>CM067360.1:135150522-135720522 GCA_034401795.1 Chaetoderma sp. LZ-2023a
CATGTTACCACGTTAAATTCAAGCAGGATGAACGAATCCTGAGATATAAGACATTATCTTGAGCTAAACCAAACATTTAACCGAAAAGAATAGTTTTATATTAAGGTCACAGTTAATTTGATCTTTGACCTCAACAGGAGTGTGCTGCATCTGGTTGATATATGTAATCATGTGTCCAAGTTTAGTCACAAAAGGCTGAACCAATCTTTAGATATAAAACGATATGTTGAACAAAATTAAAATCTGAAACGCAAACAATAAATTATTGTACCAAGGTCATTGTGGCCTTGACTTCTGACCGTAACAAGATTGTGCTGCATCTGGTTGATGTATGTAACCATGCATCTGAGTTTAGTCGCAATAGGGTGAAGCCTACATATATGATATGAGACGCTATGTTGAGCAAAACCAAAAATATAACCGTAAAAGTTTTCTACCAAGGTCAGTGACATTGAACTTTGACCTCAATATCATTGTGCTCCATCCTTTTGATACAAGGGCGCATGGTTCCAACTTTCGTCCCAATAGGTTGAAGCCATGCCGAGATATAAGATGATATGTTGAGCTAAACATAACCGTTAAAAGAAGTATTATACCAAGGTCAGTGACCTTGAACTTTGAACCTCATGACGTCAATATCATTTTGCTTCATCCCCTTGATATAAGGAAGCATGTCTCCAATCTTAGTTCCAATATGGTGAAGCCATGCCGCAATATAAGATGATATGTTGAGCTAAACGTAAAACTTAACCGCAAAAAGTAGTTTTATACCAAGGTCACAGTGACCTTGATGTTAATATTATTTTGCTCCATCCTCTCAATATAAGGAAACATCGGGCCATGTTTAGTCCCGGTAGGGTGAAAACCTGCCAAGATATAAAGTTAATCGAGATTGGACGCTGACAATCAGACAGACACAGTAACGGAACACATCACATATTGGCAAAAATCTAATTTTCGTCAATAATAATAATAATAATAATAATGCTACTGACTTAGCATTTCTGTTTTCAGTAATCAAATTTGTGAGAGGGCCATTGGCAATCCACTCTAGAAAATGAGGCAATATCTGCAAACACACTCACCAAATGTATGGCAACATCTGCAAACACTCACCAAATGTATGACAATATCTGCAAACACTCCCACCAAATGTGTGGCCATATCTGCAAACACTCTCACCAAATGTATGACAATATCTGCAAACACTCACCAAATGTATGGCAATATCTGCACACTCTCACTAAATGTGTGGCAATATCTGCAAACACTCTCACCAAATGTATGACAATATCTGCAAACACTCACCAAATGTATGGCAATATCTACAAACACCCACCAAATGTGTGGCAACATCTGCAAACACTCTCACCAAATGTATGACAATATCTGCAAACACTCACCAAATGTGTGCCAATATCTGCAAACACTCACCAAATGTATGGCAATATCTGCAAACACGCTCACCAAATGTGAGGCAATGTCTGCAAACACTCTCACCAAATGTAAGGCAATATCTGCTGCCATAAAATTAAATATGTATAATTAGTTCTTGTTTTCCAAAGTAATAACTACATATCCTGAGTTGAGTGAAGATTTGTCAGAGTAAATGATTGATGGGCCAATATCATAAATACCATGTTACTATACATCATTAAGCGGATCTGCAACATATGCTTGATAATGGTATATTTGCTATTGAAAGAATCAAAATGATTAGGCTTTATGTGGACATGCATCATGAACCTATAGAATGACAGTGTCAGTGACATCAATAATAAGTGTTAATGGCACCAATACAGATTGTTATTGATGTCACTATGACAATACAGCTTGTTACTGATGTCACTATGACAATTCAGCTTGTTAGTGATGTCACTATGACACTGTCACAATAAAGCTTGTTATTGATGTCACCATGACACTGTCACAATACAGCTTGTTATTGATGTCACTATGACAATTCAGCTTGTTATTGATGTCACTATGACATTGCCACAATACAGCTGGTTACTGATGTCACTATGCCATTGTCACAATACAGCTTGTTACTGATATCTCTATGACACTGTCACAATACAGCTAGTTATTGATGTCCCTATGACACTGTCACAATTCAGCTTGTTATTGATGTCACTATGACATTGCCACAATACAGCTGGTTACTGATGTCACTGTCACAATACAGCTTGTTACTGATATCTCTATGACACTGTCACAATACAGCTAGTTATTGATGTCTCTATGACACTGTCACAATACAGCTTGTTATTGATGTCACTATGACACTGCCACAATACAGCTTGTTATTGATGTCACTATGACACTGTCACAATAAAGCTTGTTATTGATATCTCTATGACACTGTCACAATAGAGCTTGTTATTGATATCTCTATGCCACTGTCACAATACAGCTGGTTACTGATGTCACTATCACAATACAGCTTGTTATTGATGTCACTATGACACTGTCACAACACAGCTTGTTATTGATGTCACTATGACAATTCAGCTTATTGATGTCACTATGACAGTCACAATACAGCTTGTTATTGGTGTCACTATGACACTGCCACAATACAGCTCGTTATTGATGTCACTATGACACTGACACAATACAGCTCGTTATTGATGTAACTATGACACTGTCACAATACAGCTTGTTATTGGTGTCACTATGACACTGTCACAATACCGCTTGTTATTGATGTCACTATGACAATTCAGCTTGTTATTGATGTCACTATGACACTGACACAATACAGCTCGTTATTGATGTAACTATGACACTGTCACAATACAGCTTGTTATTGATGTCACTATGACACTGTCACAATACAGCTTGTTATTGGTGTCATTATGACACTGTCACAATACAGCTTGTTATTGATGTCACTATTTACATTGGCCAAGTAGTTAGTTCTTGAGGTGCTTAAATTAAAAGTTGATGACCAGCAGACATTGGAGTGTCCATGGGATAGTTTCACTTTCAGGACAGGTGTGCTAAAATGATTGAGAAACAGCTGTTGTTTGCTGGATGAATGTAAAGTTCAATGAAAGTTTGTAGAGATGATAGACACTATTTCATGTCAGGTGATAGATTCATGTGCTTCTATCACATGAACAGAGTTATTTCATAGAGCATGATGAAGACACAATTAAACCATTAATGTTGTAACTTTCATAATCTGGATTATTCTCATTAGTATCTACAAGGTAAACTACTCAAAAAGTTATCAAATTGCCTTCTTAATCTTTCACTGTGCTCATCTACATTAAAGGTGTCATTAAAGAGACTCGAATGTTTTTAATTAAGATGTGACGACAATATGAGTATTGACATCTATCCTTATGGCAGGACAATGTTTGTCATTACTTACTACTGTGATTCACATTATATTATTTCGATCAAAAGCTGCAAGTTTAAATTTCATGCAGACTTTGAATAAGCAATGTGTTCACAATAACTTACTAGACTTCAGTCGTCAAATTTAGATTCAAGGCCGATACAATGATTTGCAATCGTGATCCTATTATCATGTTTTTGGACCAAAAATGTGATTATGTGTATTTTTAACTGCCTGACTGCCAAATTTTTGCAGACAACATATTCCAAGGGTCACTGGACCTGCTAAATATTTTGAAAACAATTTGACTGAAAACTTCCATTCAAATTGTTTTCAAAATATTCAACGAGTGAAGAGTTTTTACTCATTGAAATCATTGCTTGGTGTCTTGCAGCAGTGAGACAGTAACACATTTCTAAATTGAAAATAAGCAAAGTTAGAAACGGACCAGTGTCTCATTAAGGTGCCCTGTGACTCCTGTACGGCTAAACTAGGACATAATCATCATTGCTGTAATACCGGTAACATGAAGTAACCATGACTCGCGCAAGGCTTAGCTATGACGTAACCATGACTCGCGCAAGGCTTAGCTATGACGTAACCATGACTCATGTAAGGCGTAGCTTTGACGTAACCATGACTCTCGCAAAGCTTAGCTATGACATAACCACGACTCGCGCAAGGCTTAGCTATGACGTAACCATGACTCATGTAAGGCTTAGCTATGACATAACCATGACTCGCGCAAGGCTTAGCTATGACGTAACCATGACTCGCACAAGGCTTAGCTATGACATAACCATGACTCGCGCAAGGCTTAGCTATGACGTAACCATGACTCACGCAAGGCGTAGATATGACGTAACCATGACTCGCACAAGGCTTAGCTATGACATAACCATGACTCGCGCAAGGCTTAGCTATGACATAACCATGACTCATGTAAGGCTTAGCTATGATGTAACCATGACTCGTGCAAGGCTTAGCTATGATGTAACCATGACTCTCGCAAGGTTGAGCTATGACATAACCATGACTCATGTAAGGCTTAGCTATGATGTAACCATGACTCGTGCAAGGCTTAGCTATGATGTAACCATGACTCGTGCAAGGCTTAGCTATGATGTATCCAGGCTTAGCTATGACGTAACCATGACTCGCGCAAGGCTTAGCTATGACGTAACCATGCCTCGCGCAAGGCTTAGCTATGACGTAATCATGACTCATGTAAGGCGTAGCTATGACGTAACCATGACTCATGTAAGGCTTAGCTATGACGTAACTGTGTCTCATGTAAGGCTTAGCTATGATGTAACCGTGACTTGTACTCATCACATGGCATAGACATATACTGGCAATCATCATTAGTACTGTACCATATAAGTACAAATATTTAAACACAAAATCAGAGATTTTACAATAATTTACCCAAAAATGAAAATGTCAATATATATATATATATATATATATATATATATATATATATATATATATATATCATGCATATGTACACAGTGACGATGAAAGAGTAACTTAGTAATAAATTAGATGCTAATAAAACAGTTGCAACATTTCCTTTTTTTAACTGTTAGGTTTCTCTTGCTCCATTGCTTAAATATCTATATAAGTAGCAATGCACCAGCAACTTTGGTGGTAAAAATATGTACATTTCATATTTGCATTTGTGTACATATCACGCACAAAGCACACACATGCAGGCACACACCAGCGCACACACACACACACACAAACACAATGTACCTGCTCGTGCGCATCCTTGCACACACATGTACCCATTCGTGGAAGCATGTACACACTCGCGCAAGCTTACACGTACACAAAGACACACACACTAGAATAGAAATAAACATATCTTAAAGAAATGCTTAACTAGCTTTTTATGTAATACAGCTTTTCAATTAAACAGGACTGACTTACTACATCAAAATATGATTACCCCGAATACACAATGAGTGGTTCACAACCTGTATTTTAGTGTAGTCCACAAATCTCATATGGGTTGACGTCACAATCCACAATCATAATTGACAGAAATAATTTGTCATAAACCTGGAATAGTCTGTCAAGTTGTACAAATTGTATGTCTTTACTATTTTAATAAACATTCTGTTGAATATTTTGAATCTAATTTGACCGGCAGAAACAGCAACCAGTCAAATTAGTTTCAAAATACTCAACAGCTTATCTGGATTGCTTTCTGGTAATTTAGATTCGGGGAGTACCAGGGATCGATCTATCCCTACACGGGCAAAGCGTGGGTAGAGTTTAGCTAGAGATGGGCGGAGCATAACTAAAACTGGCTTCCTCAATTGTAACAAACCGTAACAATGTTCAAACATTGAAACACATCTTGTACGCATTAATAACATATATTCCGAGTCGTGCATTTGTTATATAGGTAGGTGCTTTGCAGAGTGTAGAGGCTAGTAAGAACCACACAACCAGCGTTAAGCAAGTCATTGTGCCCGTGGCTTGTATTGCCGGCTTGTATGATGTGGTCAAACAAGGTTAAGCCATCATTGTGTACGTGGATTTATAACCGGCTCAAACAATGCTAAGCCATCATTGTGTGCGTGGTTTGTATGACCGGCTCAAACAATGCTAAGCCATCATTGTGTACATGGCTTGTATGACCAGCTCAAACAATGCTAAGCCATTGTGCACGTGGCTTGTATCACCGGCTGAAACAATGCTAAGCCATCATTGTGTACGTGGCGTGTATGACCAGCTCAAACAATGTTCAGCCATCATTGTGTACGTGGCTTGTATCACCGGCTCAAACATTGCTAAGCCCTCATTGTATGCGTGGCTTGTATGACCAGCTCAAACAATGCTAAGTCATCATTGTGTGCGTGGATTTATGACCGGCTCAAACAAAGTTAAGCCATCATTGTGTGCGTGACTTGTATGACCAGCTCAAACAATGCTAAACCATCATTAAGTATGTGGCTTGTATGACCGGCTCAAACAATGCTAAGCCATCATTGTGTTTGTGGCTTGTATGACCAGCTCAAACAATGTTCAGCCATCATTCTGTACGTGGCTTGTATCACCGGCTCAAACAATGCTAAGCCCTCATTGTATGCGTGGCTTGTATGACCAGCTCAAACAATGCTAAGCCATCATTGTGTACGTGGCTTCCGTCATTGTGTGCATGATTTATGACAAGCGCAAACAATATTAAGCCACCATTGTGTACGTGGCTTGTATGACCAGCACAAAAAGTCATCATTGTGTGTGCGGCCTTATGACCAGGCAAACAATACTAAGCCATCATTGTGTCCATGGCTTGTATGGGCGGCTCAAACAATACTAAGCCATTGTTGTGTACATGGCTTATATGATTGGCTCAAACAAAGTTAAGCCATCATTGTGTGTGTGGCTTGTATGACCGGCTCAAACAATACTACGCCATCATTGTGTCCATGGCTTGTATGACTGGCTCAAACAATACTAAGCCATCATTGTGTGTGTGGCTTGTATGACCAGCGCAAACAATGCTAAGCCATTGTTGTGTACATGGCTTATATGACTGGCTCAAACAATACTAAGCCATCATTGTGTGTGTGGCTTGTATGACTGGCTCAAACAATACTAAGCCATCATTGTGTACATGGCTTGTATGACCAGCTCAAACAATGCCAAGCCACCATTGTGTATGTGGCTAGTATGACTGGCTCAAACATTGCTAAGCCATCAGTGTACGTGGCTAGTATGACCAACACAAACAATGCTAAGCCATCATTGTGTGCATGGCCTTATGACCAGTGCAAACAATGCTAAGCCATCATTGTGTCTGTGGTTTTATGACCGGCTCAAACAATGCGAAGCCATAATTGTATCCATGGCTTGTATGAACAGTACAAACAATGCTAAGCCATCATTGTGTCCATGGCTTGTATGACGGGCACAAACAATGCCAAGCCATCATTGTGTCCATGGCTTGTATGACCGGCTCAAACAATGCTAAGCCATCATTGTGTCCGTCGCTTGTATGACCAGCACAAACAATGCTAAGCCATCATTGTGTTCGTGGCTTGTATGACCAGCTCAAACAATGCTAAGCCATCATTGTGTACGTGGCTTCCGTCATTGTGTGCATGGCTTTATGACCAGCGCAAACAATACTAAGCAATCATTGTGTCTGTGGCTTTATGACTGGCTCAAACAATGCGAAGCCATCATTGTATCCATGGCTTGTATGACCACCACAAACAATGCTAAGCCATCATTGTGTCCATGGCTTGTATGACCAGCACAAACAATGCTAAGCCATCATTGTGTTCGTGGCTTGTATGACCAGCTCAAACAATGCTAAGCCATCATTGTGTACGTGGCTTCCGTCATTGTGTGCATGGCTTTATGACCAGCGCAAACAATACTAAGCCACCATTGTATCCATGGCTTGTATGACCAGCACAAACAATGTGAAGCCATCATTGTATCCATGGCTTGTATGACCAGCGCAAACAATGCGAAGCCATCATTGTATCCATGGCTTGTATGACCAGCACAAACAATGCTAAGCCATCATTGTATCCATGGCTTGTATGACCAGCACA
Source organism: Chaetoderma sp. LZ-2023a (assembly GCA_034401795.1). Lineage (NCBI taxonomy): Eukaryota > Metazoa > Mollusca > Caudofoveata > Chaetodermatida > Chaetodermatidae > Chaetoderma > Chaetoderma sp. LZ-2023a. The sequence goes on from CM067360.1 coordinate 135,158,455, forward strand.
AACAATGCTAAGCCATCATTGTATCCATGGCTTGTATGACCAGCACAAACAATGCTAAGCCATCATTGTATCCATGGCTTGTATGACCAGCACAAACAATGCTAAGCCATCATTGTATCCATGGCTTGTATGACCAGCACAAACAATGCTAAGCCATCATTGTATCCATGGCTAGTATGACCAGCACAAACAATGCTAAGCCATCATTGTGTACGTGGCTAGTATGACCAGCACAAACAATGCTAAGCCACCACTGTGTACGTGGCTAGTATGACTGGCTCAAACAATGCTAAGCCATCAGTGTACGTGGCTTGTATGACCCGCTCAAACACTGTTAAGCCATCATTGTGTGCATGGCTTTATGACCGGCTCAAACAATGTTAAGCCCTCATTGTGTATGTGGGTTGTATGACCAGCACAAACAATGCTAAGCCATCATTGTGTGCATGGATTTATGACCAGCACAAACAATGCTAAGCCATCATTGTGTGCATGGATTTATGACCAGCACAAACAATGCTAAGCCATCATTGTGTCCATGGCTTGTATGACCAGCACAAATAATGCTAAGCCACCATTGTGTCCGTGGCTTTATGACTAGCACAAACAATGCTAAGCCATCATTGTGTTCGTGGTTTGTATGACCAGCACAAACAATGCTAAGCCATCATTGTATCCATGGCTTGTATGACCAGCACAAACAATGCTAAGCCATCATTGTATCCATGGCTTGTATGACCAGCACAAACAATGCTAAGCCATCATTGTATCCATGGCTTGTATGACCAGCACAAACAATGCTAAGCCATCATTGTATCCATGGCTTGTATGACCAGCACAAACAATGCTAAGCCATCATTGTGTGCGTGGCTTGTATGACCAGCACAAACAATGCTAAGCCATCATTGTGTACGTGGCTAGTATGACCAGCACAAACAATGCTAAGCCATCATTGTGTACGTGGCTAGTATGACCAGCACAAACAATGCTAAGCCACCATTGTGTACGTGGCTAGTATGACCAGCACAAATAATGCTAAGCCACCATTGTGTTCGTGGCTTGTATGACCAGCACAAACAATGCTAAGCCATCATTGTGTATGTGTCTAGTATGACCAGCACAAACAATGCTAAGCCCTCATTGTGTCCATGGCTTGTATGATGGGCACAAACAATGCTAAGCCATCATTGTGTCCGTGGCTTGTATGACCGGCTCAAACAATGCCAAGCCATCATTGTTTCCGTGGCGTGTAGGACCGGCACAAACAATGCTAAGCCATCGTTGTGTCCGTGGCTTGTATGACCGGCTCAAACAATGCTAAGCCATCATTGTCTGTGGCTTGTATGACTAGCACAAACAATGCTAAGCCATCATTGTGTCCGTGGCTTTATGACTAGCACAAACAATGCTAAGCCATCATTGTGTCCGTGGCTTGTATGACCAGCACAAACAATGCTAAGCCATCATTGTGTCCATGGCTTTATGACCAGCACAAACAATGCTAAGCCATCATTGTGTCCATGGCTTGTATGACCAGCACAAACAATGCTCAGCCATCATTTTGTCCGTGGCTTTATGACCAGCACAAACAATGCTAAGCCATCATTGTGTCCGTGGCATTATGACCAGCACAAACAATGCTAAGCCATCACTGTGTCCGTGGCTTTATGGCCGGCGCAAACAATGTTCCTCTGTCATTGTGCTCATGAAAGTTTTCTTGGAGAGTACGTGCAGAATATGACAACTGTGTAATCTTATCAATATATGTGCTTTCTCTCTGCAGCAGATATCACTTTTGACACCAAGAAACGATCTCTTTTGAATCCAAGACATCGAATACGAAAAAATCCATTCCAATTTAATAGATACTTTGTTGACTATTTTGAAATTCATTTGACTGCGAGCTGTTGCTGGCATAAACAGTTTTTAGTTAAATTAGTTTCAACATATTCTACAGTTTATTTATATAATTGGCTTGAAATAGATATGTTGAAACTTCAGTGTTCAAAGTGTTAACTTTGCTCCATAACATAGCATGCTGATTTTGCAGAATTTGCTGACATGAAAAAGCATGCCGATTTTGCAGGATTTGCTGACATATGAGAAAGCGCGCCGATTTGCTTCTACATTTTCACACTGCATGGTTCTGCTGACCATTATATACGTGAATGTTTTTTCTGGCCCATGTTAGTCCAATCTGGTGTGTTTTGACTGAACACTATCCATTTCTAGCTATGCCCACCCAATTCTCGGTACGCTCATTCATTTATAGCCTTGCCCACCCATTTATATCCTTGCCCACCCATTTCTAGCTTTGCCCACCTATTTCTATCCTTGCCCACCCATTTCTCGGTACGCTCATTCATTTCTATCCTTGCCCACCCATTTCTAGCTTTACCCACCTATTTCTAGCCTTGCCCACCCATTTCTAGCTTTACCCACCTATTTCTAGCCTTTCCCACCCATTTCTAGCTATGCCCATCCATTTCTACATGTAGCTATGTCAATCTATTTCTAGTTTTGCCCACACATTTCTAGCTATGCCTAACCATTTATAGAGGTGCCCACCCATTTCCGGTCATGCTACGTGCATTTCTAGCTATGCTACATCCACTATCCAGATATGCTACAAAATGTTGATTAAATTGTAAATTCATCAGGCATAAGATTCGGACAGTTTCGTGATGGTGATTGACACTTTGATGACAGACCTACATTAATCTTAGCTAATAAATGATGTATTTCATTATGATGTGAGAAGCGTGAGTGACAGACAGATCAGATCCATCCAGTCTCTAACAAACCTGTCTCAGTCTCTGTCACAGTCCACAAGTCTCGAAAGAACCTACCTGTCTTAGTCTGTCACAGTCCACAAGTCTCTAACAAACTCATCCTAGTCTCTGTTATAGTACACAAGTCTCTAACAAACCTGGCCTAGTCTCTGTCACAGTACACAAGTCTCTAACAAACCTGTCTTAGTCTCTGTCACAGTCCACAAGTCTCTAAAGAACCTGTCTCAGTCAGTCACAGTCCACAAGTCTCTAAAGAACCTGTCTTAGTCTCTGTCACTGTCCACAAGTCTCTAAAGAACCTGTCTTAGTCTCTGTCACAGTCCACAAGTCTCTAAAGAACCTGTCTCAGTCTCTGTCACAATCCACACGTCTCTAACAAACCTGTCTCAGTCTCTCTCACAGTCCACAAGCCTCTAAAGAACCTGTCTTAGTCTCTGGCACAGTCCACAAGTCTCTAACAAACCTATCTCAGTCTCTGTCACAGTCCACAAGTCTCTAAAGAACCTGGCTTAGTCTCTGGCACAGTCCACAAGTCTCTAACAAACCTGTCTTAGTCTCTCACTGTCCACAAGTCTCTAAAGAACCTGTCTTAGTCTCTGTCACAATCCACAAGTCTCTCACAAACCTGTCTTAGTCTCTGTCACAATCCACACGTCTCTAAAGAACCTGTCTCAGTCTCTGTCACAATCCACAAGTCTCTAACAAACCTGTCTTAGTCTCTGTCACAGTCCACAAGTCTCTAACAAACCTGTCTTAGTCTCTGGCACAGTCCACAAGTCTCTAACAAACCTGTCTTAGTCTCTGTCACAGTCCACAAGTCTCTAACAAACCTGTCTTAGTCTCTGTCACAGTCCATAAGTCTCTAAAAACATGTCTTGGTCTGTGTCACAGTCCATAAGTCTCTAAAAACATGTCTTGGTCTGTGTCACAGTCCACAAGCCTCTAAAAACATGTCTTGGTCTGTCTCACAGTCCACAAGTCTCTAACAAACCTGTCTCAGTCTGTCACAGTCCACATGTCTCTAACAAACCTGTCTTAGACTCTGTCACAGTCCACACATCTCTAACAATCGTGTCTTAGTCTCTGTCACAGTCCACAAGTCTCTAACAAACCTGTCTTAGTCTCTGTCACAGTCCACAAGTCTCTAACAAACCTGTCTCAGTCTGTGTCACAGTCCATACGTCTCTCTCTAACAAACCTGTCTCAGTCTGTGTCACAGTCCATACGTCTCTCTCTAACAAACCTGTCTCAGTCTTTGTCACAGTCCACATGTCTCTAACAAACCTGTCTCAGTCTCTGTCACAGTCCACACGTCTCTAACAAACCTGTCTCAGTCTCTGTCACAGTCCACACGTCTCTAACAAACCTGTCTCAGTCTGTGTCACAGTCCACACGTCTCTAAACAAATATTTTATTATTTTGTCTTATTATGAAACTCCGGGAGACTGACCAAGCTAACATGACCAAGCTAACATGACCACGCTAACAGCACAAATAGGTCATACTTTTTGCTGTTTAAGTATTAAATCTGAGAAACTCAAGTATTTTATGATAATTTGAATGCTATATATTATGAATCAAAAAGCAAATCAACATACAGATAGCACACATCAGTGTCAAATCTTCTACAGTAATGTGTGAAAACACGCACACACACACACACACACACATTTTGTGACAAATGCACACACACACGCACGCACGCACAAATGCGCGCGCGCACACAATTTGAGAATGCGCACACATACACACGCTCGCACGCACACGCACGCACGCGCACACACACACACACACACACACACACATGTATGCCTACACACATGGTGTGAATAATGCGCACACATACAAATAAACAACTAACAAATTATATTTTACAATATTTTCTTTAAACTTATTTAATTTATACTTTATATATTACTTAACGGTTTTTTTAATTAAATTAAATAATTATCTGAAAAAGCTTGAATTAAAATTTAAGCTGATGATGAGTGAGGAGGAGGAGGAGGAGGAGAAGATGAGATGTTTGTTTGTTAAGTTCATATGAGGAAGAAACTAAAAACACAAAGCCACTATCAGGATTCTCCATTGCCTGAATCATCATCATCTTCCTCATAATCGTCCATTTCATCTTCTTCATCATCGAGATCATCAGCATAATCATCCATATAGAAATCCACATGATCCTGTGTATCTGTTGTGAGTGGCTTTGTACTCACACAGTATTCCTGAAGAGTGGTTGGAACATGAACACCATCGCGTTCGGCATCTTCTTTTGTTGACTGTGATTGTTTTCTGAAAGTAAAATCATGGACATTTTAAAAATATGAATCTATTAATTTTTAAATGATCAAAGATGGATTCTGCAGAAATCTTGATGAATGTTTATTTGCAGGCTAAGATTCTGCAGAAATCTTGATGAATGTCTATTTGCAGGCTAAGATTCTGTAGAAATCTTGATGGATTTTATTTGTAGGCTAAGATTCTGTAGAAATCTTGAATGTTTATTTGCAGGCTAAGATTATGTAGAAATCTTGATGAATGTTTATTTGCAGGCTGAGAGAAGACAATCTAACAAGAACAATGAGAGATTGTTGAAATCTATGCTGCCTCAACCCAGCACCAACATACAATGAATCAATGTAGCATGAAGTTTGTCTAGCAGGGTCAAAGGAAATTCAGGCTTATTTACATGTATGTACTAGGGCTGTGCGGTTATCAGGATTTTGAACCGTCTGGATTTTTAAGCATGACGGTTCGAAAAACGGTGACATAATTTGACAACCATACAACTGCATATTCTTAAAAGTCCGGTTTTATAATTATTTTTTTAAGGATATATCATAATATATAACATTGGTTGTATAAATTTGCTTTAATTTTATCTATTTGCGAATTAAAAATCTGAAATTAAAAGCATATCTACGCAGCATCGTAACAGGAGAATGTTGCTAGATCGTATTGCTATATACGTTCAGAAATTATAATCTGCTAGCGTTTTATTAAAAATCTATAATACACACTTGAAAGCATATCATAAGCGATCTAGTGTTTCTGATATCTATGTCTATTATGAATTCTGAACGCGCATCCAGGATTCTAAACCCGGGATGTGATCTAACCTGCCAAAGTAAGTTGAGATCGAATTTGTCAATTTCTTCACGAATGTTCAGGAGCTGGCTCGACGTATGTTGGACGATATAATTAACACTCAACGCAGGTCGATATTGATTATTAGCGCCGGAAAACACCATTTACAGCTTACAACTGATAGTTTTAAACCAAGTCCTTCCAAATCGCGCTTATGATCTATATTAAAATACATATGATTTCTTTTTTTTGCGGAAAATGTATGCTAGTAAATAGTATTATATGGCCGAGCTTGATTACACGTATCCGATTAATTAGATCAATAAATTAGATTTACTACGCATGTTCAGGCACATACGATATGCAAATTTGTACCACGTGACAGTATTACGACGTCTCTAACTAAATTCGACATAAGTCTATTTTCGTGGTATTGCAAAAAAAAGTTTTCATGAAAAATGAAAATATTTCCAGCCAATAAACTGTATATCCGGTTAAAACTGGATTTATGGCCAACACCGTCACCGGTTGTGTTTTCACCAAAACCGCACAGCCCTAGTATGTACATGCAAGTATATACTGCACTGATGACATTCACTCAAGCTTAGTGAACAGCGCTTTAGTAGAACTTGGGTTATGATCGGGAAATGTAACCAAATTTCCTTAATTGCGTTATGGTAACTATGACCTTTTGACCCATAATTATTATGGTTCTTCGGGTTCCCAAGGGCAACACACAGGCCAAGTCTGGTGATGATCCCTTCTGTAGAACCTTAATTGTCGCAGAGAAATGAACAAACAAACATAAACAGAAAGCAAATGCTGGTTGAATATTTGAGCATTGTATCATGATAGACCTGGTGTCTGTCCTGAAAAGTAAGTCTTCATGAAAGACTTGGTGGCTGTACTGAGGAGCACGTCTTCATGATAGGCCTGGTGTCTGTACTGAGAAGTAAGTCTTCATAAAAGACTTGGTGTTTGTACTGAGGAGCAAGTCTTCATGATAGGCCTGGTGTCTGCACTGAGAAGTAAGTCTTCATAAAAGACTTGGTGTTTGTACTGAGGAGCAAGTCTTCATGATAGGCCTGGTGTCTGTACTGAGAAGGAAGTCTTCATGATAGGCCTGGTGTCTGTCCTGAGAAGCAAACCTTCATGATAGGACTGGTGTCTGTACCGAGAAGGAAGTCTTCATGATAGGACTGGTGTCTGTACTGAGAAGCAAGTCTTCATGATAGGCCTGGTGTCTGTACTGAGGAGCAAGTCTTCATGATAGGCCTAGTGTCTGTACTGAGAAGCAAGTCTTCATGATAGACCTGGTGTCTGTACTGAGAAGCAAGTCTTCATGATAGGTCTGGTGTCTGTACTGAGGAGCAAGTCTTCATGATAGGCCTAGTGTCTGTACTGAGAAGCAAGTCTTCATGATAGGCCTGGTGTCTGTACTGAGAAGCAATCTTCATGATAGACCTGGTGTCTGTACTGAGAAGCAAGTCTTCATGATAGGCCTGGTGTCTGTACTGAGGAGCAAGTCTTCATGATAGGCCTAGTGTCTGTACTGAGAAGCAAGTCTTCATGATAGGCCTGGTGTCTGTACTGAGAAGCAATCTTCATGATAGGCCTGGTGTCTGTACTGAGAAGCAAGTCTTCATGATAGGCCTGGTGTCTGTACTGAGGAGCAAGTCTTCATGATAGGCCTAGTGTCTGTACTGAGAAGCAAGTCTTCATGATAGGCCTGGTGTCTGTACTGAGGAGCAAGTCTTCATGATAGACCTGGTGTCTGTACTGAGAAGTAAGTCTTCATGATAGGCCTGGTGTGTCTGTACTGAGAAGCAAGTCTTCATGATAGGCCTGGTGTCTGTACTGAGAAGCAAGTCTTCATGATAGGTCTGGTGTCTGTACTGAGGAGCAAGTCTTCATGATAGGCCTAGTGACTGTACTGAGAAGCAAGTCTTCATGATAGGCCTGGTGTCTGTACTGAGAAGCAAGTCTTCGTGATAGACCTGGTGTCTGTACTGAGAAGCAAGTCTTCATGATAGGCCTGGTGTCTGAACTGAGGAGCAAGTCTTTATGATAGACCAGGTGTTCGTCATGAGGAGCAAGTCTTCATGATAGGACTGGTGTCTGTACCGAGAAGGAAGTCTTCATGATAGGCCTGGTGTCTGTAATGAGGAGCAAGTCTTCATAATAGACCTGGTGTCTGTACTGAGGAGCAAGTCTTCATGATAGGCCTGGTGTCTGTACTGAGGAGCAAGTCTTCATGATAGGCCTAGTGTCTGTACTGAGAAGCAAGTCTTCATTATAGACCTGGTGTCTGTACTGAGAAGCAAGTCTTCATGATAGGCCTGGTGTCTGAACTGAGAAGCAAGTCTTCATGACAGACCTGGTGTCTGTACTGAGAAGCAAGTCTTCATGATAGGCCTGGTGTCTGTACTGAGGAGCAAGTCTTCATGATAGGCCTAGCGTCTGCACTGAGAAGCAAGTCTTCATTATAGACCGGGTGTCTGTACTGAGAAGCAAGTCTTCATGATAGGCCTGGTGTCTGAACTGAGAAGCAAGTCTTCATGACAGACCTGGTGTCTGTACTGAGAAGCAAGTCTTCATGATAGGCCTGGTGTCTGTAATGAGGAGCAAGTCTTCATAATAGACCTGGTGTCTGTCCTGAGGAGCAAGTCTTCATGATGGACCTGGTGTCTGTACTGAGAAGCAAGTCTTCATGATAGGCCTGGTGTCTGTACTGAGAAGCAAGTCTTCATGCTAGACTGGGTGTCCGTACTGAGGAGCAAGTCTTCATGATAGACCTCGTGACTGTACTGACGAGCAAGTCGTCATGATAGACCTGGTGTCTGTCCTGAGAAGCAAGTCTTCATAATAGAACTGGTGTCTGTACCGAGAATGAAGTCTTCGTGATAGGCATGGTGTCTGTACTGAGGAAGTCTTCATGATAGACCCAGTGTATGTACTGAAGAGCAAGTCTTCATGATAGGCCTGGAGTCTGTACTGAGAAGGAAGTCTTCATGATAGGCCCAGTGTCTGTCCTGAGAAGCAAGTCTTCATGCTAGACCGGGTGTCTGTACTGAGGAGCAAGACTAAGATAGACCTGTTGTCTGTACTGAGGAGCAAGACTTTAAGATAGACCTGTTGTCTGTCCTGAGAAGCAAGTCTTCATGATAGACCTGGTATCTGTCCTGAGAAGCAAGTCTTCATGATAGGCCTGGTGTCTGTCCTGAGAAGCAAGTCTTCATGATAGACCGGGTGTCTGTACTGAGGAGCAAGTCTTCATGATAGACCCAGTGTCTGTACTGAGGAGCAAGTCTTCATGATAGACCCAGTGTCTGTACTGAGGAGCAAGTCTTCATGATAGGCCTGGTGTCTGTACTGAGGAGCAAGTCTTCATGATACTGTAGACCTGGTGTCTGTACCCAGAAGGAAACCTTCACGATAGACCTGGTGTCTGTACTAAGAAGGAAGTCTTCATGATAGACCTGGTGTATGTACTGAGAAGGATGTCTTCATGATAGGCCTGGGGTCTGTACTGAGAAGCAAGTCTTCATGATAGGCTTGGTATGTCTTTACTGAGGAGCACGTCTTCATGATAGGCCTGGTGTCTCTTCCGAGGAGCCAGTCTTCATGATAGACCTGGTGTTTGTACTGAGAAGGACGTCTTCATTATAGGGCTGGTGTCTGTACTGAGAAGGAAGTCTTCATGATAGACCTGTTTTTGTCATGAGGAGCAAGTCTTCATGATAGGCCTGGTGTGTCTTTACTGAGGAGCAAGTCTTCATGATAGGCCTGGTGTCTGTACTGAGGAGCAAGTCTTCATGATAGATCAGGTATTTGTACTGAGAAGCAAGTCTTCATGATAGACCTGGTGTCTGTACTGAGAAGTAAGTCTTCATGATAGGCCTGGTGTCTGTACTGAGAAGCAAGTCTTCATGATAGACCTGGTGTCGGTACTGAGAAGCAAGTCTTCATGATAGGCCTGGTGTCTGTACTGAGAAGCAAGTCTTCATGATAGGCCTGGTGTCTGTACTGAGGAGCAAGTCTTCATGATAGGCCTAGTGTCTGTACTGAGAAGCAAGTCTTCATGATAGCCCTGGTGTCTGTACTGAGAAGCAAGTCTTCATGATAGGCCTGGTGTGTCTTTACTGAGGAGCAAGTCTTCATGATAGGCCTGGTGTCTCTTTTGAGGAGCAAGTCTTCATGATAGACCTGGTGTTTGTACTGAGAAGGAAGTCTTCATGATAGGCCTGGTGTCTGTACTGAGAAGGAAGTCTTCATGATAGACCTGTTTTTGTCATGAGGAGCAAGTCTTCATGATAGACCTCTGGCGTTTGTCATGAGGAGCAAGTCTTCATGATAGGCCTGGTGTGTCTTTACTGAGGAGCAAGTCTTCATGATAGGCCTGGTGTCTGTACTGAGAAGCAAGTCTTCATGATAGGCCTGGTGTCTGTACTGAGGAGCAAGTCTTCATGATAGGCCTAGTGTCTGTACTGAGAAGCAAGTCTTCATGATAGACCTGGTGTCTGTACTGAGAAGCAAGTCTTCATGATAGGCCTGGTGTCTGTACTGAGAAGCAAGTCTTCATGATAGGCCTGGTGTCTGTACTGAGGAGCAAGTCTTCATGATAGGCCTGGTGTCTGTACGGAGGAGCAAGTCTTCATGATAGGCCTAGTGTCTGTACTGAGAAGCAAGTCTTCATGATAGGCCTGGTGTCTGTACTGAGAAGCAAGTCTTCATGATAGACCTGGTGTCTGTACTGAGAAGCAAGTCTTTGTGATAGACCTGGTGTCTGTACTGAGAAACAAGTCTTCATGATAGGCCTGGTGTCTGAACTGAGGAGCAAGTATTTATGATAGACCTGGCGTTCGTCATGAGGAGCAAGTCTCCATGATAGGACTGGTGTCTGTACCGAGAAGGAAGTCTTCATGATAGACCTGTTTTTGTCATGAGGAGCAAGTTTTCATGATAGACCTCTGGCGTTTGTCATGAGGAGCAAGTCTTCATGATAGGCCTGGTGTGTCTTTACTGAGGAGCAAGTCTTCATGATAGGCCTGGTGTCTGTACTGAGAAGCAAGTCTTCATGATAGGCCTGGTGTCTGTACTGAGAAGCAAGTCTTCATGATAGGCTTGGTGTGTCTTTACTGAGGAGCAAGTCTTCATGATAGGCCTGGTGTCTCTTCCGAGGAGCCAGTCTTCATGATAGACCTGGTGTTTGTACTGAGAAGGAAGTCTTCATTATAGGGCTGGTGTCTGTACTGAGAAGGAAGTCTTCATGATAGACCTGTTTTTGTCATGAGGAGCAAGTCTTCATGATAGACCTCTGGCGTTTGTCATGAGGAGCAAGTCTTCATGATAGGCCTGGTGTGTCTTTACTGAGGAGCAAGTCTTCATGATAGGCCTGGTGTCTGTACTGAGGAGCAAGTCTTCATGATAGATCAGGTATTTGTACTGAGAAGCAAGTCTTCATGATAGACCTGGTGTCTGTACTGAGAAGTAAGTCTTCACGATAGGCCTGGTGTCTGTACTGAGAAGCAAGTCTTCATGATAGACCTGGTGTCTGTACTGAGAAGCAAGTCTTCATGATAGACCTGGTGTCTGTACTGAGAAGCAAGTCTTCATGATAGACCTGTTTTTGTCATGAGGAGCAAGTTTTCATGATAGACCTCTGGCGTTTGTCATGAGGAGTAAGTCTTCATGATAGGCCTGGTGTGTCTTTACTGAGGAGCAAGTCTTCATGATAGGCCTGGTGTCTGTACTGAGAAGCAAGTCTTCATGATAGGCCTGGTGTCTGTACTGAGGAGCAAGTCTTCATGATAGGCCTAGTGTCTGTACTGAGAAGCAAGTCTTCATGATAGACCTGGTGTCTGTACTGAGAAGCAAGTCTTCATGATAGGCCTGGTGTCTGTACTGAGAAGCAAGTCTTCATGATAGGCCTGGTGTCTGTACTGAGGAGCAAGTCTTCATGATAGGCCTAGTGTCTGTACTGAGAAGCAAGTCTTCATGATAGGCCTGGTGTCTGTACTGAGAAGCAAGTCTTCATGATAGACCTGGTGTCTGTACTGAGAAGCAAGTCTTTGTGATAGACCTGGTGTCTGTACTGAGAAGCAAGTCTTCATCATAGGCCTGGTGTCTGAACTGAGGAGCAAGTATTTATGATAGACCTGGCGTTCGTCATGAGGAGCAAGTCTTCATGATAGGACTGGTGTCTGTACCGAGAAGGAAGTCTTCATGATAGACCTGTTTTTGTCATGAGGAGCAAGTTTTCATGATAGACCTCTGGCGTTTGTCATGAGGAGTAAGTCTTCATGATAGGCCTGGTGTGTCTTTACTGAGGAGCAAGTCTTCATCATAGGCCTGGTGTCTGTACTGAGAAGCAAGTCTTCATGATAGGCCTGGTGTCTGTACTGAGGAGAAAGTCTTCATGATAGGCCTAGTGTCTGTACTGAGAAGCAAGTCTTCATGATAGACCTGGTGTCTGTACTGAGAAGCAAGTCTTCATGATAGGCCTGGTGTCTGTACTGAGAAGCAACTCTTCATGATAGGCCTGGTGTCTGAACTGAGGAGCAAGTATTTATGATAGACCTGGCGTTCGTCATGAGGAGCAAGTCTTCATGATAGGACTGGTGTCTGTACCGAGAAGGAAGTCTTCATGATAGACCTGTTTTTGTCATGAGGAGCAAGTTTTCATGATAGACCTCTGGCGTTTGTCATGAGGAGCAAGTCTTCATGATAGGCCTGGTGTGTCTTTACTGAGGAGCAAGTCTTCATGATAGGCCTGGTGTCTGTACAGAGAAGCAAGTCTTCATGATAGACCTGGTGTCTGTACTGAGAAGCAAGTCTTCATGATAGGCCCGGCGTCTGTACTGAGAAGCAAGTCTTCATGATAGACCTGTTTTTGTCATGAGGAGCAAGTCTTCATGATAGACCTCTGGCGTTTGTCATGAGGAGCAAGTCTTCATGATAGGCCTGGTGTGTCTTTACTGAGGAGCAAGTCTTCATGATAGGCCTGGTGTCTCTTCTGAGGAGCAAGTCTTCATGATAGACCTGGTGTTTGTACTGAGAAGGAAGTCTTCATGATAGACCTGGTGTCTGTACTGAGAAGCAAGTCTTCATGATAGGCCTGGTGTCTGATATGAGGAGCAAGTCTTCATGATAGGCCTGGTGTCTGTACTGAGGAGCGAGTCTTCATGATAGGGCTGGTGTCTGTACTGAGAAGTAAGTCTTCATAAAAGACTTGGTGTTTGTACTGAGGAGGAAGTCTTCATGATAGGCCTGGTGTCTGTACTGAGAAGGAAGTCTTCATCATAGGCCTGGTGTCTGTACTGAGGAGCGAGTCTTCATGATAGGCCTGGTGTCTGTACTGAGAAGCAAGTCTTCATGATAGGCCTGGTGTCTGATATGAGGAGCAAGTCTTCATAATAGACCTGGTGTCTGTCCTGAGGAGCAAGTCTTCATGATAGACCTGGTGTCTGTACTGAGAAGCAAGTCTTCATGATAGGCCTGGTGTCTGTACCCAGATGGAAGTCTTCATGATAGACCTGGTGTCTGTACTGAGAAGTAAGTCTTCATGATAGACCTGGTGTCTGTACTGAGAAGGAAGTCTTCATGATAGACCTGGTGTCTGTACTGAGAAGTCTTCATGATAGGCCTGGTGTCTGTCCTGAGAAGCATGTCTTCATGCTAGACCGGGTGTCTGTACTGAGGAGAAGTCTTCATAATAGACCTGGTGTCTGTACTGAGGAGCAAGTCTTCATGATAGACCTGGTGCCTGTACTGAGAAGTCTTCATGATAGGCCTGGTGTCTGTACTGAGAAGCAACTCTTCATGATAGGCCTGGTGTCTGAACTGAGGAGCAAGTATTTATGATAGACCTGGCGTTCGTCATGAGGAGCAAGTCTTCATGATAGGACTGGTGTCTGTACCGAGAAGGAAGTCTTCATGATAGACCTGTTTTTGTCATGAGGAGCAAGTTTTCATGATAGACCTCTGGCGTTTGTCATGAGGAGCAAGTCTTCATGATAGGCCTGGTGTGTCTTTACTGAGGAGCAAGTCTTCATGATAGGCCTGGTGTCTGTACAGAGAAGCAAGTCTTCATGATAGACCTGGTGTCTGTACTGAGAAGCAAGTCTTCATGATAGGCCCGGCGTCTGTACTGAGAAGCAAGTCTTCATGATAGACCTGTTTTTGTCATGAGGAGCAAGTCTTCATGATAGACCTCTGGCGTTTGTCATGAGGAGCAAGTCTTCATGATAGGCCTGGTGTGTCTTTACTGAGGAGCAAGTCTTCATGATAGGCCTGGTGTCTCTTCTGAGGAGCAAGTCTTCATGATAGACCTGGTGTTTGTACTGAGAAGGAAGTCTTCATGATAGACCTGGTGTCTGTACTGAGAAGCAAGTCTTCATGATAGGCCTGGTGTCTGATATGAGGAGCAAGTCTTCATGATAGGCCTGGTGTCTGTACTGAGGAGCGAGTCTTCATGATAGGGCTGGTGTCTGTACTGAGAAGTAAGTCTTCATAAAAGACTTGGTGTTTGTACTGAGGAGGAAGTCTTCATGATAGGCCTGGTGTCTGTACTGAGAAGGAAGTCTTCATCATAGGCCTGGTGTCTGTACTGAGGAGCGAGTCTTCATGATAGGCCTGGTGTCTGTACTGAGAAGCAAGTCTTCATGATAGGCCTGGTGTCTGATATGAGGAGCAAGTCTTCATAATAGACCTGGTGTCTGTCCTGAGGAGCAAGTCTTCATGATAGACCTGGTGTCTGTACTGAGAAGCAAGTCTTCATGATAGGCCTGGTGTCTGTACCCAGATGGAAGTCTTCATGATAGACCTGGTGTCTGTACTGAGAAGTAAGTCTTCATGATAGACCTGGTGTCTGTACTGAGAAGGAAGTCTTCATGATAGACCTGGTGTCTGTACTGAGAAGTCTTCATGATAGGCCTGGTGTCTGTCCTGAGAAGCATGTCTTCATGCTAGACCGGGTGTCTGTACTGAGGAGAAGTCTTCATAATAGACCTGGTGTCTGTACTGAGGAGCAAGTCTTCATGATAGACCCAGTGTCTGTACTGAAGAGCAAGTCTTCATGATAGGATTGGTGTCTGTACTGAGAAGGAAGTCTTCATGATAGGCCTGGTGTCTGTCCTGAGAAGCTAGTCTTCATGCTAGACTGGGTGTCCGTACTGAGGAGCAAGTCTTCATGATAGACCTCGTGACTGTACTGACGAGCAAGTCTTCATGATAGACCTGGTGCCTGTACTGAGAAGTCTTCATGATAGACCTGGTGTCTGTCCTGAGAAGCAAGTCTTCATGATAGACCTGGTGTCTGTACCGAGAATGAAGTCTTCGTGATAGGCATGGTGTCTGTACTGAGGAAGTCTTCATGATAGACCCAGTGTATGTACTGAAGAGCAAGTCTTCATGATAGGCCTGGAGTCTGTACTGAGGAGCAAGACTAAGATAGACCTGTTGTCTGTACTGAGGAGCAAGACTTTAAGATAGACCTGTTGTCTGTCCTGAGAAGCAAGTCTTCATGATAGACCTGGTATCTGTCCTGAGAAGCAAGTCTTCATGATAGGCCTGGTGTCTGTCCTGAGAAGCAAGTCTTCATGATAGACCGGGTGTCTGTACTGAGGAGCAAGTCTTCATGATAGGTCTGGTGTCTGTACTGAGGAGTAAGTCTTCATGATAGACCCAGTGTCTGTACTGAGGAGCAAGTCTTCATGATAGGCCTGGTGTCTGTACTGAGAAGCAAGTCTTCATGATAGACCTGGTGTCTGTCCTGAGAAGCAAGTCTTCATGATAGGCCTGATGTCTATCCTCAGAACCAAGTCTTCATGATAGGCCTGGTGTCTATCCTCAGAACCAAGACTTCATGATAGACCGGGTGTCTGTACTGAGGAGCAAGTCTTCATGATAGGCCTGGTGTCTGTATTGAGGAGCAAGTCTTCATGATAGGCCTGGTGTCTGTATTGAGGAGCAAGTCTTCATGATAGACCTGGTATTTGTCCTGAAAAGGAAGTCTCATGATAGACCTGGTGTTTGTCCTGAAAAGGAAGTCTCATGATAGACCTGGTGTTTGTCCTGAGCAGAGTCATCACTCTAGACCTGGTGTCTGTACTGAAGAGCAAGTCTTCATAAAAGACTTGGTGTTTGTACTGAGGAGCAAGTCTTCAAGATAGGCCTGGTGTCTGTACTGAGAAGGAAGTCTTCATCATAGGCCTGGTGTCTGTACTGAGGAGCGAGTCTTCATGATAGGGCTGGTGTCTGTACTGAGAAGTAAGTCTTCATAAAAGACTTGGTGTTTGTACTGAGGAGGAAGTCTTCATGATAGGCCTGGTGTCTGTACTGAGAAGGAAGTCTTCATCATAGGCCTGGTGTCTGTACTGAGGAGCGAGTCTTCATGATAGGCCTGGTGTCTGTACTGAGAAGCAAGTCTTCATGATAGGCCTGGTGTCTGATATGAGGAGCAAGTCTTCATAATAGACCTGGTGTCTGTCCTGAGGAGCAAGTCTTCATGATAGGCCTGGTGTCTGTACTGAGAAGGAAGTCTTCATGATAGACCTGGTGTCTGTACTGAGAAGGAAGTCTTCATGATAGGCCTGGTGTCTGTCCTGAGAAGCATGTCTTCATGCTAGACCGGGTGTCTGTACTGAGGAGAAGTCTTCATAATAGACCTGGTGTCTGTACTGAGGAGCAAGTCTTCATGATAGACCCAGTGTCTGTACTGAAGAGCAAGTCTTCATGATAGGCTTGGTGTCTGTACTGAGAAGGAAGTCTTCATGATAGACCTCGTGACTGTACTGATGAGCAAGTCTTCATGATAGACCTGGTGTCTGTACTGAGAAGTCTTCATGATAGGCCTGGTGTCTGTACTGAGAAGGAAGTCTTCATGATAGACCTGGTGTCTGTACCGAGAATGAAGTCTTCGTGATAGGCATGGTGTCTGTACTGAGGAAGTCTTCATGATAGACCCAGTGTATGTACTGAAGAGCAAGTCTTCATGATAGGCCTGGAGTCTGTACTGAGGAGCAAGACTTTAAGATAGACCTGTTGTCTGTCCTGGGAAGCAAGTCTTCATGATAGACCTGGTATCTGTCCTGAGAAGCAAGTCTTCATGATAGGCCTGGTGTCTGTCCTGAGAAGCAAGTCTTCATGATAGACCGGGTGTCTCTACTGAGGAGCAAGTCTTCATGATAGGCCTGGTGTCTGTACTGAGAAGGAAGTCTTCATCATAGGCCTGGTGTCTGTACTGAGGAGCGAGTCTTCATGATAGGCCTGGTGTCTGTACTGAGAAGGAAGTCTTCATCATAGGCCTGGTGTCTGTACTGAGGAGTGAGTCTTCATGATAGGGCTGGTGTCTGTACTGAGAAGTAAGTCTTCATAAAAGACTTGGTGTTTGTACTGAGGAGGAAGTCTTCATGATAGGCCTGGTGTCTGTACTGAGAAGGAAGTCTTCATCATAGGCCTGGTGTCTGTACTGAGGAGCGAGTCTTCATGATAGGCCTGGTGTCTGTACTGAGAAGCAAGTCTTCATGATAGGCCTGGTGTCTGATATGAGGAGCAAGTCTTCATAATAGACCTGGTGTCTGTCCTGAGGAGCAAGTCTTCATGATAGACCTGGTGTCTGTACTGAGAAGCAAGTCTTCATGATAGGCCTGGTGTCTGTACCCAGATGGAAGTCTTCATGATAGACCTGGTGTCTGCACTGAGAAGTAAGTCTTCATGATAGACCTGGTGTCTGTACTGAGAAGGAAGTCTTCATGATAGACCTGGTGTCTGCACTGAGAAGGAAACCGGGTGTCTGTACTGAGGAGAAGTCTTCATAATAGACCTGGTGTCTGTACTGAAGAGCAAGTCTTCATGATAGGCTTGGTGTCTGTACTGAGAAGGAAGTCTTCATGATAGGCCTGGTGTCTGTCCTGAGAAGCAAGTCTTCATGCTAGACTGGGTGTCCGTACTGAGGAGCAAGTCTTCATGATAGACCTCGTGACTGTACTGACGAGCAAGTCTTCATGATAGACCTGGTGTCTGTACTGAGAAGTCTTCATGATAGACCTGGTGTCTGTCCTGAGAAGCAAGTCTTCATGATAGACCTGGTGTCTGTACCGAGAATGAAGTCTTCGTGATAGGCATGGTGTCTGTACTGAGGAAGTCTTCATGATAGACCCAGTGTATGTACTGAAGAGCAAGTCTTCATGATAGGCCTGGAGTCTGTACTGAGGAGCAAGACTAAGATAGACCTGTTGTCTGTACTGAGGAGCAAGACTTTAAGATAGACCTGTTGTCTGTCCTGAGAAGCAAGTCTTCATGATAGACCTGGTATCTGTCCTGAGAAGCAAGTCTTCATGATAGGCCTGGTGTCTGTCCTGAGAAGCAAGTCTTCATGATAGACCGGGTGTCTGTACTGAGGAGCAAGTCTTCATGATAGACCCAGTGTCTGTACTGAAGAGCAAGTCTTCATGATAGGCTTGGTGTCTGTACTGAGAAGGAAGTCTTCATGATAGGCCTGGTGTCTGTACTGAGGAGCAAGTCTTCATGATAGACCCAGTGTCTGTCCTGAAGAGCAAGTCTTCATGATAGGCCTGGTGTCTGTACTGAGAAGGAAGTCTTCATGATAGGCCCGGTGTCTGTCCTGAGAAGCACGTCTTCATGCTAGACCGGGTGTTGGTACTGAGGAGCAAGTCTTCATGATAGGCCTGGTGTCTGTCCTGAGAAGCAAGTCTTCATGATAGACCGGGTGTCTGTACTGAGGAGCAAGTCTTCATGATAGGCCTGGTGTCTGTACTGAGAAGGAAGTCTTCATCATAGGCCTGGTGTCTGTACTGAGGAGCGAGTCTTCATGATAGGCCTGGTGTCTGTACTGAGAAGGAAGTCTTCATCATAGGCCTGGTGTCTGTACTGAGGAGCGAGTCTTCATGATAGGGCTGGTGTCTGTACTGAGAAGTAAGTCTTCATAAAAGACTTGGTGTTTGTACTGAGGAGGAAGTCTTCATGATAGGCCTGGTGTCTGTACTGAGAAGGAAGTCTTCATCATAGGCCTGGTGTCTGTACTGAGGAGCGAGTCTTCATGATAGGCCTGGTGTCTGTACTGAGAAGCAAGTCTTCATGATAGGCCTGGTGTCTGATATGAGGAGCAAGTCTTCATAATAGACCTGGTGTCTGTCCTGAGGAGCAAGTCTTCATGATAGACCTGGTGTCTGTACTGAGAAGCAAGTCTTCATGATAGGCCTGGTGTCTGTACCCAGATGGAAGTCTTCATGATAGACCTGGTGTCTGTACTGAGAAGTAAGTCTTCATGATAGACCTGGTGTCAGTATTGAGAAGGAAGTCTTCATGATAGACCTGGTGTCTGTACTGAGAAGGAAGTCTTCATGATAGGCCTGGTGTCTGTCCTGAGAAGCATGTCTTCATGCTAGACCGGGTGTCTGTACTGAGGAGAAGTCTTCATAATAGACCTGGTGTCTGTACTGAGGAGCAAGTCTTCATGATAGACCCAGTGTCTGTACTGAAGAGCAAGTCTTCATGATAGGCTTGGTGTCTGTACTGAGAAGGAAGTCTTCATGATAGGCCTGGTGTCTGTCCTGAGAAGCAAGTCTTCATGCTAGACTGGGTGTCCGTACTGAGGAGCAAGTCTTCATGATAGACCTCGTGACTGTACTGACGAGCAAGTCTTCATGATAGACCTGGTGTCTGTACTGAGAAGTCTTCATGATAGACCTGGTGTCTGTCCTGAGAAGCAAGTCTTCATGATAGACCTGGTGTCTGTACCGAGAATGAAGTCTTCGTGATAGGCATGGTGTCTGTACTGAGGAAGTCTTCATGATAGACCCAGTGTATGTACTGAAGAGCAAGTCTTCATGATAGGCCTGGAGTCTGTACTGAGGAGCAAGACTAAGATAGACCTGTTGTCTGTACTGAGGAGCAAGACTTTAAGATAGACCTGTTGTCTGTCCTGAGAAGCAAGTCTTCATGATAGACCTGGTATCTGTCCTGAGAAGCAAGTCTTCATGATAGGCCTGGTGTCTGTCCTGAGAAGCAAGTCTTCATGATAGACCGGGTGTCTGTACTGAGGAGCAAGTCTTCATGATAGGCCTGGTGTCTGTACTGAGGAGCAAGTCTTCATGATACTGTAGACCTGGTGTCTGTACCCAGAAGGAAACCTTCACGATAGACCTGGTGTCTGTACTGAGAAGCAAGTCTTCATGATAGACCTGGTGTCTGTACCGAGATGAGTC
The DNA here is from genome assembly GCA_034401795.1 of Chaetoderma sp. LZ-2023a. Taxonomy (NCBI): domain Eukaryota; kingdom Metazoa; phylum Mollusca; class Caudofoveata; order Chaetodermatida; family Chaetodermatidae; genus Chaetoderma; species Chaetoderma sp. LZ-2023a. Next base: position 135,178,562 of record CM067360.1, read on the forward strand.
TTCATGATAGGCCTGGTGTCTGTACCCAGATGGAAGTCTTCATGATAGACCTGGTGTCTGTACTGAGAAGAAAGTCTTCATGATAGACCTGGTGTCTGTACTGAGAAGGAAGTCTTCATGATAGACCTGGTGTCTGTACTGAGAAGGAAGTCTTCATGATAGACCGGGTGTCTGTCCTGAGAAGCATGTCTTCATGATAGACCCATTGTCTGTACTGAGGAGAAGTCTTCATAATAGACCTGGTGTCTGTACTGAGGAGCAAGTCTTCATGATAGACCCAGTGTCTGTACTGAAGAGCAAGTCTTCATGATAGGCTTGGTGTCTGTACTGAGAAGGAAGTCTTCATGATAGACCTCGTGACTGTACTGACGAGCAAGTCTTCATGATAGACCTGGTGTCTGTACTGAGAAGTCTTCATGATAGGCCTGGTGTCTGTACTGAGAAGGAAGTCTTCATGATAGACCTGGTGTCTGTACCGAGAATGAAGTCTTCGTGATAGGCATGGTGTCTGTACTGAGGAAGTCTTCATGATAGACCCAGTGTATGTACTGAAGAGCAAGTCTTCATGATAGGCCTGGAGTCTGTACTGAGGAGCAAGACTTTAAGATAGACCTGTTGTCTGTCCTGGGAAGCAAGTCTTCATGATAGACCTGGTATCTGTCCTGAGAAGCAAGTCTTCATGATAGGCCTGGTGTCTGTCCTGAGAAGCAAGTCTTCATGATAGACCGGGTGTCTGTACTGAGGAACAAGTCTTCATGATAGGCCTGGTGTCTGTACTGAGAAGGAAGTCTTCATCATAGGCCTGGTGTCTGTACTGAGGAGCGAGTCTTCATGATAGGCCTGGTGTCTGTACTGAGAAGGAAGTCTTCATCATAGGCCTGGTGTCTGTACTGAGGAGTGAGTCTTCATGATAGGGCTGGTGTCTGTACTGAGAAGTAAGTCTTCATAAAAGACTTGGTGTTTGTACTGAGGAGGAAGTCTTCATGATAGGCCTGGTGTCTGTACTGAGAAGGAAGTCTTCATCATAGGCCTGGTGTCTGTACTGAGGAGCGAGTCTTCATGATAGGCCTGGTGTCTGTACTGAGAAGCAAGTCTTCATGATAGGCCTGGTGTCTGATATGAGGAGCAAGTCTTCATAATAGACCTGGTGTCTGTCCTGAGGAGCAAGTCTTCATGATAGACCTGGTGTCTGTACTGAGAAGCAAGTCTTCATGATAGGCCTGGTGTCTGTACCCAGATGGAAGTCTTCATGATAGACCTGGTGTCTGCACTGAGAAGTAAGTCTTCATGATAGACCTGGTGTCTGTACTGAGAAGCAAGTCTTCATGATAGACCTGGTGTCTGCACTGAGAAGGAAACCGGGTGTCTGTACTGAGGAGAAGTCTTCATAATAGACCTGGTGTCTGTACTGAAGAGCAAGTCTTCATGATAGGCTTGGTGTCTGTACTGAGAAGGAAGTCTTCATGATAGGCCTGGTGTCTGTCCTGAGAAGCAAGTCTTCATGCTAGACTGGGTGTCCGTACTGAGGAGCAAGTCTTCATGATAGACCTCGTGACTGTACTGACGAGCAAGTCTTCATGATAGACCTGGTGTCTGTACTGAGAAGTCTTCATGATAGACCTGGTGTCTGTCCTGAGAAGCAAGTCTTCATGATAGACCTGGTGTCTGTACCGAGAATGAAGTCTTCGTGATAGGCATGGTGTCTGTACTGAGGAAGTCTTCATGATAGACCCAGTGTATGTACTGAAGAGCAAGTCTTCATGATAGGCCTGGAGTCTGTACTGAGGAGCAAGACTAAGATAGACCTGTTGTCTGTACTGAGGAGCAAGACTTTAAGATAGACCTGTTGTCTGTCCTGAGAAGCAAGTCTTCATGATAGACCTGGTATCTGTCCTGAGAAGCAAGTCTTCATGATAGGCCTGGTGTCTGTCCTGAGAAGCAAGTCTTCATGATAGACCGGGTGTCTGTACTGAGGAGCAAGTCTTCATGATAGACCCAGTGTCTGTACTGAAGAGCAAGTCTTCATGATAGGCTTGGTGTCTGTACTGAGAAGGAAGTCTTCATGATAGGCCTGGTGTCTGTACTGAGGAGCAAGTCTTCATGATAGACCCAGTGTCTGTCCTGAAGAGCAAGTCTTCATGATAGGCCTGGTGTCTGTACTGAGAAGGAAGTCTTCATGATAGGCCCGGTGTCTGTCCTGAGAAGCACGTCTTCATGCTAGACCGGGTGTTGGTACTGAGGAGCAAGTCTTCATGATAGGCCTGGTGTCTGTCCTGAGAAGCAAGTCTTCATGATAGACCGGGTGTCTGTACTGAGGAGCAAGTCTTCATGATAGGCCTGGTGTCTGTACTGAGAAGGAAGTCTTCATCATAGGCCTGGTGTCTGTACTGAGGAGCGAGTCTTCATGATAGGCCTGGTGTCTGTACTGAGAAGGAAGTCTTCATCATAGGCCTGGTGTCTGTACTGAGGAGCGAGTCTTCATGATAGGGCTGGTGTCTGTACTGAGAAGTAAGTCTTCATAAAAGACTTGGTGTTTGTACTGAGGAGGAAGTCTTCATGATAGGCCTGGTGTCTGTACTGAGAAGGAAGTCTTCATCATAGGCCTGGTGTCTGTACTGAGGAGCGAGTCTTCATGATAGGCCTGGTGTCTGTACTGAGAAGCAAGTCTTCATGATAGGCCTGGTGTCTGATATGAGGAGCAAGTCTTCATAATAGACCTGGTGTCTGTCCTGAGGAGCAAGTCTTCATGATAGACCTGGTGTCTGTACTGAGAAGCAAGTCTTCATGATAGGCCTGGTGTCTGTACCCAGATGGAAGTCTTCATGATAGACCTGGTGTCTGTACTGAGAAGTAAGTCTTCATGATAGACCTGGTGTCAGTATTGAGAAGGAAGTCTTCATGATAGACCTGGTGTCTGTACTGAGAAGGAAGTCTTCATGATAGGCCTGGTGTCTGTCCTGAGAAGCATGTCTTCATGCTAGACCGGGTGTCTGTACTGAGAAGTCTTCATAATAGACCTGGTGTCTGTACTGAGGAGCAAGTCTTCATGATAGACCCAGTGTCTGTACTGAAGAGCAAGTCTTCATGATAGGCTTGGTGTCTGTACTGAGAAGGAAGTCTTCATGATAGGCCTGGTGTCTGTCCTGAGAAGCAAGTCTTCATGCTAGACTGGGTGTCCGTACTGAGGAGCAAGTCTTCATGATAGACCTCGTGACTGTACTGACGAGCAAGTCTTCATGATAGACCTGGTGTCTGTACTGAGAAGTCTTCATGATAGACCTGGTGTCTGTCCTGAGAAGCAAGTCTTCATGATAGACCTGGTATCTGTACCGAGAATGAAGTCTTCGTGATAGGCATGGTGTCTGTACTGAGGAAGTCTTCATGATAGACCCAGTGTATGTACTGAAGAGCAAGTCTTCATGATAGGCCTGGAGTCTTTACTGAGGAGCAAGACTAAGATAGACCTGTTGTCTGTACTGAGGAGCAAGACTTTAAGATAGACCTGTTGTCTGTCCTGAGAAGCAAGTCTTCATGATAGACCTGGTATCTGTCCTGAGAAGCAAGTCTTCATGATAGGCCCGGTGTCTGTCCTGAGAAGCAAGTCTTCATGATAGACCGGGTGTCTGTACTGAGGAGCAAGTCTTCATGATAGGCCTGGTGTCTGTACTGAGGAGCAAGTCTTCATGATACTGTAGACCTGGTGTCTGTACCCAGAAGGAAACCTTCACGATAGACCTGGTGTCTGTACTAAGAAGGAAGTCTTCATGATAGACCTGGTGTCTGTACCGAGATGAGTCTTCATGATAGACCTGGTGTCTGTACCCAGATGGAAGTCTTCTTGATAGACCTGGTGTCTGTACTGAGAAGGAAGTCTTCATGATAGACCTGGTGTCTGTACTGAGAAGGAAGTCTTCATGATAGACCTGGTGTCTGTACTGAGAAGGAAGTCTTCATGATAGACCGGGTGTCTGTACTGAGGAGCAAGTCTTCATGATAGACCCATTGTCTGTACTGAAGAGCAAGTCTTCATGATAGGATTGGTGTCTGTACTGAGAAGGAAGTCTTCATGATAGGCCTGGTGTCTGCCCTGAGAAGCAAGTCTTCATGCTAGACTGGGTGTCCGTACTGAGGAGCAAGTCTTCATGATAGACCTCGTGACTGTACTGACGAGCAAGTCTTCATGATAGACCTGGTGTCTGTACTGAGATGTCTTCATGATAGACCTGGTGTCTGTCCTGAGAAGCAAGTCTTCATGATAGACCTGGTGTCTGTACCGAGAATGAAGTCTTCGTGATAGGCATGGTGTCTGTACTGAGGAAGTCTTCATGATAGACCCAGTGTATGTACTGAAGAGCAAGTCTTCATGATAGGCCTGGAGTCTGTACTGAGGAGCAAGACTTTAAGATAGACCTGTTGTCTGTCCTGGGAAGCAAGTCTTCATGATAGACCTGGTATCTGTCCTGAGAAGCAAGTCTTCATGATAGGCCTGGTGTCTGTCCTGAGAAGCAAGTCTTCATGATAGACCGGGTGTCTGTACTGAGGAGCAAGTCTTCATGATAGGCCTGGTGTCTGTACTGAGAAGGAAGTCTTCATCATAGGCCTGGTGTCTGTACTGAGGAGCGAGTCTTCATGATAGGCCTGGTGTCTGTACTGAGAAGGAAGTCTTCATCATAGGCCTGGTGTCTGTACTGAGGAGTGAGTCTTCATGATAGGGCTGGTGTCTGTACTGAGAAGTAAGTCTTCATAAAAGACTTGGTGTTTGTACTGAGGAGGAAGTCTTCATGATAGGCCTGGTGTCTGTACTGAGAAGGAAGTCTTCATCATAGGCCTGGTGTCTGTACTGAGGAGCGAGTCTTCATGATAGGCCTGGTGTCTGTACTGAGAAGCAAGTCTTCATGATAGGCCTGGTGTCTGATATGAGGAGCAAGTCTTCATAATAGACCTGGTGTCTGTCCTGAGGAGCAAGTCTTCATGATAGACCTGGTGTCTGTACTGAGAAGCAAGTCTTCATGATAGGCCTGGTGTCTGTACCCAGATGGAAGTCTTCATGATAGACCTGGTGTCTGCACTGAGAAGTAAGTCTTCATGATAGACCTGGTGTCTGTACTGAGAAGGAAGTCTTCATGATAGACCTGGTGTCTGCACTGAGAAGGAAACCGGGTGTCTGTACTGAGGAGAAGTCTTCATAATAGACCTGGTGTCTGTACTGAAGAGCAAGTCTTCATGATAGGCTTGGTGTCTGTACTGAGAAGGAAGTCTTCATGATAGGCCTGGTGTCTGTCCTGAGAAGCAAGTCTTCATGCTAGACTGGGTGTCCGTACTGAGGAGCAAGTCTTCATGATAGACCTCGTGACTGTACTGACGAGCAAGTCTTCATGATAGACCTGGTGTCTGTACTGAGAAGTCTTCATGATAGACCTGGTGTCTGTCCTGAGAAGCAAGTCTTCATGATAGACCTGGTGTCTGTACCGAGAATGAAGTCTTCGTGATAGGCATGGTGTCTGTACTGAGGAAGTCTTCATGATAGACCCAGTGTATGTACTGAAGAGCAAGTCTTCATGATAGGCCTGGAGTCTGTACTGAGGAGCAAGACTAAGATAGACCTGTTGTCTGTACTGAGGAGCAAGACTTTAAGATAGACCTGTTGTCTGTCCTGAGAAGCAAGTCTTCATGATAGACCTGGTATCTGTCCTGAGAAGCAAGTCTTCATGATAGGCCTGGTGTCTGTCCTGAGAAGCAAGTCTTCATGATAGACCGGGTGTCTGTACTGAGGAGCAAGTCTTCATGATAGACCCAGTGTCTGTACTGAAGAGCAAGTCTTCATGATAGGCTTGGTGTCTGTACTGAGAAGGAAGTCTTCATGATAGGCCTGGTGTCTGTACTGAGGAGCAAGTCTTCATGATAGACCCAGTGTCTGTCCTGAAGAGCAAGTCTTCATGATAGGCCTGGTGTCTGTACTGAGAAGGAAGTCTTCATGATAGGCCCGGTGTCTGTCCTGAGAAGCACGTCTTCATGCTAGACCGGGTGTTGGTACTGAGGAGCAAGTCTTCATGATAGGCCTGGTGTCTGTCCTGAGAAGCAAGTCTTCATGATAGACCGGGTGTCTGTACTGAGGAGCAAGTCTTCATGATAGGCCTGGTGTCTGTACTGAGAAGGAAGTCTTCATCATAGGCCTGGTGTCTGTACTGAGGAGCGAGTCTTCATGATAGGCCTGGTGTCTGTACTGAGAAGGAAGTCTTCATCATAGGCCTGGTGTCTGTACTGAGGAGCGAGTCTTCATGATAGGGCTGGTGTCTGTACTGAGAAGTAAGTCTTCATAAAAGACTTGGTGTTTGTACTGAGGAGGAAGTCTTCATGATAGGCCTGGTGTCTGTACTGAGAAGGAAGTCTTCATCATAGGCCTGGTGTCTGTACTGAGGAGCGAGTCTTCATGATAGGCCTGGTGTCTGTACTGAGAAGCAAGTCTTCATGATAGGCCTGGTGTCTGATATGAGGAGCAAGTCTTCATAATAGACCTGGTGTCTGTCCTGAGGAGCAAGTCTTCATGATAGACCTGGTGTCTGTACTGAGAAGCAAGTCTTCATGATAGGCCTGGTGTCTGTACCCAGATGGAAGTCTTCATGATAGACCTGGTGTCTGTACTGAGAAGTAAGTCTTCATGATAGACCTGGTGTCAGTATTGAGAAGGAAGTCTTCATGATAGACCTGGTGTCTGTACTGAGAAGGAAGTCTTCATGATAGGCCTGGTGTCTGTCCTGAGAAGCATGTCTTCATGCTAGACCGGGTGTCTGTACTGAGAAGTCTTCATAATAGACCTGGTGTCTGTACTGAGGAGCAAGTCTTCATGATAGACCCAGTGTCTGTACTGAAGAGCAAGTCTTCATGATAGGCTTGGTGTCTGTACTGAGAAGGAAGTCTTCATGATAGGCCTGGTGTCTGTCCTGAGAAGCAAGTCTTCATGCTAGACTGGGTGTCCGTACTGAGGAGCAAGTCTTCATGATAGACCTCGTGACTGTACTGACGAGCAAGTCTTCATGATAGACCTGGTGTCTGTACTGAGAAGTCTTCATGATAGACCTGGTGTCTGTCCTGAGAAGCAAGTCTTCATGATAGACCTGGTATCTGTACCGAGAATGAAGTCTTCGTGATAGGCATGGTGTCTGTACTGAGGAAGTCTTCATGATAGACCCAGTGTATGTACTGAAGAGCAAGTCTTCATGATAGGCCTGGAGTCTTTACTGAGGAGCAAGACTAAGATAGACCTGTTGTCTGTACTGAGGAGCAAGACTTTAAGATAGACCTGTTGTCTGTCCTGAGAAGCAAGTCTTCATGATAGACCTGGTATCTGTCCTGAGAAGCAAGTCTTCATGATAGGCCCGGTGTCTGTCCTGAGAAGCAAGTCTTCATGATAGACCGGGTGTCTGTACTGAGGAGCAAGTCTTCATGATAGGCCTGGTGTCTGTACTGAGGAGCAAGTCTTCATGATACTGTAGACCTGGTGTCTGTACCCAGAAGGAAACCTTCACGATAGACCTGGTGTCTGTACTAAGAAGGAAGTCTTCATGATAGACCTGGTGTCTGTACCGAGATGAGTCTTCATGATAGACCTGGTGTCTGTACCCAGATGGAAGTCTTCTTGATAGACATGGTGTCTGTACTGAGAAGGAAGTCTTCATGATAGACCTGGTGTCTGTACTGAGAAGGAAGTCTTCATGATAGACCTGGTGTCTGTACTGAGAAGGAAGTCTTCATGATAGACCGGGTGTCTGTACTGAGGAGCAAGTCTTCATGATAGACCCATTGTCTGTACTGAAGAGCAAGTCTTCATGATAGGATTGGTGTCTGTACTGAGAAGGAAGTCTTCATGATAGGCCTGGTGTCTGCCCTGAGAAGCAAGTCTTCATGCTAGACTGGGTGTCCGTACTGAGGAGCAAGTCTTCATGATAGACCTCGTGACTGTACTGACGAGCAAGTCTTCATGATAGACCTGGTGTCTGTACTGAGATGTCTTCATGATAGACCTGGTGTCTGTCCTGAGAAGCAAGTCTTCATGATAGACCTGGTGTCTGTACCGAGAATGAAGTCTTCGTGATAGGCATGGTGTCTGTACTGAGGAAGTCTTCATGATAGACCCAGTGTATGTACTGAAGAGCAAGTCTTCATGATAGGCCTGGAGTCTGTACTGAGGAGCAAGACTTTAAGATAGACCTGTTGTCTGTCCTGGGAAGCAAGTCTTCATGATAGACCTGGTATCTGTCCTGAGAAGCAAGTCTTCATGATAGGCCTGGTGTCTGTCCTGAGAAGCAAGTCTTCATGATAGACCGGGTGTCTGTACTGAGGAACAAGTCTTCATGATAGGCCTGGTGTCTGTACTGAGAAGGAAGTCTTCATCATAGGCCTGGTGTCTGTACTGAGGAGCGAGTCTTCATGATAGGCCTGGTGTCTGTACTGAGAAGGAAGTCTTCATCATAGGCCTGGTGTCTGTACTGAGGAGTGAGTCTTCATGATAGGGCTGGTGTCTGTACTGAGAAGTAAGTCTTCATAAAAGACTTGGTGTTTGTACTGAGGAGGAAGTCTTCATGATAGGCCTGGTGTCTGTACTGAGAAGGAAGTCTTCATCATAGGCCTGGTGTCTGTACTGAGGAGCGAGTCTTCATGATAGGCCTGGTGTCTGTACTGAGAAGCAAGTCTTCATGATAGGCCTGGTGTCTGATATGAGGAGCAAGTCTTCATAATAGACCTGGTGTCTGTCCTGAGGAGCAAGTCTTCATGATAGACCTGGTGTCTGTACTGAGAAGCAAGTCTTCATGATAGGCCTGGTGTCTGTACCCAGATGGAAGTCTTCATGATAGACCTGGTGTCTGCACTGAGAAGTAAGTCTTCATGATAGACCTGGTGTCTGTACTGAGAAGCAAGTCTTCATGATAGACCTGGTGTCTGCACTGAGAAGGAAACCGGGTGTCTGTACTGAGGAGAAGTCTTCATAATAGACCTGGTGTCTGTACTGAAGAGCAAGTCTTCATGATAGGCTTGGTGTCTGTACTGAGAAGGAAGTCTTCATGATAGGCCTGGTGTCTGTCCTGAGAAGCAAGTCTTCATGCTAGACTGGGTGTCCGTACTGAGGAGCAAGTCTTCATGATAGACCTCGTGACTGTACTGACGAGCAAGTCTTCATGATAGACCTGGTGTCTGTACTGAGAAGTCTTCATGATAGACCTGGTGTCTGTCCTGAGAAGCAAGTCTTCATGATAGACCTGGTGTCTGTACCGAGAATGAAGTCTTCGTGATAGGCATGGTGTCTGTACTGAGGAAGTCTTCATGATAGACCCAGTGTATGTACTGAAGAGCAAGTCTTCATGATAGGCCTGGAGTCTGTACTGAGGAGCAAGACTAAGATAGACCTGTTGTCTGTACTGAGGAGCAAGACTTTAAGATAGACCTGTTGTCTGTCCTGAGAAGCAAGTCTTCATGATAGACCTGGTATCTGTCCTGAGAAGCAAGTCTTCATGATAGGCCTGGTGTCTGTCCTGAGAAGCAAGTCTTCATGATAGACCGGGTGTCTGTACTGAGGAGCAAGTCTTCATGATAGACCCAGTGTCTGTCCTGAAGAGCAAGTCTTCATGATAGGCCTGGTGTCTGTACTGAGAAGGAAGTCTTCATGATAGGCCCGGTGTCTGTCCTGAGAAGCACGTCTTCATGCTAGACCGGGTGTTGGTACTGAGGAGCAAGTCTTCATGATAGACCTGGTGTCTGTCCTGAGAAGCAAGTCTTCATGATAGGCCTGGTGTCTATCCTCAGAACCAAGACTTCATGATAGACCCAGTGTCTGTACTGAGGAGCAAGTCTTCATGATAGGCCTGGTGTCTGTATTGAGGAGCAAGTCTTCATGATAGACCTGGTGTTTGTCCTGAAAAGGAAGTCTCATGATAGACCTGGTGTTTGTCCTGAGCAGAGTCATCACTCTAGACCTGGTGTCTGTACTGAAGAGCAAGTCTTCATAAAAGACTTGGTGTTTGTACTGAGGAGCAAGTCTTCATGATAGGCCTGGTGTCTGTACTGAGAAGGAAGTCTTCATCATAGGCCTGGTGTCTGTACTGAGGAGCGAGTCTTCATGATAGGCCTGGTGTCTGTACTGAGAAGGAAGTCTTCATCATAGGCCTGGTGTCTGTACTGAGGAGCGAGTCTTCATGATAGGGCTGGTGTCTGTACTGAGAAGTCTTCATAAAAGACTTGGTGTTTGTACTGAGGAGCAAGTCTTCATGATAGGCCTGGTGTCTGTACTGAGAAGGAAGTCTTCATCATAGGCCTGGTGTCTGTACTGAGGAGCAAGTCTTCATGATAGGCCTGGCGTCTGTACTGAGAAGCAAGTCTTCATGATAGGCCTGGTGTCTGTACTGAGAAGCAAGTCTTCATGATAGGTCTGGTGTCTGTACCGAAAAGCAAGTCTTCATGATAGACCTGGTGTCTGTACTGAGAAGTAAGTCTTCATAAAACACTTGGTGTTTGTACTGAGAAGGAAGTCTTCATGATTGGCCTGGTGTCTGTACTGAGAAGCAAGTCTTCATGATAGACCTGGTGTCTGTACTGAGAAGCAAGACTTCATGATAGGCCTGGTGTCTGTACTGAGAAGCAAGCCTTCATGATAGGTCTGGTGTCTGTACTGAAAAGAAAGTCTTCATGATAGACTTGGTGTCTGTACTGAGAAGTAAGTCTTCATAAAACACTTGGTGTTTGTACTGAGAAGGAAGTCTTCATGATTGGCCTGGTGTCTGTAATGAGAAGCAAGTCTTCATGATAGACCTGGTGTCTGTCCTGAGAACAAAATGTTTGTGATAGGAGTGGTGGGTGAAGTGAGGCTTACACGGTTAGCTTACAACATAAGCAACCATTTCTAAAGGCATACTTACAATATAGGTAACCATTTCTAAAAGCATACTTATAATATAGGTAACCATGTCTGCAAGCTTACTTATAATATAGGTAACCATGTCTGCAAGCTTACTTACAATATGGTCACCCAAAACTAAAATATAAGCTAATGTAATTTGCTAAATGCAAAACTGAACAAGAGGCCCAAAGGGCCTGTCGCTCACCTGGAACATTTACAACTCAACTAATCTTTATGGAGTTTTACATCAATCAGTGCCATTTCCAATGACTTTCAGTCAAATGGTTATTTTGCAAAGGTTCTTTTGAACAATATTTAAGCAAAAATAGAAGACATCAGTACTAACAACAGAAATTGATGACATGCAGTCAAACTTGTATTAAGACACCCCTCAAGTGAGAATCAGAAGACAGCCTCTTATGGTAGCTGGTTTCTTAACCCTTTAATGGTCATGATTTTTCAGTAAAACAAAATTTCAGGTTATGTCTATTTGCAGGCCAAGATATGCAGCATTTTGAAAATGTATCACTGGAATGACTGGCTCGATTATCGAGCCAGTCATTCCAGTGGTAAATTTTCAAAAATACTCATGCTGGCCTGCAAATGGCCATTCCTCAAGGCCACTGCAGAGGCAGGTTTTCGCTGGTTTGACCATTAAATGGCTAATAATGTTTCAAATACATCGCTTAATTGCATTTAGCAAATGTAGAAAATAGTCTTTAAGGCAGGTGGTCTCTTAACCCTTTCACCCATAAATCCCGGAAAAAGTATATTCTTTATGATATAAAACTTATTTTGTTGAATATTTTGAAATTAATTTGATGCGAAGCCGTTGTGCCTTAGGCAACATTGGCTTTCCATTAAACTAATTTAAGAAGAGTTAAAACAGATGGTCTTTATAGCAGGTTCAACTGAGTATATTCCAAACCATCCTTTTAACACATGTACATCTTGCTGAATGGCCAAGTTCGCGATGCTGCAGTTTATTTAAAAAATAATTTGACTTAGTCATAGCTGACTTAGGCAGCAACAACTTTCAATGAATCAAATACATTTCAAAATATTTTAACAGTATAGGTATCAGAGTACACAATACATATCTTAAATATTTAGGCAGCAGTTGCAGGGAAAAGGTTAACCGTTAATTTAGTTTTTATCTATTATGGTAATAAAAGCTGTCATATGTCAATGGATGGTGGAAATAAAACTCCAATTGCACATTAATTAACCATTTAACCATTGAATTTAAGAAAAGTTCAATTTTCTCATAGAAAATGTCTATTTGCAGAACAAGACTATTTTTGAAAATTTAACACTGGAATGACTGGCTCGTTAAAAAGAGTCTGTCATTCCAATGGTAAAATTTTCAAAAATAGTCTTCATTTGGTCTGCAAATGGACATTTCTCAAGACCACTGCCGAAGCCGTTTTTGGCTGATATAATGGCTAAAGGGTTAACCGTTTTCCTAACCTAGCAAAATAGGTAAGATATTGTGTCCTCTGATATGGATAGCCAGGTGAGCTAATAATAATAAATTGATAAGAAGCGAATCTTATTAACGCATTTAAATGGAAATAATGTGCTAAGCTGTTGCTTAACAGCTGTTGCTGTCAATTGTATAACAGCAACAGCACTGTCTATGACAGCAATGGGCTTCAGCAATGGTGTTTACAAACTGTACACCAGCCTTTCTCATACTGGCTTTGTAACAATTAATCTCTAGACATTGGTGTGACAAGGGTTGAATAGTCATGCTGAAAACTGTTGCTGCACTTGACAGTAACAGACATCATCATCAGCAAAACCATTTTCAAAATGTCCGTCACCATGCTACATGCTATCCAACAAAACTTGTGAATAACGCAATACTCAACTAAATTCATTGCTAGAATTAATTGGCTTTAACCCTTTAACCCTCAAATTTATTCAAGACAATTTAAATTTTCTCAAAGAAAATGTCCACTTGCAGACCAAGAGAAGACTATTTTTGAAAATTTATCTCTGGAATGACTGGCTCGGTTATCGAGCCAGTCATTCCAGTGGTAAATTTTCAAAAAACGTCTTCTTTTAGTCGGCAAATGGACATTTCTCACGACCACTGCAGAAGCCGTTTTTGGCTGATATGAGTGTTAAAGGGTTAATGATGAATTAATTAAATAAATCTTTTAGAATCAGTATGTGAATATGGTACACTTCATCAGCTCACTACCTTACAGGGTATTAATTTCATTTCAATCCTGAGAATCAGAGTTGTGGTTTTAAATTACAAGATTAAATGTTTTCCTATGCTGGCTAAATATCTAAGATATGTATTGTGTATGCTGACATATATGACTGAATATTTTGCTATTTATATGACAGAAAGTTGTTGCATTCTAAGGCAGTGAGTTTGGACACTCTGTCAAATGATTACAAGGGTTTTAGAATGCAGTTAAACATGCGATAAAGACCACCTGTACTAAATGCCAATTTTACTACATGCCACCAAGCCATTTATCTGATAGATTCAGAAATGGCATGGTTGAAATCAGCATACTCATAACCCTGTACTAAGCAAATTTTTGCTTCAAAATCCATCAAATAAAAAAATCCAATATGGCCGCCAAACATGCTGTATTTTGATTGGCCCACTGCGGCCATGTTCTTTTAATGGATCAACTTCCCTTGAATAAACTTTAATGGCCCTTAATCCCTAATTAGATCTGCCAAATTTCGATCCCTTCAGCGGTTCTGGAGCTGTTTTGGCTAAAACTAGGTCAACCAAAATGGCCACTGAACCATTTGACCAATCAAGTTCCCTTGAACAAACTTGGTTCAGCTCTTGCCCTAGATCATATTTCATGGGGTTTGTTTCAATCCACCAAGCGGTTTCGGAGAAGATTTTTAAAGATGTTTAAAAAAATCGGCCAAAAATCAAGATGGCCGATCGGCTTCGTTTGAACAAATTTGAATCTCTACAACGTAAGGATGCTTCCTGCCAAATATAATTGAAATCGTCCCATAAGTTCTCGAAAGGCAGACATTTTAAATTTCCCATTGCTTTAGTATGGGAGCTTTTGGCGGGAAAATGATCCAAGATGGCCACCAAACCGTTTATCCGACTGCTTTGAAAATTGCAAATTTGTGATCAGAATACCAAAAAAACCTATATAAAACCAATTTCAGCCTCAAAATCCATCAAATAAAAAAGTCCAATATGGCCGCCAAACATGCTGTATTTTGATTAGCCGACTGCACCATGTTTTTTGACGGATTAACTTCCCTTGAACAAACTTTAATGGCCTTTAGTCCCTAATCATATCTGCCAAATTTCGGCCTGATCCCTTCAGCGGTTCTGGAGAAGTCGTTTTCGCTAAAACTAGGTCAACCAAAATGGCTGCTGAACCATTTGGCCAATCAAGTTCCCTTGAACAAACTTGTTTCAGCTCTTGCCCTAGATCATATTTCATGGGATTTGCTTCGATCCACCAAGCGGTTTCGGAGAAGATTTTTAAAGGCATTTCCTAAAATCGGCCGAAATCCAAATTGGCCACCGGCCAAATTGGCCGATCGGCTTCGTTTGAACAAACTTGGATCCCTATGCCCTAAGGATACTTCCTGCCAAAGATAACTTATATCGGCCTAGTGGTTCTTGAGAAAAAGTCGTTTAAAGGAAAAAGCTGACGGACGGACAGACAGATGGATGGTCGCCATGGCATAAGCTCACTTGGCCATTCCGGCCAGGTGAGCTAACAATAATGTACGTATGCATCGTCATCAATGTGACCACCATCAATAGTATGACCACTGCTTTCAATGTGACCACCGTCATCAATGCTACAACCGTCATTAATGTGAACACCATCAGAATTTAGTTCAAAATATGCAACAGAACATTTTGTATATCATGTTCAACATTGTTTTGTTTTGGAAACAAGATAACTTATTTATGATCTGTACAGTGGCACTAAGTAACATGATAACTTATTTATGATCTGTACAGTGCCACTAAGTAACATGATAACTTAGTTGCAGTGGCACTAAGTAACATGATAACTTAGTTATGATCTGTACAGTGGCACTAAGTAAATTAAATACACTAATAAGAGTGCTTGCAGCAAATACATTTTAACTACTGACCTGATAATGTTTTCATATTCTTTATCTCTGCCTTTTGATTCTCTCCATTTCCTGAACATAACTGATGCATCGACATTGGCGGGTGAAAAGGTGTTTGGCTCGTTTAATAAAGAGATTATACTGAGAAGAATCGTTCTGAAAACAAACAAGAACAAATCAAGTAACACAGTAAAACTCAAGTTGCAGAGCCACCAGAAAATAATTTCAATGTTTTACCTAGACTTGCTGAATATTTTGAAAACAAATTGACTGAAAGTTTTTCATGGCTTAACTTTCAGCAAAATTGTTTTCAAACTATTTAGTAGGTTCAGAGATATAACCCTTGGAATATGTTCTCTGCAAAGACAGTTAACATTCAAGCTGGACAAAAACAGCATGGGCAGTGAGCTATTCAGACAATAGGTCAACTGGTCAGGAACTCTTCTTGTGGTTTTCTTACGCTGAAAGGAAATCATCTAAATGAATCAGGAATTGCTAGAAAGCGGTCCCAAGTGTAGAAGTGCACTTCTTACAGCACCAATGTTTGGCTACAGAAAGAATCACACTTTCTAAGACAGACCTGTCATGACCAAACTTAAGTTTCCTGCCACTACGGGTTCCTAAAATACAGATGTAAGGTCAAGACATATTGTGATACACGCAATGTCATATACTTACTCACATGCACATAATGCCACTAACAGTTTGTGGAGGAAACCAAACGTGAATTCCACACACAGGCGGAAGAATATCTAAGGGATCTTAAAACACAAAGATGCTCCTGTTGCTCAAAATTTTAATTTGCCCAATCATAGTGGATCAACACAAGAGCATTTTTTTAATTCACCACTGAAAAGATTAGCTCAGTAACTGAGCCAGTGATAAATCTTCAAAAATAATCTCCCTTTGATGTGAAAATAGATATTTTCTTATGAGAAATTAGAGGATTAAATGGTTAATGGATAATAGCAGCACTTGTCGCGGCATCTATACCACAATGCATCATAATAAACACTGAGCTAGTCAATAGATCTACCGTAAAATACTCATTAGTAAGCGCAACTTCTAATAGAACAGGGGCTGTAAATTATTTAATCCAAAACCTCTGAGAAAGGGGGGGGGGGGGGGGGGGAGGGAACTTCTATTAGGTATATTTCAAGAAGAAATTGAAAAAAATAATAATACAAAAAATAGCACGAAAATTAAACACATTTTTAATTTAGAAATTCTGACCATCTTATGCCTATGCTTAATGTATACCGTATATCCATTATCGCGGGAGTGAAATTATTAATTGGGACCACCTAAATACTGCGCATACTTTAATAAACATTGTTTATTTCATCCAAATTAATGAAACTTTTGACATAAAATGCAGTCGAGAAAAGATAGCAATCACATGATTTATCAGCTTCTGCTTGTCTCCCTTTGTAGGACGAGTTTAGGTCATTACTTGAGTAGCACGAAGACGCTCATATTAGTACCCGGGTAGACTTGCTCAATCCACATATATAGGATGGGAGCTTTGAGTAGCTTTGAGAGTGACGGCGTAAACTCGTCCTATCGCGGAACCTGATTAATACTCGGTAGAATCGTCTGCGTTTTATGGACCTAATATACTGGACTCGGGCACGCGGAATGTACTATATATACATATATAATCATTACGTGACGGTAACGGAGTATTATACATTCAATCCGATCTGTATACTTGGTACCTGTTAAAATTACTTTTTTCCCCGTTGAAAGTTGTATCACACAAGGAAGTTAAGTAATTTGGATGGTATTTCCGTGAAGTTATTGCAAAATTTTGTTTCATTTTATTTAACATTTATAAGATATTGAGCCAAACAAGTCCAAGTCTATCCTGAAGTATACCGAGTGCATGAAAGAGAGGCTTAGGACAGCGCACAACCTGGCATCAAGAAAAACCAGTAGTTCTCAAGCAAAACAGAAATCTCATTATGATCAGCGAGCGAGAGCAGCCACATTGCAGAAAGGTGAGAGTGCTTGTGAAGGTTTTAGCCTTCGAAGGTAGGCACAAATTGTCTGATAAATGGGAAGAAGACGTTTACCTAATCCTAGATCAACCCAATTCCTCCATATCAGTTTTTACCGTGGTTAAGGAAAATGGTGAGGGTAGACAACGAACATTACACAGGAACATCCTACTACCAATAGACTCGCTACCTCGCCAAGCAGTATCAGCTACTCTACCAGACACATTAAATGTTGATTCTGCCTCACCTATGCCGAGGCCAAGACCATAAAAAACAGTAGTTTCGTTAGCATCAAGGCCAACACCGAAAGTATGATCATCCTTGTATGGTGGCGAATCCTGCCAATGACGATGAAGTAGAAAATAGTTCTGTAGTTGGCTACACTGTAGCATCTAGACCGTCATTATCAACTGTGAACCCAGTAGGTGATATTCCGGAAATTGATACCAGTGAAGAACCTGTTCAGAGTGATCACGAAGCACAGAGTACTGGAGAAGATGAAGATTTTCAGACTACCAGTGAAGAGACTAGTTGATGTTGGATTAGCAGCTGAGTTAGGGACCTCAATTAAATCAGGACGACGTTCCAACCCCACAACCACGGAGGTCAGCAAGGACTCATCATCCACCAAAATGGATGACCGGAGGTGAATTTGTTTTCTCAGCTATGCCTCAAACGGACCAGGACTGGAAGTCACGAGTAAATTACCTGCGGTCACTGATAGCTGAGGGGGCATTCACAGATGGACCTAACCGTGCTACAGATGCCATCGTTGATATAATCACCGGCAAGATCAAATGACGAGGGCACCATTTCGAGTGAGGAGGGAAGTGTGTAGCCGACAGTAAATTAGGAGTGATTTATTGTATATTCCTGTATTATGGTTTTGTGAATAAATTTTGTCATGATGACTTTAATGATTCTGACTTATTTCCAGCTTATATCCCTTTGTGTCCTTCCCGCTTGACCATTGTCCAAAATGCTCACTGGGCTTGGGAATAGTTTCCAAGTCAAGTAGACCGCTACATTACTGTTATCATTTTTACACAACTTGTACAGTTATTTGTACAGTGCAATTCGAACGGATTTTATAATCAAGCGTATCAACAGGTTAGAATTTAATTATTTTTTAAGTATGTATAGTGTATTTATATATTGAAACAAGCGGTATATAATAGGCATTTTGGATCAAATGAATGTATGAATGAATGATGTTATGAATGGATGAATGTATGGATGGGTGGATGAATGTATGGACGGGTGGATGAATGTATGGTCTGGTGGATGAATAGATGGATGGGTGAATGAATGAATGAATGGATGGAGGAATGGATGAATGATTGATTTACATATGGATGACTGGATGAGTGAATTGATTGCTAGGCAATGGCATATAGGAGTAAATGTGTTATTTTATGAATGAATGTCTCCGTGAGTGCACGGATGGATAGATGAACGGAAGAATGAGTAGTGTGTCTGTATAGCGGCAGACATATTCATGAGTGCATTTATGTATGGATGGTTGAATGGAGGGATGGACATCGTGTCTGATTTTTATAGGCTAACAAGATACCACTTGTGTCACCACTGTCATTTTGTAGTTGGCTAATTGGCTAGGCATATAACTTAATGTAATTTGTTCGTTTAGGGTTTTTTTGGTGCCTACTAGCTGATTGTCTTAACCCATTGTCCCGTACACCTCAGTGCCACACACAGGGTACGAGTACTAATTGTATATTTGTGAATATATTGTCTATGGAAGATTTCTATAGGCTCGTCCATGTTAACCCTTCATATATATAAGCTCTTGTTCATTCAGAATATAGCGATGTTGCTGAAAGTTGTTGCTGTCTTAGATAGCGACAACATGCAGTAACATTGTGTTCAGAATGGACATGGTTTGATCACACCATGGCAGATTTGCATTAGGAACTGAGTTTGGCAGTAACATGTTTAATTCTAAATTAATGTCCTAAACCTGAAGGAGTTATGTCCTCTAATACTTTTATGATTTTTACACTTACATGATAGAGAATTGATTGGTAATTGACCATCACAAAATGGTTGGTCTGCGGTAATATTGTACCACACACGTACATGTACGCATACACGCACGCACACACATATTAAAAGTTATGCCCCGACGAATGTTATGTATTTAAACTTGAGTAACGACCTGCAATATAAGATAGGCCACAATGTTTTAATTGTACTTATGTTATGTATTTATTATGTAATTATATGTTTACTAATGTTTTATATGTATGCTTGTTTTAGGGTTGTCTTCGTGACAATACGTCTTGATGAAATTATGATCAATACAATACGACTCTGAGCCGTAACTTGTGTTGTGTTTACCTCACAGCGGCCCCAACCACCCGGTTACATCTATACCACAATGCATCATGATAAACACTGTGCTAGTCAATAGATCTATACCACAATGCATCATGATAAACACTGAGCTAGTCAATAGATCTATACCACAATGCATCATGATAAACACTGAGCCAGTCAATAGAACTATACCACAATGCATCATGATAAACACTGAGCTAGTCAATAGATCTATACCACAATGCATCATGATAAACACTGAGCTAGTCAATAGATCAATGCATCATAACGACCAGACGACCCGTAGGGTCTGGTCTTATGTTTTACTAATTACATATACCTACCTCCTTGCATTACTATTGCTCTTTCCTTCTCTGAAGCGAAACGTAGTAGGATGAAATTTTTACAGCCAATGTTTGCTGTGCATTGTGGCTAGAGTGACTGAAGGCTTCTTCAGGAATCTCTATACTCTCTCCAATGATGAGATCCATAGCAATTCGCTTGAATGCTATATCTCAGAATGAGGCAGAAAGAGGGTTAATACATAACCCAGAGCCATTGAGTGAGTCATAAGGCATAACGACAATCTCATTGGCTGACAGCCATCACATGACTTTGTTGTAGCAACCAAGTCTTCATTCCTTGACGAATCCAGTCATATAATCCAGCTTTGTGCAGATTCATGAAGAGGCAGATGATCCTATCACTACTTGACTCTGAATCCAACTAAAGCTGAAACTTAAGAATTTACCTAAATACGTAATATTATATGACTGAAAAAATCTTTAATAAATACCCAAATATGTCAAAAACTTACATATCCGGGTATACTCTAGAGTTATAGTGAATATCTTATGCTGAATATAACTATTCTAACAAGATATGACCAAAGAACGAAGCCTTAAGCACCCCTCCCCCCCTAAAAAAAAATTTGACAGAGGGGCGGCTTGAGATGGGCCGTAATGCAAGGAGGTAGGTATTACATTACAACCTACAAGATGAACATGCAAGAAAGAGATGGATAATAGGGGTGATAAGAGAGATGATGAATAAAAAAAAAAGGTGAAATACACACATGAGAATTAAGTAATGAATTCCCACTAACCCCAACTAGAGACTAAAGCGAATGAAGATGAAGAAGTAAGAGAAGATGATGAATGAGGAATAAGAGTCATGGTCCCTGAAGTTACCTTATGAATAGTTTTATAGAAAAAGGAAGAGGGACCAGAATCTATAAAATAGAGGTTAATAAAGGTGTTCTCTGACTTCCAGTTAGCAACTAGCGTGATGTAATCTAATGAAGATCCATTAAAAAGAGAGAGCAAGGCCTTTAACCCTAAGGAACCTACGAGCCGTCTAGATGGCACGCAAAAAGCGTACAAATAAACCTACGAGCCGTCTGGACGGTTTTCAACAAGTTGACGTGGAAAACTACTCGCCGTCTGGACGACTTTAAGAGCACCAGTTTTCGATCGCTAAATACACAATCATTACGGGCGTTTTATCCAATCAAACATAGCGTTACATTACGTCAGATGATTGAATTTTATAAGTCCACTGTTGATTGGTCAATTCAGTTTGTTTACAAATTTCTACGGGAAAATATAAATAGTTTTCTGTGAATGAAATTCCTAGCGTAAAATCGTCAACGATAGCGTGTCGATTCCTTTATTTAACCGAGTACTCGATTCCCTGATGGCCGGAATCGCTTAGTGAGAATGTCTAACCTAATTTATAATTGCGTCGGTAAAATATTACATACAGCTGAATAGCTACACTTGACGCCTACAAGATTTAAAGTGCATCCTTACATAACTTGCACATTAATACCATTATATCACACCCGTCATTTAGCTTCTAGGGAGATATTGTCGTGCGTCTACGGTCTAATTTCTGTTCCTCAATCATCTATCATGATACCGCATGTTACGGGGCCGCTACTGGGTCAATACGGGCCCGTAACATGCATTATTAAAGTAATGCGAGTCATGAGACATATTAGCTTGCTATTGCCATTTGAAATCACCTTTGTTGACTGTTCCAGTTTTATTTCCGTTTTCTATTGTTCTTTCATCTTGTAAATGTTTCTCCTCTTTTTTTCTTCAGGATCATATGGCGAATAGGACAGTTATCTGGTTGAGATTTCATGAAAATGATGATTCTGTAATTCTATCTTCTGCACTATTTTATTAACCCCTACCATTCTGTCAAAATTTTAAATTTTCAAATTAAATTAAAAGAACTGGTGTTCTTGTCTCAACAGATTTGGTGGAAGATGTTGCTGTCGTAGATAGCAACATCATCTACTAAACCAGTTGTTAAAAAATGTACACCAGTTTCTATTAGCAGAAGTAGAACAGTACCAGTTTTCCAGGCTATTGGCACATTAAAAGATAGAATATTGACATAAGAGTGGTAATGGTTAAATCTGATGCGCTTGATGTAAATCTACTGTACCATTTTATTTCGAATCACTTATTGTATAAGCTGCCATTGTAAACTACATGTATGTCAAATACAGTTTCTTCTATGTAAGAGTGTCATATTACTTAGTAGGACTGGTGATTAAATTGTTGAATATTTTGAGATCGATTGGACTGGAAGATGCTGCTGCATTAGGTGACAACATGTTCCAGTGGTAAAGCTTGCGTATTAAAGGGTTGAATACTGTATTATTTGTAAGCTATCAGTGTAAATATCAAATAAAATTTACTCGAAGTGAGAGGGAGAGAGAGAATCTCATCTTAGGTAATCAGACTGGACTATGTATAGTAGATTTGTTGAATATATCGAGTCCAATTTGATTGGAAACTGGTGTTGTTTTGGACAACAATAGATTCCAATTAAATTTGTCAAAATATACTCAACAGATTGTTTCTTTAGATTGCAGGTACTTTTGATCTTTATTGCTATTCATTCCTGGATTATTACCCTTGCCCTAAGGGGAAAGAGGGTATTATGTGTGTGCATGCGTCCAGTATTGCATCTAAAAAAAACCTACTGATCCGATTCGTTTAAAATTTTAACACAACAAACCAATATAACCTAAACAAGGGTTTCCAGACTTTGGCTGTGATCTGTGTGATCATACATAAAGATTTAACAAATTTGGATATGACAAAAACGGTAGGGTGGTCTCGGCGGTGGTTTACAATCTCTGATTACTCCTGTTCATAATGTTATTTATCAAGCATCAAGTCTTCGACAATGATGGTAAGTGAGTGATAACTAGATTGCTTGGTCGATGACGCATTATAGCAAATCCCCATGCTCACCACTTTGACCTCTTTACCCATCCCATCCCTGGGGGCGTATCCTCTGCACTCCATAATCACATACCAAATTTGTTTTAATTAGTTTCATTACACAGAGACTGGAGTGGATTGATTTGAAAAATCTGGATGTCATCAGAGGAAGTGATCTGTGAGAGCAGGAGTTAAAATTAACATGAGCCGGAGGCTAGTAGAAATTGACCAGGGTTAATACAATGACCAGTCCAATGGTAACAATTTCATTTGTCAACCCTTTAATGGTTATGGTGGCCAATGAATGCCTCTGCTGTGATCTTAAGAAATGTTGATTAGCAGAGCAAGACTTTTTGAAAATTTACCACTAGAATGCTCGGTAATTGAGCCAGTCATTCCCGTTGTAAAACTTCAAAAATAGTCTTCCCTTGGTCTGTGTAGAAAATTTGAAGGGCTAAAGTAGAATCTAGTAATCACTAGTCCTATCTGAACGTAGTGGCTCATTTGGCTTAATTTCAATTCATGGAGAGGGTGTCAACTGGTGTGCGAGAGTGGTCTATGAAAAATCCAGAATCTAGATAAATCTGGAAGACTCCAATCTCTGCTTACAATAAATTTCTTGACCTTTTAACCCCTTCTCCAACCCAAAGAAATAAATGTCAGGCAATCCACAATTATATGGGCAACCCACACACCAAATTTCTTTGAATTCCACACAACAGTTTGGGAGTAAAATATGACAGACATTTCTTTTGGATATTTGAACTTTGGACCCCACCCCCTGACCTTCAGTGGGCAGGGCCACATCTAAATGTTGTCTTGCAAAGCGCAATCATATGGGTAACCGCCATACCAAATTTGGTTGAAATCGACCCAATTGTTTGGGAGGAGATAGCATGATGGACATACAGATAAGTGGATGGAGGCAATTATATCCCCATTTTTTTCAAAACATGGAGATAATGAATGGACTCAAGGAGACAAGGTAGGTATGGGGATAATGAATGGACTCAAAGAGACAAGGTATAATTAATTCAGTCATCATATTAAAATGTAATTTTCTTTCGGATTGAGAAATTAGGCTACAAACATCATTTGCCATGCCACATTGTTTTAAGGACTTGTCACGAAATAGTAAAAACTGGAATTGACAAAAGGAAGGACAGAGCAGAAATTTAGATTTTCTAATGGATAATTTTTTAGCTATGCCCCGCCCATCTCTACATAAGCTCCATCGATGATTTGCGCGTGTTGGGATCAGTTTATATACTTTGAATCCTGAATTCCAAATTTCATGGTAACCATAGATACCGCTAACTTGGTGAATATTTTGAAACCAATTTCAAGTACTTTGATTTGACTGAAAGCTGTTGCTGCCCAACTCACCAGGTCAGCAAAGGCAAACTAATTCTAAAATATTCACCAGCTTTCCTATATAAATTTTAATTTTTTAACACTAAAATGAGATATGGGCAATTCATCTCTTACCTTGATCTTGTGCACATTACATTGTGTAGATTTCACTCTGCTGTCGCCGCTACTCACATAACAAATTCAGTTGACGTTTTGCCCCTCCCCCATCAGCCTCTTCCGACCCGAGCAGTGTCACAGCCTAATGTATTAGGTTGTCTCACATTCTACACCCATAGGGCCATGATATGGTAAATCACCAGATTTGGTTATATTCCTTTAACTTTGACAGTCTTCCATCAACCCTACCTACCCCCCCCCCCCCCCCCTCAACCCCTCTGGGAATGGAGCCTAGTGTAAATGGTGTCTTCCAATCCACAAGAATATCGGCAATTTACACAATAATTTTGATTGAATTCTACCAAAAGCTTTCTGAGGAGATGGATGGACAGACAGACAGATGGAGGCGATTGTAATATCCCTGCAGTTTTTTCAAAACGTGTGGGTATAATTAAGAGATTAAATTTAATTTATTGATATTTGATTCAAATCCCACCCAATCTCAAATGATACATAGAGCTTATGTGAGATGCACATTAGCTGAGCCCTCAGGAATACAGTTGATAACAGTCGGCAGTCGATCCAGAACAGCCGCCGGCATAGCTGTCAGCCATTGATGTGTGTAGTAGCTGATCATGTTTCGAACGTACATCATCATGTTTTAGTTCAAATATACTGTTTCCATACAAAAATTAGATTATAGAACACAGGTCATCAAATTTTTATTTTTATAAAATCCATGTTAGTAAATCCATTAGGCGTAGCAGGAAAAACTGAGTCTGTTTAGAGTTTAGAAGCCATCGCCCATCACTCACCTGCAAAAAATAGGAAGGATAAGTTAGAAATATCCAAATTCTAGAAGTGTTATATTAAGACTTTAACAATCAAATTTTTTCATGAAAATTTAAATTTTCTCATAGACAATGCCCATATGCAGACCAAGAGCAGTGATACATTTTCAAAAATAATCTTACTTTGGTCGGAAAATGTACATTTTCCTCGACAACTGCAGCAGTTTTGGTCTGACTCACATGTTAAATGGTTAACAATATACATGTACGGCGCAAGGTCATAGGGATATATAGTCCGAGTCTGCTCTGACTCAACCCGTCCCAGTGACAAATATGTCACAGGGGCAGGTTGAGTCAGAGCAGACTCAGACTAAGGGATATACTGGTAAACATTATGACCCGAAAACGGGTGTTATGGTCATACACCACCCTCAGATTTTCGCGCATAAATGAAATGAATAAAATAATAAATGGTGGGCATATATCGTCCAAGGAGAGAGTATGACTACTAGTTACTGGATTAATCTTTTCAATCGACAAGAGCGAATAATAAATTTGCTACGAATGTTTCAAAATTCTGTTGAATATTTTGAAACTAATTAAACTGGCTAAGGCAGCACCAGCTTCACATTGGATTCAAAATATTCAACATCTTACATTTATAATGACTGTAAATGTGGAGTTCTGGAATTTCAGGTTCAAATGTGACAATTGTTTTTGATTTTGGGCACACAAGTTTATTTCAGGGCCCCGGTTCTCTATATCTTTGATCAGAGGATACTGGCCACACAGTAAATGGTGATAGAATGTTTGTAACCAGGGCAATAGTGAAATATTTGTTTTCTAAGTAATTATTAGTAAGTTCCAGTCATCAATGATTATTAGTAAATGTGCTGTTACTTGTAAGTTTTCAGTTACCCGATGACTAATCTAACTGAGAAAATCATAGTTTGTGTTAAGAGAGCAGCTGAACCAATAATATATAAATCAATTTCGTTTACCTCTGGTCGCGAAATCACAATAAGGTTATAGATAAACAATCCGATAATCTCAATCATCGATGCATGTCTTTGTTTACAATTTCCGAGATAACTTACACTTCAAATTACTAGCATTAATTAGGCCGGATTGAGATGCGAAAGTTGTCAAATATATCGGCATCCCACTTACCGATTGGCAATATCGTTAATCTAGTCATCTGTCTACTTTTTAGTTTGTGGCATACAAGAAATATGCATAGATTGACATATTTGAACAGATAACTATTTTGCAAAACAGCTGATCATGTCGCCATCTTGCCGGAAAAATTAATATTCATGTATTCCCGACCAATCAGACGCATCAATCTTATAGTACGTGATACGGTGTTGCCAATAACGGGTAATGAGCTTGGTACTCGTATATTAGATAAGGGTACAATTCTACAAATTCCTGTCGTTCTCTCACGATCTTTCACGATAAACGATTCCTATTTGGGATGCCGCTACAAAAAAATGTCCGATGCTATAGAATCTTAGTGTAAAACATTCGCGTTCGCTTTTTAAACGGCTGAGTGCACCCAGCAATGCTACATAGCATAAAA
Organism: Chaetoderma sp. LZ-2023a; assembly: GCA_034401795.1. Lineage (NCBI taxonomy): Eukaryota > Metazoa > Mollusca > Caudofoveata > Chaetodermatida > Chaetodermatidae > Chaetoderma > Chaetoderma sp. LZ-2023a. The sequence continues at coordinate 135,204,973 of CM067360.1, forward strand.
TCTGCCATTTATTCGCTGAGAAACCCTAGTATGTGTTCGATTATGTATAAAGGAATTATTCAACATTGAATGAGGCCTCCCCCCAAAATCATGACCGGAATTTCTCAAAATTTTACGGTATCATGACATAATATAATTGTCATTTTCACATCTTATCGGATGAAAACCTTCACGAAACTTTGGTATCTGTTAGTTTTAATACCATTGTGATTAAATTTATCAATGGCATTTGTAAAATTTAAAAAAACTTCGATAAACTGCAAAAATAGACCAACCAATGTATTTGTCCTATAAGGTGTGGCCATTTTGAGAGGCACGTTGACTAACTAAAATATATTTTATTCATACAAATTTGATATGTACTTAAAAGTATTTTATTGCCCTTTCTAATGATATATAGTTTTATATATAGTGATCTGTTACTTTGCCAAAAATAGTTAATATAGTTGGCATGGTAGCACTATGCCGCTATCACTCCACTACCGCTAACAGGCTAGGTTTCTAAGCAAGTTTCTAGCTTTTGGCTGTAGGGTTTCTAGCACTTTTTTGTAAATTCTTGGTAGGGCCCAGAGGGTTAACACAATGGGCCTTGACTCCCATCAGAGGATTATCTCCTGGAGACGCTAATTCAAAGCGAATTATAATAGTATTCACGATCCAACAGGAAATAGTGATTAAGGAGGCAGGACGATTTAGACCGTCTGCAAATGTAGCCCAAAGATGTCTATTGTCGGATTGTTTAGAATCAGTATGAAGTTTATACATATTACGGGTCCTGACTGGGAATCATACAGAATCATCTGACAACAAAGAAGAAAGTCTATGAATTATCAAAGGTTTACCCAAGAGTTTAACTGAGTCTTGGACAAGAATTCTGCCCTGGGATAGAGAACAAGGCTATTACCCGTAACTTGAAATCTAACTAATTCAGCCGAAAGAGCATGGATTTCAGAGCAATAGCTAGCTGATGCTACTGCTAGAAGAAAACTGTTTCTAGAGCAAGATGTTTCAAGCACACAGAACCCAAAGGTTCGAAACGTCTCCCCGCTAGAACATGTAATATAAGCTAAAGGTTCCAGGAAGGAATGTGTTTCTTAAACGGAGGACGAGAATTACCCAAACCTTTATTGAGATAACAAAATGTTTCGGAATTTGGACTGAAGGATCGATTAGACACTTGACGAAGGAATTCAGACGAAAACGATAGGATCTAATAATGTTAACTGAATTCTTCCTCTGATCAAACAGGAAAAACAGAAAATCAGTGACCTGAACTACAGAGGCCTCAAAGGGCAAGATAAAATGGTCTGCACACCATTCTTTGAAAAATTCAAATCTAGCTTTATAGATGTCTCGAGTGGAAGATCTGAGAAATTTCTCCGATAGATCTTGAGATCTGACTGAAAAGATTGACGAAGACGAGGGCAACTCGACAGTTTCCAGACTGACAGGGGCGAAATATTTCTGGGTTCTGATGGAGAATCCTGCCTATGTTCTGGGATAATGGATCGTGGAAGACAGGGAGCAGCAGAGGGAGATCTACAAGAAGGTCCAGGAGATCCAGAAACCACGTTTTTGTTGGCAAAACGGGGCTAATAACAGGGCTATGCAGGGATGTTGCCTGATCATTCTGAGAATCGTTGGGGAAAAAGCGTCGGAGAATATGATGTCCCAAGATTGAGTTAGAGTGACTATGAGATATGAAAGTGGATATCTTTCTGTTCTTGAGAAGCAGACAGATCTACATGGGGCGACAGAACTGAAGAAAAAATGACTGGACTACCGCCTCTTTCAGTTCCCACACTGTTTCTGGTATCTTAGAAGGGCGAGTTTGCCTGGGCATGAGAAGCTTGAAGAGAATTGTAGCGAGACCTGCACCAATAGAGAATGATCATGATCTCTCGACTCAGACAAACTGGCCTGGACACCCCTCCCCCCTTTGATGATAGATGAACAAGACTATTATGAAATTGTTTGACCTAATGAGGATTGACACACCGAGAATCATGGGTTCCCAACGAGCGAGGGCATGAAACAGTTCACAGTTCTAAAAGATTGACGTGGTAAGAAGATTCTATGAGGAACCAGGTTCCTGAATCTTTATAGAATTCCAAATGACTCCCCATCCTTCCAGAGTTGTATCTGAAGAAGATAGCCTGAAGAGTTGAAGGATGGAGAGGAACTCCTAACAAAAGGGATTGACTGTCTAACCAAAACTGGCAATGAGCCATGATAGAAACTTGATGAGGATCCGATGATTCGGAGAATCTAGAGATTGATTCCATTGGGCCTTAAGATAAAAATGGAAAGGTGTTCTCATCGAAGGAACCCAAGGCATCACCTTCTCTACTGAAACCATGAGGTCTATTATTCTGTAAGGACCTAGCCGACACTAATTTGCCTACCATGTTAACTTACTGTCTTGACCTGGAGGCATGCCAACTTCTTTTAGCATTATTAATCATATTATGAGCTGTGCTGGAGTCTAACTATTCAAGGCACCTGTGCACCGGAACAGAACATCAAATGTAAAACTGTATAGGAGTAATAATAATAACAATAATAATAATAATAATAATAATATGGTAATATATAATAGATGAGCTCCCTCGCCTCGCCCCCCCCCACCCCCTTCCCTCTCCATCCCTTTATGTTCATGAATGTAATTGTCATGTTTTACTGTTGTATCCTACATGTATGTTCCTACTGTTCATATAGTATCACGTAATATATGTTTGTTTATGTTACATCCTATTATATATGTCATAATATATTGTGAAATTAATATTTATATGTTAGGAGTCCACCACTTCATAGGCTTGGTGGACTGCCTGTTGTAATCTCTGATACTGACGACTAAATACGAAAATAAATAATCTTGAATCTTGAATCTAGAGATTGAATTGTGGATATTAGTGTTTGAACATTTGGCAGGGATGGAAGATAACTTCCCATGAGAGAGGACTAAAGAGACACCCCCTCCCCCAACCCCCGTAGGTAAAACACGAATCAGAGGAACCTTTCCATAATAAAATATTGTATAACGACCCTTGCAACGAACAAAACAAAAAGAAATGGAAAGACCACCAATAAGGATGATTATAAATCAATCGTAAATAGCAGAATGAAATATTGAGGGATCTACAGCAGTGAAGCATTATCAAGGACTCTTGGAAACAGACAACAAACTGATCACACCTCCCCCCCCCCCATGATTGAAGAACTAGACAACAGTGAAGTGTCCATGAGGATAAGAATTGATCAACCGCGTAATAAGGGATCTCAGAGGACTAGATAAAGAATAAAGCAAGAAGACCTAATAACCAAGAGAATAAGAAGCCTACCAATGGAAGCCATACTTGTATGATACCTTATATCTGACTAAAGAAAGATATAAATGAAGAATAAAAGCTAAAAAGTCTCAAATTCCGATTAGGGCTAGGCTGATAATAGCTAGGATGTTAGATTTCTTGAGTTATCTCATAATTAGATCAAAGTGTTTATGAGTCTGATAAATAATTTAGGATATTACAATGAGATCAGACAGAGACTTCCAAGCATTAATTTATATCAGGGACCAATCTAACCACCATCCAATCAGCCAAATGCTAGTAAGAACGAAGTCTGACTAACGCAAGGCAGAATTGGATAAATCATTGCCTGAAGAATAAAATAATTTAACTTTCTTGATTGGTTGAATCCTGAACCATTCCAATGTAACAGAATGCAAAACAAAAATTCATGTTTACGTTGTTGAACATATTGAAAACAATATGCCCAAAAAAACCTTTTAATCATATGAAATTCAAATAATCAATACATTTCTTATATAGTAAGACCATATTGAATATGGACTGTGAAATGAAAGTAGGCCATTAATTGATGAAGACTGACTGCAAACATGATCCTAAGTGAAATTAAAGAAAGATGTGGCTAAAGTATATACTATTCGGCTAAAAAAAAGATATTTGGTTAATCTACTGGCTAGAACATAGCAAATATCTGATCTGTCCCAGTATACTATTGGACAGTAAGGTCTGGCGAGTCGAGAGAAAGCAATATTTCTTAGTTATAAGAGCTATATCCTTATTCTTACCCTCTCCTGAGAGAGGTAACTGCGATTAATCCTGCTATTTAATCTTTACCACTATGTTCGTGTGGAGAACTAAATGTCATAGAAGTATTACCATACTAATTAAAAGTTGTAGATATTGAAATAAAGATAAAACTATTTATAGTGATTTATCAGATTAAGTGGCAAATACAAATCCCATAGAAACTTATGGGAGGAGAGCGAGTCCCACTATAGCCAGATAGAATGAGCTAAAATAGAACTGATCTAAGTTTAAGAACTAATAATATCCAAAAGAATTACTCCATGTAAACAAAAGGGGAACGAAATATATACTGGATGAATTGACAACGACCTATATACACAGTGATGACAATCTGACAATTACCGGAAGTAGATAAAAAGGGATTGAAAAGGATAAATTTTGGGCCCAAAATCACCAATCCAAAGATGGTGGGAAAGAACATGACTTTAAATACCATGTTTTAGCTAAAAGAATAAGAAAAACCCTTGAAAAATGGGTATATAGAAGAGAAAAAAGTGATAATGTCACCGAGACGAAACGAGATTAGGACGAATAGACTGCCGAATAAATAGGTCTACGTGTTTCGCCGATAAGAACTGGGAAATATGGGAAAGAAACTTGTAATAAAGAAATCACAAAATACCAAGAGCGCAAATCCAATCTAACTTTAGGTAATGAATATTATACAATAAAAAGGGTGTGGTAAATGGGGAAATTAGTCTTAAAAGAACGAAATATTCACGATAAATATAGCATGACAGCTAAATTCTCTTAACGTCTTGCAAGTATGTCAGTCCCGCCAACATCGAAGGGAGAAGGAGTAATATACGAAAAGATGAACGACCCAAATAGAACTGCGCCTCTAACTCGGGGCGAAAAATTGACCAAAACAAAGCTAATTAGAATTGCGTAGTAAACTGACAGATCAGAAAACGTGCAGGATGGAATCAGAAATTGGAATCGTAAGAAAAAGATCCATACAGACCTAGGTCCACTAGGGGACCCGGGCATGGATCTAATAATCCCAGATGCGACCCGAACACTCTCTGGGATTACTAATAATTATCATTAAGATAATTTAAAATACAAAAGTCACATGATCATGCAAAACTGAACAACATGATGCATACAGTTAACGTGATGGCATCAGTGTCATTGCTTGATTTTAATAATGCGTATGTTTGTATATTTCTATTTTGTTGACATTGTAAACCCGACTGTAAATGTATGCTTATCAGCCAATTGGCATAAAAAGCAAATAAACTTTACTATACTAATAGAATCCCAGAGAGAACCCGCCGACCGTCCAGAAATCATTTGACAGTTAAATAGAGGATGACTCCCGATTCCGGCCAGGGCTGGAGCCAGGGCGGGAGAACCGGGAGAAATTGTTTTTATTTTTTTTTAAATTCTAATTCAGACACGCCGGAATGAGATACACTAGAAAGGAAAATAGAACCCGAAGAATCCCTAGAAGCCGGAGCCGTATAAAAAATCTGGGTCCAGACCGCAAGAAGAAATCGGTAACTTAAGTTGGTCGGCTTCCCGACCCAGGCCCGGGACAAAACCCGAACCCGGGGCCGGAGCCGATACCAACAGTACTCCTGAAGTTTCCCCAGAGGCCGAACCTGGATCGAAGTCCGGGTCAGGCCCCAAGGAAAAAATCGGTAACCTAGACCGGTCCATCCACAGACCCAGGGCCGAGAGAAAACCTGGGGCCGGAAGACGAGCTGGAGAAACAGTAGAAACAATGTATGTGAGATCACTTGAACATCTCTGGTCGGGAAATCCTTCTGTCCGGCTAGTGAAGAAGTAGTAGTGATAGGAAATGTCGAGCCGGACCGACTTACAACCTGCTCGGGCCCGAGAAAGGATGAACCCGACTCGCTCCTCATGGGCGCAGGATGCGGAATGTTGACTGTAGAAGTCTTGTGAAGAAATGACTGGCTTCTGAAGCGATAAACGAGGCGAAACCCGAGACTTTTTCTTTTGTTCTTTCCTGTATTTGAAGCTATTGAATATCTGATACAATGAAGGTCAATAAGGTGTAAAATACTTTTGGACTTGAATAAACATTTCCTTGGAACAGTCAGGTCCGATGTTTCCCCCTCAACAATATCAGGAGATGAAACGTTGGAAGCTGACTGGTCCAGGATCATTTTATTAATTCTACTGTCAATCGACGCATCTATATTGATCACTTGTTTCTGAAGACATTCCATCGATAATACAATCCTTTCAAGGATCGATGAATCAAAGGTGGGCTCGGGTTTGGCCTGTATTAGGTTTGAAAAAGAAAAGTCTGGTAGTCTGAGACCATGAGCTGCAAATAAGACAGGCCGAATTTAGAGTACACGAAGTGCATTTGAGGCACACATGGCCAGAATGGTCTGTCTTAATAAATCTGTGGCAGCTGGTATTAGGACATCTAATATAATGAAGTGCCATCTCCTTTTCTTTAGTCTTGATTTTAATCTTCTTCGGAGACTTGACTTTTTCAAATCTGAATCGTAAAAGAGAAAGATTTGATAGGGTAAAGTTCCGAATACAACTTGGGATTAGACAGCGCTGATCCCAAGATTTAACAATAGAAACCAAACCAGTCTCTAAATTATTTTAAAATATAATATTGGTTTTTCTTTAAGCGAGTATGTTAATGAGATATCATGGATTTCATGCTCAAATGCAACCATGCATGTAAATCGGTAACTTATACAAGCTACTGTAAAGAAGCAATTATAGACAATAACAATGTCTAAAACACTCTGGGTGTAAAAAACCAAAACTGGTAACACGCCTACCACGAAAATAGAAATGATCAATAAAATCATTATTGATCATAAAGACCTACAACCACTTTTCTTAGGTCTTTTCTGTTTATCCGACATCTTGTTGATCCTTAAACGTCCTTAAACTATTCCACAGCAGATTGAAAAGTTTAAATAAACTTTTAAAACTGGCTATAAAAATGTTATGCCCCCTCTCCTTCATACAGTAGGAAAGGAATGAAGACTTGGTTGCTACAACAAAGTCATGTGATGGCTGTCAGCCAATGGGATTGTCATTATGCCTTATGACTCACTCAATGGCTCTGGGTTATGTATTAACCCTCTTCCTGCCTCATTCTGAGATATAGCATTCAAGCAAATTGCTATGGATCTCATCATTGGAGAGAGCATGGAGATTCCTGAAGAAGCCTTCAGTCACTTTGTAACCACAAAGCACAGCAAACATTGGCTGTAAAAATTTCATCCTACTACGCTCCATTCAGAGAAGGAAAGAGCAATAGTAATGCAATGAGGTAGGTTGTAATGTAGTAATAACAAGCATTGTGTAAGTATTGCTTTGCAATACATGTCCCCTACCTGGTGATATAAATCTTTAGAGACCGAGTCAAAAAATCCATTAAAAATTGACAGAAGCCGCTGAAACTCAAACTTGATCTGTAACTTCTCATAACAAAGCAATGTAGCAGTTCTCAGTATAATATCTTTAGACTGCGAAAAAAGTGAGGAAAACTAATATTTTTTTGTATTTCATAAGTCGAAAGGGGGGCATAACTCCATGAAAAATTGACGAAAATGTCTGAAACTCTAACTTGCTCTGTAACCCCTTATAGTAAAGTGATGTACCAATTTTTCCTTAAATATCTTGAAGGAGTGCGAAAAAAAGTGCGGAAAACCAACTGCAACAGACAAACCTATAGGCCCCCCCCCCCCCAGTTTTACCGGTAGGGGACTAATAAACACTGAGCCAGTCAATAAATCTATACCATAATGCATCATGATAACCTCTGCTAGTCAATAGATCTATACCACAATGCATCATGATAACCTCTGCTAGTCAATAGATCTATACCACAATCCATCATGATAATCTCTGCTGGCCAATAGATCTATACCACAATGCATCATGATAACCTCTGCTAGTCAATAGATCTATACCACAATCCATCATGATAATCTCTGCTGGCCAATAGATCTATACCACAATGCATCATGATAACCTCTGCTAGTCAATAGATCTATACCACAATCCATCATGATAATCTCTGCTGGCCAATAGATCTATACCACAATGCATCATGATACTCTATGCTAGTCAATAGATCTATAGCACAATCCATCATGGTAATCTCTGCTGGTCAATAGATCTATACCACAATGCATCACGATAATCTCTGCTCGTTAATAGATCTATACCACAATCCATCATGATCTCTGCTGGTCAATAGAGCTATACCACAATGCATCCAGATAAACACTGTGCTAGTTAATAGATCTATACCACAATGCATCATGATAATCTCTGCTAGTCAATAGACCTATACCACAATGCATCACGATAATCTCTGCTAGTTAATAGATCTATACTACAATGCATCCAGATAACCTCTGCTAGTCAATAGATCTATACCACAATGCATCATTTTAATCTTTGCTAGTCAATAGATCTATACCTTAATGCATCATGATAACCTCTGCTAGTCAATAGATCTATATAATGCATCCTGATAATCTCTGCTAGTCAATAGATCTATATAATACCACAATGCATAATTTTAATCTTTGCTAGTCAATAGATCTATACCACAATGCATCATGATATTCTCTGCTAGTCAATAGATCTATACCACAATGCAACATGATAATCTCTGCTGGTCAATAGATCTATACCATAATGCATCATGATAATCTCTGCTAGGCAATAGATCTATACCACAATGCAACATGATAATCTCTGCTGGTCAATAGATCTATACCACAATGCATCATGATAATCTCTGCTAGTCAATAGATCTATACCACAATGCAACATGATAATCTCTGCTGGTCAACAGATCTATACCACAATGCAACATGATAATCTCTGCTGGTCAATAGATCTATCTATACCACAATGCATCATGATAATCTCTGCTAGTTAAAAGATCAATGCATCGTAGCCATAGAGGCATAACCACGATCAAATGGAAATTAGAATATTAGTAGAATAGTAGTCATGTAAATAAATATGTGTCTGCATGTGACCAAAGGCTCACTCAGGCCAACACAATACCACATACCATCCATTCATACTCATATCCTGTCAGCTGAAATGTTAGGAATGTTGTCATGTTGTTTGCCGTCGTGTCATGTCACAAGGGAATCTCAAAGTACACGATGTAAAATGACCATTAGCCAGTTGTGTATATGAACCAGTCAGATGATATTTCATGAGTTTTGAATCAATCGCCCAGGGTTCGAAATAACGGGTGCATACATGCACAAATGCACGTAGATTTTGATCAGTGCACCTACCTTTCTTTGCTACCTGCAAAACTGTGCACGTAACATTTTTGCGAAAACTGGTACCAAAAATGGTTAGCGGTAATCTAAAAGCTTTATCAGACTAATCATTGCGTATTTTAGCAATATAATCCAGTTTATTAAAAACTTTAGCGGTTAGTTAGCATGTATAACAATCTTTTAGTGATAAATGAGTTCATTATAAATCAGTTTTTTTCGCAAATTTACCGGAAAAACAATTGCGTTTATGAGGCCTCTTCTATCAGTGGCGACGCGATGAGAATTATCCAATTAAAATTGAGAGTGGACGAAGATCCAATCAAAATTATGCAAAATATATTATCTTCTTAGAAGAATTAATAAAGGAACAATCAGTGTTGTTCAATCGATTTCTTCTAAAGGCTGCCGATCTATATTTTCATTGGCGCCTACGAGGCTAATTTCACAAATTCATTCTATCAAAGCTCACAATCATATTTTCTCTTCATAAATCGCACAAGTTCATTGGGGAAATTCCCTCCGATCGTCTGCTAATCAGCGCAACGAATGTAGCATACATGTATGTTTCGCGTGTCTAATGATAAAATCAGAATGAAGAGAAGCCAGAAGACTATATCTTAATCTTTTAGTGGCGGTGATGAAGCCAAACGAGTTAAAACTATTAGTAACAGTGAAATTACTACTAATTCAGGGGTAGAAAGTGAATCGGCAGTACCAGCTGTAGCTGTAGTGAAATCAAGTCAAACACTAAGTGCTACAAATTCCAGGATTCATGGAAACAACATCGACTTTGGCTTCAGTTTAATGAAGAAAGTAAAAAGATGTTCTGCCAGGTGTGTTGTAAATTTGATAAGGCTTAAAAACCAAATGCATTTAGAGATGGTTGCAGTAATTTAAGAAAGAAAATTGTGGAAGACCATGAAAAGCCATTCACTCACTTAACTGCTATGTCTGCTCACAAAACAGATCTTACAAAATCCACAGAACGGCCAATTGAACGAGCTATCATTAATATGGAGAGTCAGGACTATGATCAAACAAGAGCCTTATTTACAACAGCATATTATATAGCCCAGGCATGCAGACCATACTCAGACTTTGCTGCTTTAACAGAACTTCAAAGGACAAATGGAGTAAAACTTGCTACGTCTTATTGTAATGACAAACAGGCCAGGACATTTGTTCACTACATTCACGAATCAGAAAGACAGATTATGTTAGAGAAAATGAAGGTCATGGAAGTGTTTTCATTTCTCTCTGATGGCAGCACAGACAGAGGTACTATAGATGAAGAGTGTGTTTATGTCCGATATATTGACCCAGAAACTAAACTACCAGTGACCAGATTTGTCGCACTTCGGGCCCTTGGCAAAAGTGATGCTGAGGGAGTATTTAATGCCATCAAAGATGTTATGGAAACTGATTTAAAGATAAACTGGAAAATAAACCTTGTTGGATGTTGTATGGATGGTGCTAGTGTTAACATGGGCCGTATATCTGGTGTTGCCGCAAGCTTTAAAGCTGAAGTTCCTCACTTGTTGGTAGTTCATTGTTGTGCACACAGATTAGAACTTGCAATCAAAGACACAATCAGAGAGGTTCCATATTATGACACTGTTGAACAATTATTAGACCAGATACACAGATTTTACAAAAATTCACCCCTATCATGGAGTTCTCTTAAGCAGTCAGCGACAGGTCTTAACATGCCAATTTTGAAGCCAAGCAAAGTAACAGGGACAAGGTGGATGGCACATCATGATAAAGCAGTGGGAATTATTCACAAAGACTGGCCAGTCATGGTTACACACTTAGAACAAGTTTCGATTACCGGCTCAGGGAAAGCTGAAAATAAGGAAAAGGTTAAATCATGGCTGAAGATACTTACCTCAACAAAATTTGTAATGATCATGAACTTTCTGATGAAATACTTTAAATACATGAGTTTCCTCAGTGTAACATTGCAGACAAATGATTTGACACCAGATGTGGTCATGAACAGGATTAAGTCTACAAAACTGAAGCTCACAAAAGCAACAGAGTCACTTGATGAAATAATGACTGATGGAATAATCAAAGATGCTAATGGAGAAAATATGTATCATGGTGTGAAGCTTGACAAGCCTATTGGTGGCTCTGTTTCCCCGAGAAATAAAGCCAAAGAGACAGACTCAATTGGTGTTGCAGTAGGCCTAGCTGTTAAAAACATTGCAAAATCAGTTGCTACAAAATCTATCATGCACATTGACAAAACGGTTTGCTTCTCTGCTGTATGATGAAGACACTATTATGACTGCCTTTAGTATTTTTGAACCTGCTGTTCTGCCAAGTACAGAGGATGACCGGCATGACTATGGTAATCAATGTGTGGCATCATTATGCCAGCAATTTATTGTTCTCATGGACTCCAGAAATGCAACTCTAGAGGACCTTCTAAATGAGTGGTGTGATCTAAAGGAATTGATGTGCAAGAAAATAGTGTCTTCCAAGAAATCAATGAAATACATTGACTTTTGGAGTGAAATAATGAAATCCAAGGCCCAGGACATGCCCTTGATATTACTGCTGGTTCAGATCAGCATGGTACTACCAATTAGCTCAGCAGAATGTAAACGGGGGTTTTCTTTAATGAAAAGGACAAACACTGACTGGAGAGCTAAACTCCAAACAGAAAGTTTGACTTCTTTAATGTTTCTAAATCTGAACTGTAAGACACCAGTTAATCAATACTGCCCTGATGATGCCATAAAGTCGTGGTGGACAGGTGGCAAACAGAGACGCAGGCCAAGGGTAAAGCCATATGGTCCGAGAGGGAAAAAGACTTCCCCAGTCAGTGACTGCTAGAGTGACAATGATTCATCATCATCTGGATCAAGTAGTTGTTCAGAATGATACAGACTAACACAGTCACTTACAGTGTCGTGGCTGCTAAGCAGGCTAGAAAAATTTCTATTAAGAATAATAAAAGTTCTTATTAAACTTTATGTAAAAGACATAATCTTTAATAAAATCTTAATATTTTTAATAGAATTGCCATCTAAAGTTGTGTATTAATCTTGTTGAGTTTGTTAGTTCAAGTTGATTGTTATATAACATTTTACTGACATTTAAACTGATATAAACAACAAACACAGTGAATGGTTGATAAGTAATTTATAGAAAAGAGCAAAGACCATGATTATAAACATTTTAAGCACAGATTTATTTACAAGTAAAGAATAGTTACTCATCTTGCGTGATTACAAGCATTACATAATTAAAAAAATTGATACTCAATGATGCATTTCTATGGATTTTTTACATTGGTAAGTAAAATAATAGTAAGATTTGCTGTGCATGTAGATATTGTATGGTGCATGTATGTGATATAACTGGGTGCACTGCTGTGCATGTAGTATTTTGACCCTTGGAGCCCAAGTCGTTTCGGAGCACAATTTTTAGATGTTTCTAAAAAGTGGCCAAAATCCAACCAGACCGACCGCCAGCCAAATTGGCCGATCTGTTTGCTTTGAACAAATTCGGATCCAATTTTCAATAAATATGTGTCTGCATGTGACCAAAGGCTCATTCAGGCCAACACAATACCATCCAGTCATACTCATATCCTGTCAGCTGAAATGTTAGGAATGTTGTCATGTTGTTTGCCATCGTGTCATGTCACAAGGGAATCTCAAAGTACACGATGTAAAATGACCATTAGCCAGTTGTGTATATGAAGCAGTCCAATGAAATTTCATGAGTTTTGAATCATTGGCCCGAGTCGTTTCAGAGAACATTTTTAGATGTTTCTAAAAAGTGGCCAAAATCCATTGATATGGGTAATTCACATACTAAATTTGGTTGAATTCCGTCCAATGTTTTCGGAGGAGTAGAATTACAATTAATTTCTTGACCTTTTGACCCCCAACCCGCACCCAAAAAGGGGTGGGGCCAAATGTAAATGTGCTCATGTACTCCACATTGATATGGGTAACTCACATACTATATTTCATTGAATTCTGTCCAACAGTTTCGGAGGAGATGTCTTACAATCAATTTCTGCACGCTAAAATTTGACCTTTTGACACCTCCCTCCGCTTGGAGGTGGAGCAAAATGTAAATGACCTCTTGCACTCCGCAAGCATATGGTTAACTCACATATCAAATTTGGCCTTTTGACTCCCCACCCCAAAAAATTTAAATATCGTCTTGCCAAGCGGAATCATGTGGGTAACCCATATACCCAATTTGGTTGATTTCCACCCAATGGTTATGGAGGAGATAGCGTGACTGATGGATGGACGGATGGAGGCGATTACAATATACCTGATGGTTTTTAAAACATGGGGATAATCAGAATACTTATAAACCTATATAAAACCAATTTCTTCTTCAAAATCCATGAATTAGAAAAATCCAATATGGCTGCCAAACGCACCACATTTTGATTGGTCCATGGCGGCCATATTTTTTGGCGCATCAATTTCCCTTGAACTAACTTTAATAGTCTTAAGGTCCTAATGATATCTACCTAATTTGGGCCCAATGAGCTCCGTGATTCTGCGTCATTTTCGCAAAAACTAGGTCATCCAAGATGGCTGCCGAATGATTTGGCCAAACAAGTTCCCTTGAACAAAGTTGGTTCAGACATTGCCCTGGATCATATTTCATGAGTTTTGAATCTATTGCTCAAATGGTTTCGGAGATTTTTAAAGACGTTTCTAAAATCTGCCAAAATCCAAGATGGCCGATCGGCTTCGTTTGAACAAACTTGGATCCATATGCCGCAAGGATGTTCCTGCCAAATATACTTGAAATCTGCCCAGCAGTTATCGAGAAGACATAAAGAAATGTTCATTTCATATGGTTTTTTTGGCAGGAAATCGATCCACGACGCCCGCCAAAGCGTTTATCCAACAGCTTAGAAAATGGAAAATTTAAATCAGAATACCCATAAAGCTATATACAAACAATTTCAACCATGTTTTTGACGTATCACTCAAACAAACTTTAAGGGCCCATAGGCACCAATTATATCTCACAAATTTTGGCCTGATCTCTTCAGCGATTCTGGCGTTGTTTTCGGGAAAACTAGGTCATCCAAGATAGCCGCCATCCTATTTGGCTAATCAAGTTCCCTTGAACAAACTTGGTTTAGCTGTTACCCTAGATGATATTTCATGAGTTTTGAATCGATCCCCCAAGCGGCTTCGGCCAAGTCGTACTTGAGAAGTTGTTTACTGGAAAAGTTGACGGACGGACAGCCGCCATGGCTAAAGCTTTCAGACCAGGTGAGCTAATAAAACCAATTTTGGTTTCAAAATCCAGCAATTAGAAAAATTCAATATGGCCGCCAAACACCTCATATTTTGATTGGTCCACAGTGGGCATGTTTTTTTACGTATCAACTTCCCGTGAACAAACTTTAATGGTCCTTAGGCTCTAATGATAGCTCCCAAATTTGGGCCCAATCCGTTCAGCGGTTCTGGAGATGTTTTCGCGAAAACTAGGTCATCCATGATTCCCGTGAATAAATTTTGTTCAGCACTTGGTCTAGATCACATTTCATGAGTTTTCAATTGATCGCTCTTGAAAATGCTTTCGGAGGTTTTTAAGGCCGTTTCGAAAAATCTGCTAAAATCAAAGATGGACGCCGGCCAAATTGGCCGATCAGCTCCGCTTGAACAAACTTGGATCCGTATGCTCCAAGGATGATTCCTGCCACATATACTTGAAATCGGGCCAGTGGTTCTCGAGAAGGCATTTTAAATTTCCCAATGATTTAGTATGGGAGTTTTTGGTGGGAAAACAATAAAAAAACGGCTGCCAAACCGTTTATCCGACAGCTTCGAAAGTGGTAAATTTGAAATCAGCATGCCCAAAAACCTATACAAAACTAATTTCGGCTTCGAAATCCATCAAATAAACAATTCCAAAATGGCCGCTAAATGAGCTACATTTTGATCGGTCCATGTTTATAATGGCCGAGTCCCTAATTAAACTCCCAAATTTCTGCTCAATCCCTTCAGCGGTTCTGGAGAAGTCGTTTTGGGGAAAACTACATCATCCAAGATGGCCGCCGAACTATTTGTCCAATCAAGTTTCCTTGAACAAACTTGGTTCAATTCTATTCATAGATGACATTTCATGAGTTTTGAATGGATCTCCTAAGCGGTTTCGGAGAGGATTATCAGACATTTCTAAAAATCGGCCAAAATCCAAAATGGCATCTGGCCAAATTGGCCGATCAGCTACGTTTGAAATTTGAATCACTCCGCTCTAAGGATGCTTTCTGCCTAATATATTATAAATCAACCCAGTAGTTCCAGAGAACAAGTCGCTTAAAAGAAAAGTTGATGGACGGACGCCATCGTACAAGCTCACTTGGCCTTTTTTGGTTTTTAGCAAGGACACAGTGAGCCAAACGGAAAATATTAATGTTGAAAAAACAAGGGTTTTACCAATGTTAGTGACATTGACCTTTTTATCACGTCATTGTGAGATGCGGTGTCATTATAAGGAAGCATGTGTCCAAGTTTGGGACCAATATGTTTAACCTGAGATATTAACAGAAAAGTTGAGCTAAATGCAAATTGGATGATGATGACAAACCACCGCCAATTCATGGTGGACATGTTGTTTTGAAATATCTCCATGGAACAAACTCTAATAGCCTTTAGTCCCTAATCTAAATCACATCTCCCAAATTTTGTCCTGACCCATACAGCAATTCTGCGTTGTTTTCGTGAAGACTAGGTCATCCAAGATGGCCGTTGCAACATTTGGCCAATTAAGCTCCCTTGACCAAACTTGGTTCAGCTCTTACCCGAATTGATATTTCATGAGTTTGAAATAAATCCCTCAAACGGTTTTGGAGAAGATTTTTAGACGTTTATAAAAATCGTCCAAAATCCAAGATGGGCGCTGCCAAGATTAGCTGATCTGTTTTGTTTGAACAAACATGGACATCTATGCCCTAAGAATGCTTCCTGCCAAATATACTTGAAATCGGTCAAGTGGTTCTCGAAGACATTTAAAATTTCCCATTGCTTTAGTATGGGAGGTTTTGGTGGGAAAACGATTCAAGACGGCCGACAAACCGTTTATCTGACAGTTTCGAAATTGGTAAATTTATAATTCATAGAACGCACTGGACATTACTTTTACTGCATTGTAGAACACGCTGAACATTACTGTTACTTCTGCTGAATAACATATTTGTCTCATTCTCACTCTCAGCGTTGACTGTTCCCAACATAAGAGCCATGGAACCAGGCAATGACGTATTGTACTCATTCAATTGTTAGCCAATCATGCCAATTTTATTTATATATATATATATATATATATATATATAAACTTACTTTCGGGTCACATAAGGATTGTAACATTAGTGATATTCAACTTATAAATCTCCCAGTTTGCTTCCAAAATATAGTAGTGCGATTTAGAGTATGTATGTATGTATGATTACTGTATTCTGCGGCAGTAGTAGTAGAAACATCCTACAGCTGCAATCAGTCCTTCACTTTTGCCCACTGTGTCTTGTACTCAGCCAAAATCCTTAGCTTCCTCAGGTCCATTCTTGACTTGAGTGTACCTAATACTGCTTTCTTGAGGTCACCTCGTAGCACGCTTAGCAGATTTATGCAATGACGTCCTCTCCTGGCTCTATGTTTGCTGGCTCCAAGTAGGGCGAATTCCAAGGCTCTCTATGCTGGTGTGTCTTCTGGCATCCTTAGCACATGGCCAAACATGGACCATCTTTGCTGGGCGACTTTTACAGACAGCGGCGGCGTATTACACATCTTGTATAGTGCATCGTTGGAAATTATGCTCTCTGGCCATCGGTGTCCAGTGATGATCCTTAGGTGTTTGCGGTGGCAGGCGTTAAGTTTGTCTAGAGATGCCTTTGGAGCTGCCCAGCTGTTACAGTTATACATCATCAAGGATACGCAGGTTGCATTGTATAAATGTAATCTTTTTACCAAGATCTATGAATCCATAGCTTCCAGAAGGACTGGAAAGCTATGTTCCCCATGATGCCACGCGCAGCAATGTCAGCAGTACTGCAAGGCAGTGAGCCCAGGATTTTACTTTTCCTCCATGGTTTGCCGCCATGGAGTGGATCGTCATTTTCTTTAGTTTCATGCTTTGTAGATAGGTATATGTGGGTGAACTCTGTTTTGGATTCGTTCATAAAGAGATTCTCAATTTTTAGTTTGCTTGGCTTTTCCTCATCTATGAAGCCCACATCGTGAGCATAGTCGTGTGTTATTGTTTGATCTATTCAGCGTTTCCAGTTGGGTTTTTTCTTTGATCTTTAATAATGATGCGTCCTGACAAATATGGTTGAAAATCTCCTTAGTGGTACTAAGTTGATGATGGATGACAGACAGGTCACCATGGCATAACTAAGACAAATTGGCCTTTTAGACCAGGTGAACTAAAATGTTAGCCAAAACTTGTGTGTGTGTGTGTGTGTGTGTGTGTGTGTGTGCGCGTGCGTGCGCGCGCGCATGTGCGTGTCATCGTTGTGGTCGGGTAATGGGAGGGACTGGCCAACCCGGAACCAGTAAGAATGCCACCTCAGGCTACACTATGTCTTCCCCGTTGGATGGCAATTCCCTGATGCACAAACTCAGGCAAAATCGATCTACCACCTATACGCATGTGCCAGGCCACTGGGAGTAGCCCCATAATAGCCAAGTTTACTGATATGGCAGGACACGTACACGTCATGCCATTGACTGGGTGGACACGTTTTAGGTTGTACATATTATCTTTGCATGACTTCCTCCTCGGAAATATGGCCTAAGATAAAAAATGTCCCTTGGAGTGTTCGGTATCTCTGAGAAGCTTGAGAATTCCAGATTTTTAAATAGATGAAGATATTTAACATGAAAACAGCCATGGATTTGTTACAAAGTATAGTCAGACCCAGATAAGAAAAACAGCAACTTATCCACGCCACTGATCGCCTGCCTCTGTCTTGGATTCAGCCGAGATCCCCTAGATGACCTAAACGATTCCTGATTGGTCCACAGTAAACACAAGACAGCAACCACTCGTCAAAATATAATGAGAAGCAAAGTTGACTAGTATAAAAGCAGCCAGCTTTGCGTCAACAGACAGCCGCCACCATGTCTGAGTGTGGAGAGGTTTGACAATGCATCCAGTCAACAGTAAGTATTCCCGCTTCACTAGCTTTACTTGTGAAATCCACTGCGGAAGAACCAATTTCGAAGACCAGTCTTCCCGAGCGAAATTTACAAAGCATCCGCTCAGACCCAATTTTTGGATGGATCACTGACTTCAACGCAGTACAAACTAACAGCTTAAATTGTTCTGCCCTCCTGAGAACTTTCCGCTGCTCCTTGTGTTTCATAAAGAGACTTGTGTATGGAAAAACTCAGCGCCTTCCGCTCGGAACAGAGGAGGGACTGAACATGCCATGACCGCGACCGACATTGCCGGCGCTGTCCTGACCAAGAAACCCTGTCTCCTGCGGAAGAGCTGCGAAACCATCATTTCGGTATTTAGCGCCGACCATGATCCGCTTTGTGCCGCTAAAATCCCACCGCCTGAAAAGGATGCTTCCCAATCCAGTTATTCGCCGACATGAACATCCACTACTATGTAGTCAGTGCTGTGCACCCCTGCTCACGAAAGATCGCTAGGACTTTTCCTCCGTTCCTAGAAGTGCCACCTTCCCAGCTTTGTGATCTCTGCCTTCCGAGGACTAAGTCACCACATTGCACATGATGTAGCCCCTTGGGAATATACCTACCAAGGCTGGTTCAAAGCCAACAACGTCTGCATTAATTAGCAAAAACGGGCTCCCGCCTTTGCAGGAATTATGACTGTTAGAATTTGTACCGCTTGACAGAAACTCAAAACTCTGTACACTAAATATTAAATGCATCTAAGTACTAATCTACAACGTAGTATTTTCTATTCTTTACAGATTCCTAGATATATTGCCTTAAGCAATTGAATTTTCTCCTGCTCTTATAGCAGCCTTTTGCTTCATCCTTCTTAGGACCATCTAAAAGAGATTGGCCATCTTAGATACCATGTTCGGACGACACTCTTGCGGTCTGCTCGACATGAAGATATAAACTAGCATCGACAGGGGTGTCACCTTTCGACTTACTACTGAAATACACTTCTTAAGTATGCCTGCCGTAGCCGCCAAATCCGTGGGTGGCGTCCTAAAGTGCTTCGCGCAACCTGAGACCCAGAGTAGCGATGTGGGCGAGTCTTCCGCCAAAAAGGCTTTCTTCCGATTCGATGTTAGGCCCACCGCACAACACTTGGAATAAAACCAAGTCGCCAATGGAAGTTATTCTTTACACTTCACGTTTAGCACCCATTCGAAGCTCCCGTGAGCGCCACATATCTCTCGGCACTGCGATCCACACTGCTTCGGCTTATAAAGAGTAGCCTATATTTTTCGCTAGGATTTAGGAAAACGGAGTCTCCAGGCTCGTCACATCTCTCTGCTCGCCTTCTGATGCCTGAAGTACCGTCGCCGCATCCCTGGGCCGTTGCGAACGATCTTAATGCTGCGACCATATTTGCACTACGTAAGACCGCTCACCACAGAGACATTAATCCTAACGGCTTTATATTCCTCCGCCATCCTTTCGACCTGTCTCTTCGGGGTTCTTGACCTGTGTACCGCTTATTAAAAACTTTTAGATGTCTAGCTGCATAAAAGTACTGTGCCACGTGCACTAGCATGACTAGGAGCGCATCTCCTAAGAGAGCCACAGTCCACTAGCGAACATTTTTCTTTTAGACCGCTTGGCCTGCGGTCAGGATAGAAATATGTAATTACGTGACGTAGGCTTGCACGATTTTTCGATTTAATCGTGAAGTTCGATTTATTTTTCAAATCGCGATTTTTACGATGTAATTGAGGAAATCGGAAAATCGTCAATAATTTCATGTTATTTTAAAATCGTGAAATGCCAAGTATATACTTAGTTGCAGAGTGTTAGGCAATCAGTGAACATAATTCTTTTTAATTCTAGAGTTAGCAATTTCAGGCGGTGTAATAATTTTTCCTTTTTGATTCGGTTGTCGTGTTAAATTAAAGAAAATAAAGCAACAGCATTCCAGATTGTTTGATTTTGAACTGCGTGTTCTGGTGATTACTCTTAAATGTAAATCGTACATTCTGAAAGCAACTATAAACTGCACGAAAGGACAAGTTCATGCCGTTACACTCGTACCTACTCAAAGCTAAAGTCCTATGTATGTGGATTGCGCAGTATCTTCCAGGGTACTAATATTAGCGTCTTCCCGTTACTCAGGTAATGACCTAAACTCGTCCTACAAAGGGAGGCTATAAGCGGAAGCTGATACATCATGTAGTTGGGGTTTTTTTGCTCTGCAACATTTTATCTCAAATTTGGATGAAATAAATAATGTTTATTAAACTATACGCAATATTTAAGCGGTCCCAATTAATAATTTCACTCCCGCGATGATGGATATAATGTATACATTAAACATAGACGTAGGATGGTAAGAATTCGTCGCATGAAAATGTGTTCTAATTTCGTGATATTTCTGTATCATTTGTTTCAACGTTTTCTAGAAACAAATCACGTTACCCCGGTTTATACTTTTGGGAATTTGGACCCACAATTTAATCGAAAATGGCGATCTTTTTTATAAAATCGATCGCGATGTTTCAAAGCAAAAATCGTGCAAGCCTAACGTGACGAAAGGTTATCACTGTTCTAGGTGATGGAACCAGAATAACCACTGCATCACCAGGAATCTTTTTCTAGTTGTCCGTGCCATCCTCCACCTGTTGCCGTATTAGACCACATTGGCGCCTCAACTTGACAGAGATTCCTAAAACTCTTTCCTCCATTAATTACATCAGCCGGTTTGTGCGTCTGCAACTTGGAAAGACCATTCCTCAAAACCTTTTTGACGTCGACCAGGTGGGTCATCTCTGAGTGAAAGATTCGCTCGACTTTGGGAGGGTAGAGGTTCTCGCATAACTTATTTAACCGATCAAGTCCTTCTGCCCGAGGCCTTAAACCACAAAACATCTAGGATAGATAAACTACTGCATTGCATGGGATCCCCCTAAAAATGGCTTATGTGTTTGACGTAACCAGGATTCATGAACAGGCGTAGGTTTTTTGTCGTAAATGAACACAGATCTCCCTACTACATGCATGCGCAAATTGTCGTTCTGACAAGAATGCAGAAGTGCAAATGCCCTTGAATCTGACGGAGCTATCAAAATTAGTATTAATCACAACAATGACGAGAAAAGCGATGTTTTTCGAGCATGAATTGGATTTGTTAATTGGTAGTGTTACGAGAATAACAAACACCCAAACACTTATTAATATATGCGCTGCAGACACATTGGCATAGGAATGTGTTTTTACCCGGGGTGGAAGGGTGTAAACCATATAGGTGGGGCCAAAACCTATAGGGGTGCTATAGGGATATTCTATGAGAGAGGAATAAACCCCAACCACGTTGGCTGTTCATACGCGTATATGTGTATGTGAATGTGACAGATATGCATATGTGAATAATTATCAATTTTCTGAGGACATAGGCATATGTACCCAGCCTATGAACGGTCTTTCAATTTTTGTCACAAACAAGAGCCCCAAGGGGCCTGTATCACTCACCTGGACCATCTAAGGCATCTCACCTAGAGGCCATGTTTTTTTACACATCAACTTCTCTTGAACAAACTTTAATGGCTCTTAGTCATCAATGTCATTTCTCCCAAATTTCAGCCCAATCCATTCAGTGGGTCTGGAGATGAAGTTGCTTTCATGAAAACCAGGCCATCCAAGATGGTCATACAACCATTTGGCAAATCCTTGAACAAACTTGGTTCAGCTCATTCCCTAAATGATATTTTATGAGTTTTAAATCAATTGGTCAAACAGTTTCAGCGAAGATTTTTAAAGACATTTCTAAAAATCGACCAACTGGCCAATCTGCTTCCTTTGAACAAATTTGGATCCCTATGCCCTAAGGATGCTTCCTGCCAAATATAATTGAAATCGACCTAGTAGTTCTCAAGAAGACATTTTAAAGTTCCCATTGCTTTAGTATGTGCGCCTTTGGCAGGAAAATAATGCAACATGGCTGCCAAACTTTCATCCGGCAGTTGTGAAATGAAGGAAATTTCAATTTCCCTTTCTCCGAGATCTAACAATACTTACCATTACATTACTCATTGATAATACAGCTATCCTGATAGATGGCTCTAGGAATCTAGATTTAGTAAGCTTTACCGGCTTCTGGAACCGGGTACCTGGCTCCCAACAAACGGGTACCCGCCTGCCAGAGACACACATATTGTTTGCATAGCTACCATACAAGAGAATAGCCATGGATTGCCTCCGTGGGGCTGGGAGGCAGGGTCCGTAATGTAATGTTAAGTATTGTTAGATCTAGGAGAAAGGGAAATTGAAATTTCCTTCATTCTCCTTCGATCAATACTTACCATTACATTACTCATTGATAACACCAGATTTAGTCGGCAACCTGGTGGGAAGGGGCAAGCCATACAAAGCCTCTTTTGCCCCTGGAGAAAGAACTTAGACCTAAACTTAACATACGGAGACCTAAAATGACCGACAAGTTCTGGGACCGAATCACATTCACATCACCGCACCCCCTTCACCTTTCTCCTAAAAAAGGGAGAGAACACACGAACATGCATCTCACCTGAAACAAAAATGTGCGAAGAGGGTTAACAGGTCTTTACACATATAAGCCTGGGAATGAGCATGAATATAAAAGACGAATGATCATGATACATAAACATAATACAAAAAACTTTAAAATTTGAATTACCTCATGAATTATGGATTCCAGACGTGGAGCCATCAACCAACACACTTTCGACCAAACGTGTCCCATATGGTTGAATTCCTCTTGCTTGACCATGTCTGTTCTTACTACTTTTGCTTTTCAAAGTTATCAAAAGGAGATGAGCAGTGTGGCCACTAGACTATCGTTTCAAAACAGCTAAAGTGAATGGATTGGCGGAGTCTGACATGTCCCTCATATAGTAATCCGTGAAAGAGGATTCACAGTGCCATTGTGCAACAGCCATGATGTCCTCTAACGGGACACAATTGAATAGCGAGGTCGAGCTGGCTATTCCTCTAACATTGTGAGCCCTAGAACATCACACCTGGTGCCCAGTTGCAATCTCATGGGTATCTGAATGCATTCGACCACCCAACGAGAGATAGTATCCATGGATGCGGCGCCATATGGCTTCTTATGGCAGATCCACAGATGTTTATCATTTGACCGTAGAGAGTCCGTCCATTTTGTGTACTTGGTCAAAGCACGGACTGGACACCAGGCACTGGCATCATGATCAAACCTTGCTAGCTTTGGTATAATGATCGGTTTGCCAGGATATTTCAAAGATTGATTCTTTGACATAAACTGCTCTTGGCAGCAATCGCAGACCCTCTCCAGAGACAATAAATCCGTCCCTCTCTGCTGAAAGCGCATGGATCTCACTGCGCCTTCTTGCTGAAGAACCTGCCAATAGCAAAACCGCCTCGTCAGATGCTTTAGACTAGCCGAACTCAAAGGTTCAAAAGGGTGCTTGGCCAGTACATTAAGCACCAAAGATAGACTCCAGGCTGAAACGACTATCGGTTGTCTCGGTCGGAGATTGCCAAATCTGGACTATCCCTGTTGGCTAAACAAGGGATAACTGATGCCAAAGCTAACTTGTATCCAGCAATTGTGACAGGAGCCAGTTCTGTAAAGAACAGCTCACAGAGAAAGCCTGCTATTTGCTAATTTAGTGGATTGAAAAGGATTAATACCCTTTCCGTCACACCACTTTGCAAATTTGTTAACCTTGTGGTTATATGACTTGAAGGTTGACCTTCTCGTGGGCTGCCCGTGTAGGAAGCAGCCCTTGGCCTGGGAGATTATGTTCGGAATTTTGGGCAGCTGCACTGGATTGTCCACCAGCAGATCCCGGAGATCCGTGAACCACACCCTGCTGGGCCAAAATGACGCTAATAGCAGGACTAGGCACGGCTCCTCCCTGATCTTCAACAAAACCTTCGGTAAAAGAATGGTGGGCTGATACACGTAAGCATGCATCCCTCTCCAGCTAAGCACCAGAGCGTCTGTATCGACGGCATTTGGATCTGGAATCGGCGAGACATAAGTCTGATTTGAGCATTTTCCTTTGTGGCGAACAAGTCCACATTTGGTTTGCCCCAATGCGCGAAGATCCTTTGTAGAAATGGAGGGTTGAGAGACCATTCTGTTTGCAGAATTCTCTGTCTGGCAGACAAAGCATCCGCCAGAATGTTCAATCGCCCAGAAGTGTAAGCTGCTTTCAACACAACTGAGTAATTCCTGCACCATTGAATCAAGTGCCACACCTTCATACACAGTGTGGGTGACTTGGTCCCGCCTGGCCGATTTATGTATGATACTGTCGAATTGTCCGACCGTATCAATATCACCTTGCCCCTGACTTCTGGAAGAAACTTTTCCAATGCCAGTTCCACTGCCATCATTTCCAACAGATGGATATGCAGCTGACTCTCTTGGAGAGTCCGTGTGCCCAAAACCTGGTGTTCTCCCAGGCAGGGCCCCCGACCCCTCCAGTGATGCATCCATGTAGACGGACAGCTGGGGTGGGGTAGATGAAGCGAAACTCCTACTAGGAGATTCTGACGCTCCTTCCACCATACAAGATGCGACATTATTGGCTCCAAAACTGGTACCAGCTTTGACAGGTGTTCTGTTCTCTGCTTCCACAGAGACATCAGATACAACTGGATAGGTTTTCGCATTAGAGTACAAGATTACCTGCTCCATGGAGACCATCTTGCCCAGCATCTGAAGAAACCTCCTCGCCTGAATGTGGTTTCCCAATCGAAAAACTCTTGAGGATGGCTAACAGACACCACTCTGGACTCTGACAGGTAACGCCTGCCTTCCTCAAGATCGAATCGCATCCCCAATTAAATGAAGTGTTGAGTGGGCGTCAACTCGGATTTCAACCCTGTTGACTATCCAGCCTAGATCTGAAAGCAATTTCAGAGTCAGAGCAGTATCCACTCCTAACCTGGCTGGCATGTCCGCCTTGATAAGCCAATCGTCTATGTAGAAAAGCTGTCACCGCTAGGACCACTCTGGTGAAAACCCTTGGGGCTGTCGACAGGTCGAATGGGAGGACTACAAACTCCTACACCTGATTCTGAAACGCGAATCTCAGAAACTTGTGACAACCCCTGTTCATTGGAATGTGGAAATATGCATCTTTCCGATCGATTGACACACACCACATTCCTTTCCTCAATCCTGCCATTACCGATCTCCGCATTTCCATCTGAAACCGAGGCGTATGGATAAACCAATTCAATGGCCTGAGATTGAGTATGGGCCTCCATCCCCCCGTGCTCTTGGGGACAAGGAACATGTATGAATAGAAGCCTGGAGTTCCCCTGGTTTGCTGGTTTTATTGCTCCCTTCAGAAGCAAACCTAACACTTCATTTTGAATGGCTTCTAATTTGTCTGTCTCCCTTGGAACGGGAGTTCAGACAGGTGCCAAAGACACATTTTGTGGTGGGAAATCCCACCACTCTGGCATGTACCCCTGGGATATCCATCCCAGGACCAGACTGTCTGACGTCACACCTCGCCATGCCTCGACGAAACATATGAGCTGTCCACCCACTAGAGGCGCATGAACGCCTAATGCGGGTGTCTGGCTCGCGATTCGCTCCCCTCCTCTTAATGAGAGAACCATTTTGGTCTTGGCTTGACTGGTCTAACTGGCACCACTGTTCCTGTCGCACAGGCACGGTCCAGACGGATATGAAGGGAGCTACCATACCCTCAGGTACGATCCGCTCCCTTCTTTCTGCCCTCGGAGGACTTACCCTTGCACTTGCCTTTGCCCTTCCCACCTCTTGGGCGATCAGGGCCACTAGGCTGGGCAGGAGCCTCCACAACCTTCCATGCCTTCTTAGCTGCAGGCGGCTGAGAAGGCCCAGCATGAGCAGAAGGAGCTGGCTTGGCCTTTGCCTTGCTCTTATGCTTCTTCTGCTTCTTGGAGGCAGGCTGACCAGTTAGCGGTTTCGCCACAGCCCCTAGTGCATGCGCCTGACGCACTAGCTCCAGCTGAAGGTTAACTGCTAAGCGACTCTGCGCAATGTTAGCCGTGTCCTCTAGGATGGCCCGCGCTTGGCTACTGAAGATGCTAGGGCCATTCAGGGGTGGTGCAAGCAAACGCTCCCTGACAGCCATAGCTGGAAGCATATGGTCAAGGACCATCTGCCTCCTGGACTTAGTAACACGCGCCTGCACCCTGGCCAATGCATCCATCGACAGCACAAGAACATCGTTAATGCAAGAAAGCACAACAGGTGGCCCGCCCCAGCTTCAGGCCACACTGACTGAAGCAAGCGATAGGAGTGATTGACAGCATTCATTGCTGCCCTCACTCCCTCATCGCAAAGGGACGGGACTTCCTCATTGTGTGCTTGTGATTTGTCCACAAGTGCCTGAGTGGGACAACCCGCTCCAGCACTCTGGACCCCAAGAACCCAACGTCATCCTCAGTGACCATCGGGACCACACCATACCGCTCGTACTCCCCTCTGGGGATACGGCACCTTGCTCGCACCTCCCTAGAGGCTGCAGGGAGCGGGCTCTTGGTCAAGAGTTGCTTGCTATAAATAGCCTCAAGCAACTCGAACCGTTGATCCAGTCCAATGGACTGAATCCGACCATGGGCAAGACCCCCGTCCGAATCGATGCAACCGATGGACGGGGCATGTCTTCCTCGGTCGTGGCCAAAACCACGGATGGGTCTACCCTGGCTAGCCAAGCCAGAGCATCGGACCAACCCGTCTCCGAAGAAGACACCCGCGTGAACAGGAGCCACTGCTGGAAAGCTAGCAACACCGGTACCGTATGGTTCCACTGCCACCCCATGAAACAAGTTCAATGGAGTAGGCCCGCACGGAAAACCGTGCGGACCTGTAGCGGTTAGGGAACCGTGGCCATACACAGGCGGCAATGGCACCCCAAGTGTGGCTGCTGGACCAGGCGAGATAGGTGAGTACTGGACGGGTGCCCGGTACCAGTGTGGCCCCAACCACGGGCAGAGTTGCTGCCATGGCTTGCGCCAAGCCAGACAAATGGAGGGCGGTTCCGTCCAGAACGGAATCGACCTCCATGCTCTCCACCCATGGCATCTCAGGCCGTAACAACCTCTCCTTTTCGGCCTCCTCATCCTCAGACGCTGAAGAGTCATCACCGGATGAAGAAGCACTAGAGCCGTCCTGGCGAACGGCTCCCATGCCCGACGGATCGGCTACTGCTACTGGACCACCCAGAGGTGGCCACAGAGAAGCAGTACCCGCCGGGCCGGAGCCCGATGGGACCGCCAGGGAGCCATACAAGATGGCCCCCTTGGTAACCAGTCCAGAACCCTGTCCAAGGACAGGGTCTGTACCGGACACGGAGATTGCCTTCGTCTTCAGTATCAGAGATGACACCAGCGTGGGCAGGACGCTATGCAAGAAGCCTTGCATAGTGGGCCCAAACCACGCCAGGGTGCCATCTCTGAACCCTCAAACTGCAAGAGCGCCCCCAGGGGCCGAAACAGACACTCCTCGATTTCTTTTTGGACTGCCTGACCCCGCATCAGACCCAGCCAAGTCCTTCTGGGCAAGGAACTCGACCAAAAAATCGACGGGCCACACTGAACAGACATTACACCTATTATCAACATTACATACAGTAATGAACATCGAAAACAGACATGGTCCTTAAACATGACCGTGACGAATTTGTAACACTCTTGCCAAGATGGCGGGGTAGGCTTGTCCTGAAAACAAGCACAAACCTAAAATAAGCAAGCAGAGCGAAACAGGAATGAAAGGCAGACAAATAATTTTCAAATATTTTGACAATAAATTAAAAGTTAACCCTCTGGCACCTCACACCCACAACGTTACAACCAAGATTGGTTAAGCTGGCGACAAGACTGATAGCGAGCCAATAATACACCCTGAAGGATGTATAAACACGGAACCAGGAACCATATCGAATGCATTCGTGGTATATTTAAGAATTAATTTCAAAATTATACTCTCAAACGAAGACCAAAAATGATACGTGAAGGAACAACAAAATGAATTAACATACTGCTGTAGAACACGGTAAAACTGCAGAACACACATCTTAATCAAGAATTGTGAAATCATCGATCACTGCAAACAGATCGTGATTACACTCAAAACCTGATATAATTCTAAAGTTTCTGGCACAAAACACATGCAGTACTAAGAATAAGATGCGCAAATTAATGAAACATTTCCTTCACCAAAATAATCCGAGAAATAAAAGGGTGTGACGTCATCTGCTCGGACCATACGTTTGAACAACGTAAGCCGATTTTTAGTGTTAAAAAACGTAAGCCAATGCTTAAGTTCATATTAATGCCTGATCGCTGGTGGGATTTAAAGGAGGCGATCTTATCTGGCATATTTCGTTGTAACCACACGTCCCAGTTCCGCGGTCAGAAAATGGGACATGAAACATAGACAAAATTTCAGAGACATAAGTCTCCATATAGCTAAACAAATAACAAGAAAGAACATGACCTGAGAATCAGAGGCGCCTTCCATAGTAAATCCAATAATTCCAGAAACGAAACAGCAAATAGGCACACAGAAAAACACAAAGAAAACTAAAATTTCTCCCCGCATAAAAGCAATGTATCTCTTGTTGCTATGCAAACAAGAATGAGTGTTTCTGGCAGGCGGGTACCCGTTTGTTGGGAGCCGGGTACCCGGCTCCAG
Organism: Chaetoderma sp. LZ-2023a; assembly: GCA_034401795.1. Classification (NCBI taxonomy): domain Eukaryota; kingdom Metazoa; phylum Mollusca; class Caudofoveata; order Chaetodermatida; family Chaetodermatidae; genus Chaetoderma; species Chaetoderma sp. LZ-2023a. Next base: position 135,234,206 of record CM067360.1, read on the forward strand.
GAGCTGGTAAAGCATACTAAATCTAGATTCCTAGAGCCAGCTATCAGGATAGCTGTATTATCAATGAGTAATGTAATGGTAAGTATTGATCGAAGGAGAAATGGCAAATTTGAGCTCAGAATATCCAAAAACTTATATAGAACCAATTTCGGCCTCAAAATCTATCAAATAAAAAAATCCAATATGGCCACCAAACACGCTACATTTTGATTGGCTCATGGCGGCCATGTTTTTGACGGATCAACTTCCCTTGAACAAACTTTAATGGCTCTTAGTCCCTAATCATATCTCCCAAATTTCGGCCTGATCCCTTTAGCGGTTCTGGAGAAGTTGTTTCCAGGAAAACTAGGTCATCCAAGATGGCCGTCGACCCATTCGGTCAATCAAGTCCTCTTGAACAAACTTGGCTTACGTCTTTCCCTAGATGAGATGTTATGAGTTTTGAATCGATTCCCCAAGCGGTTTCGGAGATTTTTAAAGACGTTTCCTAAAATGGAAATTTGCTTGAACAAATTTGAGGTTTATAAAGGGTTATTAATACGTACTTGTCAATAACAATTTTAGGAATTGGTAATGGTGGTGTCATCGTATTTAGTCTAGATGCGTGCGTGGAAGGGCATTGGAACATAGATCTTCAACTTAAGAATTTAACATGAATTACGCATGTGCCAAATAAACGGTTGAATTGTCGAAATGATGCACAATATTCCTGTAATGATTTACTAATAATGCTCATTCAAACGAGTAATTAAATTAACAAAAAATTCATATTTTGGTAGTTTTATTAGTAGCCAATCAATCGCATATAAATATCAATCTACACGCTAGACAAATCACGAACAGCTGCCGCTTTGTCTATGTTACTGCAACTAGGCTTTCACTGCAGTCCGCATAAGTTCAAAGGTCGTGTCACGACGTAAAATGTCAATTAGCTTTTCCAAATTTGTCCATTCACTGCTGTTTTGCCAAAGTTACACATTTTTCCCAGACTTACAAGTGACGGTGGTACATTGCAGGTGTAAGTTACGCCAATATTTGGGATAATTTACGTCATTGTCGTAAGTTACACTTCTTTGTGAGTGCAGATTTACGACCGTTTTTAAACTTACGCCTTTTTAAGACTTAAGTGTAACTTATACTTCTTTGTGAATCCGGGCCCTGGAATATCAGATCAATCAGGCGGCATCGACTAAAACACGATCTTCAGCAAACCCCCCTCCCCAACCCCCCAATTCATTTAGAGTGAAGACACCAAAGTAGAAATTTGTCCTGTCCCGCTTGAAGCGACGTAAAGACTGCCAGGAATACCATATGCTGTCTTTCACTCCTCTCCCGAACACCCGTAAGGATTCCCGCTCCTGAGAGACATCGCCTAAAAAGAGCTTGCCTCAAACGCAGGAGGGAAAGACAGCCACCTGCGGACCTTTCCGACTGCGGAACACACCCACTACACCTGCACCTCCCGCTCCTGGCAGGACTAACCCGACCGATTCCCTCTTCCTGGAAGGAACTACTTGTTGGCCTGGGGACGCCTTTTCGAGTGCACACGCCGAGAAGATTCACCTCCCTCATCGCGGGAAAGACCCACCACCAATGCTCCACTGCCAACAGCGTCACCGCCGCGTCAATTACTGCCACAAATGTTATCGCCGCGACCTCCGACACGGTCGCCACAACTACCACCACATCCGTCACCACTACCCCTACTACAGGCGTATCGCGAGCCACTGACACACTCGGCATGAATGCATATATAATATATCTGTTCCGGCCTCCTTCGCTCCGACTGAGAAGAGAAGACCTCTGCCTACGAACCGCTGCAGCATGACCACCCCAAGAGAGGGAACCGAGATGGCCACCCCGGGACCCAGACTCCCGCTCCCGACAGTGAGGAAGACGCCGCCACATCAGCCACCATGCCAGTCTCAGCCAGCAGAACTTGCCGGGTTCAGGCACCCTGCAGCGTTGGGAATGCCCACCGATCTGCGTGTTTCTAAGAAGATGGTTGGCCACTCCGGCCAGCAAACGAGTGTGGGGGAGCCCAGAGAAAGCGGCCATAGGATGGTGCCACAAGCCCCGAGACTAGCAGTAACCGAGTCACCCCAGACGTGGATGGCCTTTGATTCAGCGACCTCGCCATGACGGAGCGCTGCTCAGACTTGGCGACCGAAGGGAATGACGCGAGCGAGGAACATGTTCATGATGACCGACTACCCGTTCCACCCTGTGAGATGGCAGTTACACAGCTACAATGATTTTTCTTCACACGGCGTCTTGTTGACATGGTTATTGTATTCAAAATACTTTGTTTTCCCTCACAAACTCGCTATATTTATTCTACATGTATCTAGACACATTTGTACGATACAAAGAACAACTCAGATTATGGAATCACCAATCTGCATGATTGCTCCCTATAGGGTACAACGTGTGTAGTTGGTGTATCCAGTACTTCTCATTACATTTGTAAGATACCTTTGTTTTGTACAGGGATTCTCATAAGGGTCTTTTTGAGGCAAAATGCAGCTTGGGACCCCCAAAAGTAGTAGCAGTGGGTCCCATGGAACCCCTGAGAATCCTGTATGATTTTGTAATATTAAGTAGTCTTATATGTTTTTGCACAAATATACCTGCAAAATCTAGCATGGGACGACCATAATTTTACTTTGCAAAACCATCATGTCTGTTACTGTATACTCTCTTTGAGAAATATTGCTGGGGACTTCCATGTTGCAGGGTGTGGGGGTCTCTGGGACGTCTAAAATTTAGATGCCATGAGAAACACTGACTCTGCAGCTATTTTTCTACCAACACGGTCAAACTGATGGGATATTCTGTGGGTGAGGGGCAGGCGGGAGATGGCGGTAGTCCAGCCACAATCATTTTTTTTTCACAAAGCGCCTTGCTGACATGATTATTGCATTCAAAATACATTGTTTTCCCTCAGAAATTTGCTTTTTTTATTCTACATGTATCTACACATTTGTAAGATACCTTTGTTCTGTAGCTATTTTTCTACCAACATGATCAGATATTCTGGAGGAGTCCATAATTGTTACTGTTTTACCGCGTATTAGTTGGCGGGGTGATTTAAGGTTGCACGATTTTTCGATTAATCGCGATTATATAATTCAAAATGATCGTGAACGATTACAAAATTAAAGAATCGTATAATCAGCATGTTGAAATTTTTGTCAAGACACTTTTACGCTTGTGAAACTCTGCTCGCGTTACCAATCATGGAAACAAACATCCGGCGATCAGCCGAATGTGTGAATGATTAAATAAACTAAATAAATACCTAATTTGTTTGTATTGACTCATTTTTTTTAGTTTTAGATGAATAAAGATTGTTGACTTGGTCGCTATTTGTCATTGTTGTTGTAATCACACACGCTTATCCCGCGTTCCCCATTCTCTGAATAGTTATGCGCTAACGGTCAGAGCTTTGGCAGTTATCGTCAGTTTCAAAATGTAAGGTCAGCTATCATATTTAATCCAGGCATAATAATAAATTCATTCGAAAACATTGAACAGTGAAACGGTTAACCATTAGTGGTTTATTCACGCGCACCATTTCACACATCACCATACATATTGCCCACCAAGAACAAAAAAATTTCAATCCTCTTACACATCCGCGCTCGTGTTGCATTAGTAATAAGGGAGGTTACTCTGTATAGTTTATTGTGCTAACAGAGTTGTCTCCCATATTAAATGTGCGCAACGAACCAGGGTGTTATGAGATAACTGAAATTTGATTTTGTTTTTTGTTTTGTATTTTCTAGCTTATAAGTCTTATATCATATCGCGTATGGCAGCCCTCAAAATTTCAAATATTTGCGAGACCCAATTTTGGGTCCCGTGTTTTCAGGTCTGCGTAACCAAATATTTGGTTGCGCAAAATCAGTTTGTGTAACCAATTGGTTGCGCAAATTGGTTACGCCATTTTTTTTATCCAAACCTGCTTTATCTGAACATATTTCATCTGTATATTAAGTTAATAATGAATTTAAAGTGCATGTTGCTGAATTATCATTAGCATATTGATTACAGCATGGACTTATCCACCAATTACCTAATTTACAGATAAAATATGTTTAGTTACTCAACTATTGACCTCATAATCAATTACATCACATATAGGTTGATGTCACCAGTCACTATTATAATTGACAGACAATACTAACTCTCATAGTAGTCTGTTAAGCAAGTAAGTATTAATTGTATGTCTTTGCAATTTAATAAACATTCTGTTGATTGTTTTGAGGGGAAGTTTGTTTCAAAGTATTCACCAAGTTAGCTGTATAGTTACCATGAAATTGAGATTCTGGGACAAAGCTTGGAGTATAGCTTAGCTAGAGATGGGTGGGGAATAACTAAATGTGGATTCATCCATTGTGATATAAGTACTGTAATATTTCTCAAGTAAATTTGTCAAAAAGCAGATTGAGTTTTTGTTTTATGTCCATTCATTCGTTCCATTTCCAGACCAAGAAGAATATTTGGGAAAAGTTACCCCTGAAATTACAAGCTCGATAACCGAGCCAGTCATTCAGTGTTAAGTCTCCAAAAACAATACTCCTTTGGTCTGCAAATGTACATTTTCTCTGCCAAAATATCAGTATTTGTATGACAACACTCATTGGTAACATCTTTCCAGCTGGCAACAATTTCAGGGTTCATACACCTTGGCCACAATAAAATTCCATACTTTTTCCAAACATATATTTCAAAATTCCAGATCCACTATAATAATTAGTGACTAATGACCCAATATTTACACATATCTTAACACCCTCCTCCCACCCCACCCACTACAAAAACAAAGCATTGAATATCTTACATTGTTGTGGCTTACCTAGTTGAGCAACCCTCTCCAGCCCACCCACCACCACCTTGAAAGCAATGGCTTCCAGTCATATTATTTTCAAAATATTTAAAAGAATATGCTTTAATTTGTAAAGAATTCCACCTGTATCAAAGAACTACCATCTTAATTGCCCCCAAAACAACAGGGGTTGAAATGTTTATAAAAATTGTACCTGTGATGGGTAGATTTTTTTGCAACTGTTACCAAATATTTGTACTTGTGCAAGCAGCGTACATTTCTAATATAAAACAATAACCTGCAAGTCCGCCACAATAAAAAGTGTAACCAGCTCTAAGGCATTTAGTAGATAGTTTGACCCTTCTTAACTTGTACGCTTTAAACTGACAATTTAGAGCAAATGCGATTTACTTGAAAATAAGAGTTATTACGCACCGGTTTTCCTGACATATAGTCCTGTTTTCTCGGTTGCTCCAAAGCAATGAACCACTTAAATATCGGGTGGTATTACTGTCAGAACCTTCCAATAATAATATATTGGGTGATATAACCCGTCAAAGTGGGCGCTAACATATTGCTTTACTGCGTTTAAAAGCGGCACAGTGACTAGATTTTTCGTTCGCCATTAGCCATCAATATTAATCGCGAGAGTCGCACAGAGATTGGTTGAAATAAATCATGTGATTAATTCGTTATGAATGACAATGAGGCACGTGATCAAAATTTTACTACGATAGTAATTTTCATTCATGCCTATTGAAATCGGATATCCCACGAGCCAATCAGAAACTACGAGTGCGCATTATCGATTGTTATTAACTACGACTGTGCAGTCACGCGAGACATTTCTCATTACCGGTGAATTAGCAGAACCCCCCCCCCCCCCCCCCTCTAGGCCGATTCGTGACAATTTTTATTGTTGAAATTACTAACCGGGATCGTGGCGTTCTGTAAGAATGGAATGTTTATGTTTTTGGAAGCGTCTATTTACGAGAATCCAGTTGGATTCCCATATTTTTCAATTTCGGGAATATTACGAGAATCCCGTTGAATTTCGAGGCTTGAATTATTGTGTGTCATGGACAAATACACACTGACACAGTAGCTAGGATCTATGAATGTAACAGTTTAATTTAACAGATAATTTCTTAAACTGCTGTCTCTACAAGCCAACTGAAACTCAAGAAGAACATACTGTGAGACTCACTCAACAATGCATGTCTTCCTATGTTATATCGGGATCCAATCGCGTATATAAAATAATATATCAGGAACATGCCAGCCGACGGTTGCATGTACTTGCATGCAACAGTTTATAATTGAACAGTCCGTTGTTGATGCATAACGTGTAGTGAGACTAGTTCCCGGCCTATAGAGTAATGCTAGCGGAAATACAAAAGAAGTTTGTCTCTGACACATGCGCGCTGTCGCTTATTTATAGAATTTGACATACAGATGTTATCGATCTTTTAGATGTTTGAAAATGCTAAATTCCGTTGTAAATAGCATGCTTCATATCAAAAAGTTGTTGAAACTTTTCTGTTTTCCACGATCAGAGATAACTACCGTTCTGGGCTTTGTCACTTATGCGACCATTTTTTCGTTCACGGTAATTTTACTCCACGTAACTGACACGCGAACGAAACGATCGTTCGCGCCAAATTTTGAGGGCTGTATGGTATTGTGTAAATTGAACTGTTCTGAAGGTGTAGTGTAAATAAAAATAAAGTGATAAAGATCATTATTTCAAACCAAGTTCTGTTGATTTTTGTCTGCAATTTGAAAGCACCTATAGACTGCGCATGCTCATTCACTATACCTACCTTCCGTTTTTCGTCCTTGAAAAATCTTGATACATTCCTTTGTTTGCAATCAGTAACTGGCGTATTCTGTCCATGTATGTATACCCAAGTGCCTAACCCATAATCTTACAATCTGCAGTAGCATAATAACGTCCTCTAAGCAGCATTGACGTAGTTAATATAGTTCATGATTAATCGTATGATCGCGATTATTTTTTTTTAATGATCGCGATTATGAAAAGTGAATAATCGTGCAACCCTAGGGTGATTATGCCATGTCTGTTTGTAGGTACTGGATGACTGTGTACATGTTCAATGTTGTATGATGTATCCAGGTCAAATCCAAATCAGATTTCAAGCTGCTAAAATTATATTAAGAGACTGCAGGGTTCAGTAAATCCGATAACTGGTACATACCTGACATTTTGTGTAGGATTCCACCTCTCTGACGCAAGTTCTCCACTTTGTGGGTCATCCACAGGTGGGTGTAAGATTGAGATACATACATCACCATTCTGACAACAGAGACAAGGCACAGATTAAGCGATACATAGACTTGCACGATTACGTGATTAAATAATAAATTGTGATTATTTTTTTAATTGCAGTGCATCATAAAGGATAATCTCCCCCCTCTCCCCTGCCTTTTGCTAAACGCATGCAATTAATCTTGAAGCTGGGTGAACCATGAATTGATACTACAAGACTGATTAATCTATACAAACAGACAAAACACTCAAATTAAAGCACAGACAAGAAATGTCTATCATGCACAGTGAAGTGTGAAAAGTCTGTCAGATTGACCTGTTTTTTATATGCGACACGACAATAACCTACAATGCATCCATACACCAAGACTGGTTACAGTTACTCTGTTACTGTATAAAAAGCCTCTTGAAGCCACAGCCCGGACAAGAATATCTGATGGTCAGTGAACCGTGGAAAGTAGGTCACACTGGCCTAGTTTTGATACATGACATACCTTTAGGTCCCTATACATACATATAGCAAGTTTGGTTACTGTATACAACAAGAGCCATCAGAAGACGGCATATCCTCCCACCCACCCCTCCTGGATCCAAATATTTCAGATAAATATACATCAAGAGTGGACACACATGTAACGTTAATTGTAAAGGACAATATTTTAGAAAAACTAATCAATGAAAAAATGAAATCCTGACATTGCATCTTGCCTTAAAGAAAAATAGATTTGCATGTGCAGGTTCAATTCCATTCAACTATTATGCCCGGACAAGAGGATTTTGGTGAATTTCAAGTTTTTCAAGGGAAATAACTCAGGAAAATATGGATGAATTTCTTCAAAATGGAATCATAGCACTGCTTCATCAAGTAATATATTCAGTGACAACGGAATTGAGAGCATAGGTTCAAAATTCTTCAAGATCTGGCATAAACAATCCAAATTTGATGAATTTTAAGTATTTCAGGGGAGAAAACAACCACAGACCCCCCCAGGTTTGGTCTGTCACTTTATTACCTACATAAACATACATATCATTCAATCACTACTTGCTAAATAAATCTACTTACATTTAGCGCCAGAAAAAGATTTCTATTCTTGCATTTACGGCCTTCTAATGCAAGAACCACAACTCTACTCTAATCCAGGTTTCTGGATGGAGTAGATTCCCTTAATGTCAATCAAACAGACTTCTGGAATCGTGATGGATGGACCGACAGACTGACATACATTCTATACAGATGCATGGATGTACAGACAAGACGTAATGAGAACCCGTACCAAGTTTCAAAAGAATTACAGCTAAACTGTAGGAGTTGTGTTGACTGCAGTTCATGTATCGGATTAAAGGTATCTAAAGGCGGATAACTCTGTAATTAAATTTTCGGGCCACGAAAAAAGCATATGCACATCTTCAGATGGTAATGACTAGATTTACCATGTTTCAAAAGAATTGTAACTAAACTGTAGGAGGAGTTGCGTTGACAAGGATTGTCCACCAGACGAACATACATTTGGGACAGATGGATGGATGTACAAGTATACAGAAAGCACATGCACATCTTTATGTCATAATGTTACTTACCAAGTTTCAAAAGAATTGCAGATAAACTGAAGGAGTTGCGTTGACATGAAATGATTGGCAATGCGGTTTATGTACCAGCTTTAAGATAATGTTTTGGCCGCGAAAAAAGCACATGCACATATGCACATGGTACTGATGTGGACAAAATTTTTAGTTAATCTATTGAGACCTCTAAGAGTTGCGTTGACAAGAAAGGATTGTCAGAGATGGACGGACTGACAGACGGACATACATTTTGGACAGATGGATGGATGCACAGGTATACGGATAGCACACCTTACGTGGTAATGATAAAACAAAGTTAATCCATTGAGAACTCTAGGAGTTGTGTTGACAAGATGAGTACAGACAGATGGACATTCTGATCGCTATATATCCTACCCCTGTCTTACAGACCTGGGGGTGGGTAGGTGGGGGGGGGGGGGGGGGGTGGAGGGAGGGAGGGTGGTGAACAGTGAATGAAGGAAATTTCAATTTCCCTTTCTCCAAGACCTAACAATACTTACCATTACATTACTCATTGATAATACAGCTATCCTGATGGCTAGCTCTAGGAATCTACATTTAGTAAGCTTTACCGGCTTCTGGAACCGGGTACCCGGTTCCCAACAACCGGGTACCCACCTGCCAGACACTTTTTTTTTTAAACATTTTATTGTACTGATAACACAACGGCATTGGGCACAAGTTCTATCAACTTAGCTAGGCCCTCTCGCCAGAGACACTCATATTGTTTGCATAGCTACCAAACAAGAGAATACGTATGGCTTGCCTCCATGGGGCTGGGAGGCAGGGTCCGTAATGTAATGATTGTTAGATCTCAGAGAAAGGGAAATTGAAATTTCCTTCATTCTCCGATCAATACTTAGCATTACATTACTCATTGATAACACCAGATTTAGTCGGTAACCTGGTGGGAAGGGTCAAGCCATACAAAGCCTCTTTTGCCCCTGGAGAAAGAACTTAGACCTAAACTTGACATATGGAGACCTAAAATGACCGACAAGTTCTGGGACCAAATCACATTCGCATCACCACTCCACCCCCCCCCCACCTTTCTCCTAAAAAAGGGAGAGAACTCACGAACATGCATCTCGCCTGAAACAAAAATGTGCGAAGAGGGTTAACAGCTCTTACACATATAAGCCTGGGAATGAGCATGACTATATAAGATGAATAACCATGATATATAAACATAATACAAAAAACTGTCAAACTTGAATTACCTCATGAATTATGGATTCCAGACGTGGCGCCATTAACCAACACACTTTCGACCAAATGTGTCCCATACGGTTGAATTCCTCTCGCTTGACCATGTCTGTTCTTACTACTTTTGCTTTTCAAAGTTATCAAAATGAGATGAGCAGTGTGGCCATTAGACTATCGTTTCAAAACAGCTAAAGCAAATGGATTGGCGGAGTCTGACATGTCCCTCATATAGTAATCCGTGAAAGAGGATTCACAGTGCCATTGTGCAACAGCCATGATGTCCTCTAACGGGACACAATTGAATAGGGAGGTCGAGGTGGCTATTCCTCTAACATTGTGAGCCCTAGAACATCACACCTGGTGCCCAGTTGCAATCTCGTGGGTAGTCTGAATGCATTCGACCACCCAATGAGAGATAGTATCCATGGATGCGGCGCCATATGGCTTCTTATGACAGATCCACAGATGTTTATCATTTGACCGTAGAGAGTCCGTCCATTTTGTGTACTTGGTCAAAGCACGGACTGGACACCAGGCACTGGCATCACGATCAAACCGTGTTAGCTTTGGCATAATGATCGGTTTGCGGGGATATTTCAAAGATTGATTCTTTGACATAAACTCTGCTCTTGGCAGCAATCGCAGACCCTCTCCGGAGACAATAAATCGGTCCCTCTCGGCTGAAAGCGCATGGATCTCACTGCGCCTTCTTGCTGAAGAAGCTGTCAATAGAAAAACCGCCTTTAGAGACAGATGCTTTAGACTAGCCGAACCCAAAGGTTCGAAAGGGTGCTTGGCCAGTACATTAAGCACCAGAGATAGACTCCAGGCTGGAATGACTATCGGTTTTCTTGGTCGGAGACTGCTCATTCCCTTCACCATCACATTCAACTGGGCCACCTCTGGACTATCCCTGTTGGCTAAACAAGGGATAACTGATGCCAAAGCTGACTTGTATCCAGCAATTGTGACAGGAGCCAGTCCTGTAAAGAACAGCTCACAGAGAAACTCTGCTATTTGCTATTTTCCTTCACACCACTCTGCAAATTTGTTAACCGTGTGCTTATATGACTTGAAGGTTGACCTTCTCGTGGCTGCGATGAAACTCGCAGCCTGTTGAGAAAAGCCTTCCAACGTGGAACGTTGTTTGATAACACCCACGCAGTCAATTTCAACATTTTGGGCTGCTCGTGTAGGAAGCGGCCCTTGGCCTGGGAGATTATGTTCAGAATCTCAGGCAGCTGCACTGGATTGTCCACCAGCAGATCCCGGAGATCCGCGAACCACGCCCTTCTGGGCCAAAATGATGCTATTAGCAGGACCAGGCACGGCTCTTCCCTGATCTTCACCAAAACTTTAGGTAGAAGAATGGTGGGCGGATACGCATAAGCATGCATCCCTCTCCAGCATATAAAATCAGTGAGACATAAGTCATGATTTGAGCATTTTCCCCATGTGGCGACCAAGTCCACGTTTGGTTTGCCCCAATGCTCGAAGATCCTTTGTAGAACTGGAGGGTTGAGAGACCATTCTGTTGGCAGAATTCTCCGTCTGCGAGACAAAGCATCCGCCAGAATGTTCAATCACCCACGAATCTGAGCTGCTTTCAAAACAACTGAGTAATTCCTGCACCATTGAATCAAGTGCCACACTCTGATACACAGAGTGGGCGACCTGGTCCCGCCTTGGCGATTTATATATGATACTACTGTCGAATTGTCCGACCGTATCAATATCACCTTGCCCCTGATCATCGGAAGGAACTCTTCCAACGCCAGTTCCACTGCCATCATTTCCAACAGATTGATATGCAGCTGACTCTCCGGGAGAGTCCATGTGCCCGAGACCTGGTGTTCTCCCAGGCAGGCACCCCACCCTTCCAGCGATGCGTCCGTGTAGACGGACAGCTGGGGGTGGGGTAGATGCAGCGAAACCCCTAATAGGAGATTCTGACGCTGTTTCCACCATAGAAGATGCGACATTATCGGCTCCAAAACTGGCACCAGTTTTGACAGGGGTTCTGTTCTCTGTTTCCACAGAGACATCAGATACAACTGGATAGGTCTTCGCATTAGAGCAGCGTACGGGATCACCTGCTCCATGGAGACCATCATGCCCAGCATCTGAAGAAACCGCCTCGCCTGAATGTGGTTTCCCACTCGAAAACTCTTGAGGATGGCTAACAGACACCACTCTGGGCTCTGACGGGTAAACCATGCCCTCCTCGAGATCGAATCGCATCCCTAAATAAACGAAATGTTGCGTGGGTGTCTACTCGGATTTCTCCTTGTTGACTCTCCAGCCTAGATCTGAAAGTAGCTTCAGAGTCAGAGCAGCATCCACGTTCAACCTGGCTGCCGAGTCTGCCTTGATCAGCCAGTCGTCTATGTAGGTGTGTAGCGCCACGTTCTCTTTTCTGAGAAATGCTGTCACCGCAAGGACCACTCTTGTGAAAACCCTTGGAGCTGTCGACAGGCCAAACGGGAGAACAATAAACTCCCATACTTGATTCTGAAACGCAAATCTCAGAAACCTGTGACAACTCCTGATCATTGGAATGTGGAAATATGCATCCTTCAGATCGATCGACACACACCACATTTCTTTCCTCAATCCCGCCATTACCGACCTCGGCGTTTCCATCTGGAACCGAGGCGTATGGATAAACCAATTTAATGGCCTGAGATTGAGTATGGGTCTCCATCCCCCTGTGCTCTTGGGGACAAGGAACATATTTGAATAGAAGCCTGGAGTGTTCTGGTTCACTGGTTTTATTGCTCCCTTCAGAAGCAAACCTGACACTTCGTTTTGAACGGCTTCTAACTTGTTTGGTTCCCTTGGTATGGGTGTCCAGACAGGTGCCAAAGACAGATTCTGCGGCGGAAAGTCCCACCACTCCGGCATGTAACCCTGGGATAACCATCCCAGGACCAGACTGTCTGACGTCACACCTCGCCAGGCCTCGACGAAACGCATGAGCCTTCCACCCACCATAGCCGCCTCGACGTCTAACGGGGTTGTCCGGCTCGCGGTCCGCTCCACCCCCCCCCCACCCCTTCTTAACGAGAGAGAGAGAGAGAACCATTTCGGTCTTGGCTCGGCAGGTCTAACTGGCACCGCTGTTCCTGTCGCACAGGTGCGGTCCAGGCGGATACGAAGGGAGCTCTCGTACCCTCAGGTACGATCCACTCCCTTCTTTCCGCCCTTTGAGGACTTACCCGTACACTTGCCCTTCCCGCCTCTAGGGCGATCAGGAAAAACATTGGGGAGGGTAGGGGCCTCCACAACCTTCCTGGATTTCTTAGCCGGCGGCGGCTGAGAAAAACCAGACGATGCAGAAGTCGCAGTAGGCTTAGCTCTCGCCTTGCCTTTCTGCTTCTTCTGCTTCTTTGAAGATTGAACAGCTAACGGTTTCCCTACAGCCCCTAGTGCGTGCGCATGCCGCATTAGCTCCAGCTGTAGGTTTACCGCCAACCGATTCTGCGCAATGCTGGCCACCGAAGATGTTAGGCCCTGTCAGGGGTGTCCCAAGAAGACGCTCCCTGACTGCCGTAGCCGGCCGCATATGGTCAAGAACCATTTGCCTCCTGGACTTTGTCACACGCGCCTGCACCCTTGCCAGCGCGTCCATAGACAGCACCAAGCCGTCATTGACGCACGAAAGCGCCACAGGGTGGCCTGCCCCCGCTTCAGCCCACACCGACTGACGAAGGCGATACGAATGGTTGACAGCACTCATAGCTGCCCTCACACCCTCATCGCATAGGGACAGGACTTCATCCTGGTGTGCTTGGGACTTGTCCACAAGTGCCGGACTGGGGCCACCCGCTCCAGCACTCTGAACACCCAGAACCCATCGGTCATCCTCGGTGACCGATGGTACCACACCATACCTGTCGTATTCCCCCCGCGGAATACGACACCTTGCCCGCACCTCCCTGGAGGCCGCAGGGAGCTGGCCCTTGGTCATGAGCTGCTTACTATAAATAGCCTCAAGCAACTCAATGAACCGTGGATCCAGTCCAACAGACTGGATCCGGGCTGCGGGCAAGATCCCTGTCCTAATCGATGCAACCGACGGACGGGGCGCATCCTCCTCGGCCGTGGCCGAAACCACAGACGGGTCAACCATGGCTAGCCAAGCCAGAGCATCCGACCAGTCTACTTCCGAGGAAGACACACCCGTGAACACGTCACCTGTTGACGCGTTCACGGCCTGCCAGCCACGGCCTCCCGGCAAGGAGCCGCGGCTGACACGCCAGGCACTCCGGTACCAAACGGTTCCGCCGCCACCCCATGAAACACACCAGTCCATGGGGTAGGCCCGCATGGAAAAGCGTGCGGACCCATAGCAGACGCGGAACCGTGGCCAGACACGGGCGCCAACGGCACCCCACGTCTGACCGCCGGACCAGGCGAGATAGGTGAGTACCACGCCTGGCCCGGCTCACCCGTCACCGTGTCAGCTGGCGTCAAACCAACCGTCACGGGACCGGTGCCTGGTACCAGATTGGCCTCAACCACGGGCGGAGCCGCTGCCCTGGCTTGCGCCAAGCCAGACAGATGGAGGACGGTTCCGTCCAGGACGGAATCAACCTCCATATTCTCCACCCGTGGCATCACAGGCGGCAGCAACCTCTCCTCCTCGGCCTCCTCGTCTTCAGACTCCGAAGAGTCGTCACTAGACGAGGAAACCGTGGAGCCGTCCTAGCGGACGGCTCCCATGCCTGACGGACCAGCCACCGCTACTGGATCACCTGGAGGTGGCCGCAGAGACAGAACCTGTCAGGCCAGAGCCCGACGGGACTGCCAGGGGGCCGTACGAGACGGCTCCCTCGGTGACCAGTCCAGAACCCTGTCCAAGGACAGGTTCCGTACCAAGCATGGGGAGAAACTGGCCCCCCCCAACCTTCGGCAGCAGGGACAACACCAGCGTGGGCAGAACGCTATGCAGAAAATCCTGCATAGCCGGACCAAACCATGCCGGCGGTGCCATCTCCGCCACCCTCCAGCTGGGGATGTGGAGCGCCCCCAGCGGCCGAACCGGACGCTCCACGATTTAACTTCGAACCGCCTGACCCCGCGTCAGACCCAGCCACATCCTTCTGGGCAAGGAACTTTAACATCATATCCGCGGACCACACTGCACACACATTACAGCTACTATCAAGGTTACATGGAGTACATCTAAAGCAGACATGGTCCTTAAATAGGACCCGTACGAACTTGTGGCACTCGTCACATGATGGCGGGGCTGGCTTGGCCTATAAATAAGCACAAACCTACAATAAGCAAGCGGAACGAGACACGGATGGAAGGCGGGGGACAATTAATTTTCAAATAATTTGACCATAAATTAACAGTAAACCTTCCCGCACCCCACCCCGCAATATTACAGCAAAGATCGCATTGATTATGATGACAAGAACGAAGCGGGCATAAATACACCCATAATTGATCCTCCAGGATGTATAACGGAACAAGGAATCATATCGCATTGCATTCGGGGTATATTTACCAATCAATATAAATTATACTCCTAACGAAAGCCAAAACGATATGTGAAGAAACAACAAAATGTAAACAAACTGCTGTAGCACACGGTAAAACCGCAGACCACACATCTAATCAAGAATTTTGAAACCACGGATCATTGCAAACAGATCGTGATAACACGCAAAACTTGAACATTCCATAGTTTCCTGGTACCATTTTTAGTACGCAGCACCAAAAACAAGATGCGCGAATTAATGAAAAAATTTTCTTCACATAAACATCCGAGCACCACGGGTGTGACGTCACCCGCTCGGATCTTACGGAGAACGATGTCAGCCGATATTCGTGTTACAAATACCGTAGCAAACACCTATTTATATATATGCCGATCGCCTGTTGGGGTTTAAAGAAGGCGATCATCCAGCATATCTCGTTGTTAACACACGTCCAAGATTCTTTGGGGTCAGAAATTGGAACATGCGACACAACGAAATTGAGAGACCTAAGTCTTTTAACTATGGAATAATAAGGAAATATACGACCTGGTTATCCTCGGCGGTATCCATATTATCCAATTATCCTTGCAAGAGAATCACTAGCTATCACAATCACAGACAAAAAGACGTAGATTTATTCCTTAATCTCTCCACTGCGAAAAGCATGTATAGCTCTTGTTGCTATGCAAACAAGAATGAGCTCTATGGTAGACGGGTACTCGGCAGTTGAGAGCCGAGTACCCGGTTCCAAGGAGTCGGTAAAGAGAGAGAACCATTTTGGTCTTGGATTGACCGGTCTAACTGGCACCGCTGTTCCTGTCGCACAGGTGCGGTCCAGGCAGATATGAAGGGAGCCCTTGTACCCTTAGGTACGATCCGCTCCCTTCTTTCCCCCCTTTGAGGACTTACCGTTCCCCTTGCCCATCCCACCTCTCGGGCGGTGAGTGGCAACATTGGGGTGGGTAGGAGCCTCCACAACCTTCTTGGTCTTCTTCGCCGGAGGCGGCTGAGAAGACCCAGTAGAAGCAGAAGCAGCACTAGGCTTGGCTTTCGTCTTGCTTTTATGCTTTTTCTGCTTCTTAGAAGGTTGCCCGGTTAGTGGCTTGGCTACAGCCCCTAGTGCGTGCGCCTGTCACACTAGTTCGAGCTGCAGATTCACTGCTAACCGATTCTGTGCGATGTTGGCAGTGTCTTCTAAGATGGTCCGCGCTTGGCCACCAAAGATGCTAGGGCCAGTAAGGGGCATTCCAAGAAGACGCTCCCTAATGGCAGTAGCCAGACGCATATGGTCAAGGACCATCTGCCTCCTAGACTTCGTCACTCGCGCTTGCACCCTTGCCAATGCATCCATAGACAGCACCCGGCCATCATTGACACACGATAGTGCCACAGGTGGCCTGCCCCCGCTTCAACCCACACCGACTGAAGAAGGCGATAAGAGTGATTGACAACACTCATTGCTGCCCTCACCCCCTCATCGCATAGGGACAGGACTTTGTCATGGTGTACCTGGGACATGTCCAATAGCGCCGGGGCGGGGGGCCACCCGCTCCAGCACTCTGGACCCCCCCCCCCACCCAGTGATCATCCTCAGTGACCGCTGGAACAACACCATATCTGTCGTATTCCCTGCGTGGGATACGACACCACGCCCGCACCTCCCTGGAGGCCGCAGGACGCTGACCCTTGGTTAGGAGCTGTTTGCTATAAATAGCATCCAACAACTCCATAAACCTTGGATCTAGTCCAATAGACCGGATCCGGGCTGCGGGCAAGATCCCCGGCCTAATCGATGCCACCGATGGATGGGGTGCCACAGACGGGTCCACCCTGGCTAGCCAAGCCAGAGCCTCCGACCAGTCTGTCTCCGAAGACGACACTCCCGTGAACTCGTTACCCGTTGACGTGCTCACGGCCCTACCAGCAACGGCCTCCAGGCCAGGAGCCATTGCTGATATGCCAGGAACTCCGGTACCGTACGGTTCCGCCGCCAACCCCTGGAAAACACCAGTCCATGGAGTAGGTAACGGTTGAGGAATCATGGACAAGCACGGCCGCCAACGGTACCCCATGCCTGACCACTGGACCAGGCGAGATAGATGTATACCATGCCTGGCCAGCCACAAGCATCACCGTGTTGGTTGGCGGCAAACCAACCATCACGGGATGGGTGCCCGGTACCGGAGTGGCCTCAACCACAGGCGGAGCCACTGTCCTGGCTTGCGCCAAGCCAGACAGATGGGGCGGTCCCATCCAAGACAGAATCGACCTCCATGCTCTTCACCCGCGGCATCTCAGGCCGCAGCAATCTCTCCTCCTTGTCTTCAGACTCCGAAGTCGTCACCAGACGAGGAAACACTGGAGGCATCCGCCAGGCCATCGCCACCTGACGGACCGGCCACCGCTACTGGACCACACGGAGGTGGCCGCAGAGAGAGATAGAACCCATCAGACCAGAGCCCGACAGGACTGCCAGGGAGCCATACGAGACGGCTCCCTTGGTGGCCAGTCCAGAACCCTGTTCAAGGACAGGGTCCGTACCAAGCACGGGAAGAGACTGCCCTACAACTTTTGGAAACAGGGATGACACAGTGAGGGAAGCAATGAGTGTTGTCAATCACTCTTATCGCCTTCTTCAGTCGGTGTGGGTTGAAGCGGGGGCAGGCCACCCTGCCCCCAGGGGACGAAACGGACGCTCCATGATTTACTTTCGGACCGCCTGACCCCGCGTCAGACCCTGCCAAGTACTTCTGGACGACCACACTGCACAAATGTTACACCTATTATCAAGATTACAATTTGTACATCTAAAGCACGCATGGCCTGGCCTATAAATAAGTACAAACCCACAATAAGCAAGCGGAACGAAACAGGAATGGAAGGCAGACAAATAATTTTCAAATAATTTGATCATAAATTAAATGTTAACCCTCTCGCACCCCACGCCACAACCTTACAGCAGAGATCGCATTGATTATGACGACAAGAACGAAGCGGGCAAGACACACCCATAAACTGATCCTCAAGGATGTATAAACGGAACCAGGAACCATATCGCATTGCATTCGGGGTATATTTACTATTCAATATACATTATACTCCTAACGAAGGCCAAAACAATATGTGAAGAAACAACAAAATGTAAACAAACTGCTGTAGCACATGGTAAAATCCGCAGACCACACATCTAAATCAAGAATTTTGAAACCACCGATCATTGCCAACAGATCGTGACAACACGCAAAACTTGAAAACTCCAAAGTTTTTCTGGTACCAATACAGTACGCAGAACCCAGAATCAGATGCGCGAATTAATAAAACATTTTCTTCACATAAAAATCTGAGACAACTCGGGCGTGACGTCACCCGCTCGGATCATACGGAGAACGACGTCAGCCGATTTTCGTGTTAAACACCGTATAGCCAACACCTTATTTGATATCTGCCGATCGCCTGTTGGGGTTAAAGGAAGGCGATCAATCTGGCATATTTCGTTGTTAACACACGTCCCAGATTCGGGGTCAGAAATTGGAACCTAACTATGGAACAAGAGGCCCAATGGGCCTGTATCGCTCACCTGGAACATTGGCATATCAAACTAATCTTACTTAAGTTTTACATCTATCGGTGTCACTTCCAATGACTTTCAGTCAAATGATTTAGTTTTCGAGATATTGACAACAATCTCTGGACTGTTTTTTTTTGCATTAGTGATTTTGAACAATGTTTAAGTGAAAATAGATGATATCAGTGCTAACAACAGCTGGTTTCTTAACTGTCTCACTGCTGCAAGCCAGTGCTGCCAATAATTTCAATTTTGAAAAGCTCTTGACTTGTTGAATATTTTGAAAACAATTGGACTGAAAGTTGTTGGTGGCTTAGCCACCAACAACTTTCAGTCCAATTGTTTTCAAAATATTTATCACGTTCAGAGATATAACCTTTGGAATATGTCGTCTGCAAAAACTCAGTCAGACACTTACTAGAGGGTTAAATACAATTTGAAGAAAATGGTCTCTAAAGGCAGGTAGGTGGTCTTTATAGCAGGTTATTCCCCACCACCACACAATCCATTTAACACATGCACATCTGGCTGAATCACCAAGTTAGCAGCAGGGGTAGGGTGAGCTGGAGTTGATTTAGAAAACAATTTGACTGAAAGTCATTGCTGCCTTAGGCAGCAACAACTTTCATTGCTGCCAAAGGCAGCAACAAATTTCAATCAAATACATTTCAAATATTTTTAAGAGCATAGATGTCAGAGCACATAATACATATCTTAAATATTTCTGCAGTATTGGAAAGGTTAATCTGTTAATTGGAATTTAATATCTAGTTTGGCAATAAAATCTGACATGGTGATAAGACTGTGGGAACAAACCATTTGCCCTATGAAAGTGAGACTGCAAATATTTAAGGAGTGATAACTCTGGCATTTGACGTCCTATCAGTTTCATTTTCACAACACATATATTAGATGCCGTCATTAACATTGTGACCAAGGTTGGTGTCAATCCGTCAAGAAATAACAAAATGAGCCGTCATTGTTGGAGACGGACAAACAGATGGATGGACGGACATACAGAAGACGGATAGGGTTATCGCTATATGATAGCTGACTGACAAGTAAGCGGAGTTAAGAAAACCAATTTCGGCTTCACAATCCATGAAATAAAAAAATCGAATATGGCAGCCAAACACGCTAAAATTTGATTGGTCCACGGCGGCCATGTTTTTTACCTATCAACTTCCCATGAACAAACTTTAATGGCCCTTAGTCCATAATCATATCCCCAAAATTTCAGCCCGATCCGTTCAACGGGTCTGCAGAATAAGTCATTTTTACGAAAACTAAGTCATCCAAGATGGCCGCCGAACCATTTGGCCAATCAAGTTCCTTCGAACAAACTTGGTTCAGCTCTTGCCCTATATGATATTTCGTGAGTTTTGAATCAATCCACCAAGTGGTTTCGGAGATTTTTAAAGCCATTTCCTAAAATCGGCCAAAATCCAAGATGGCCACCGGCCAATCGGCTTTGTTTGAACAAACTTGGATCCCTATGCCCTAAGGATACTTCCTGCCAAATATAATTGACATCGGCCTAGTGGTTATTGAGAAGAAGTCGTTTAAAGGAAAAAGTTGACGGACGGATGGACAGACGGAAGGACAGACGCCGGACGGTCGCCATGGCATAAGCTCACTTGGCCATTCTGGCCAGGTGAGCTAATAACATGGAAATATATGACCTGGTTATCATCGGCGCCTTCCATGGTAATCCAAATAATCCTTAGAGAGTGAACACAAAGCTATCACAATCACAGAAAAAGACTTAGAAAACCTCAAGACTTCCAACTGCAAAAAAGCATGTAGCTCTTGTTGCTATGCATTTATGGCACACGGGTACTCAGCAGTTGGGAGCCGAGTACCCAGTTCCAGGAGCCGGTAAAGCTTACTAAGTCTATAGTCCTAGGGCCCAGCTATCCAGGATAGCTTGTATCAGAAGTAATGGAATGGTGAGTATTGATCGAAGGAGAAGACACCAGCGTGGGCAGGACGCTATGCAAGAGGCCTTGCATAGCGGGCCCAATCCACGCTGGCGCTGCCATCTCCGAACCCTCCAACTGCAGACGAGGAGCTCCCAGAGGGGCCGAAACGGACGCTCCTTGATTTCTTTTCGAACAGCTTGATCCCGCGTCAGACCCAGCCAAGTCCTTCTGGGCAAGAAACTCGACTAAAAACTTGACGGACTGCACAGACGGGTCCACCTATTATCAACATTACATTTCGAACATCGAAAACAGACATGGTCATTAAATGTGACCTTGACAAATTTGTGACACTCTGGGTAAGATGGCGGGGAAGGCTTCGCCAGAAAACACGCACAAACCTAAAATAAACACAGGGTTTGGACACCTTTCAGTATTTGAAGTACTTTTCCATGACTTTCCATGACTAAAATTTAAAAATTCCATGACCTCCAATAATCAATAGCTAGGTCAAAGACAGTCAAATTTGTTTCAAAATGTTTAACATCATATAGTGAATCATATGGAATTCACTTTATCTAGGGCAAAGGGTCAACATGTGAGAATTTCCGTTACATTTTGTTTTCACATAAAAAATTGACGAATAAAAATTCTGAGTGGAAGTTCTCGAGTCTATGATCATACATGTAGCAAGCAGCCTTTCAGCCTAACTTGGTTGAAATCGGTCAAAAGGGAAGCAATATGACCATTTCTAGTAAATTTTGATCAAAATCTCAGATCTTGACCCCAAAAATGGCCTATTAACCCTTTAACACTCATATCAGCCAAAGACGGCTTCTGTAGTGGTCTTGAGAGATCTCCATTTGCAGACCAAGAGAAGACCATTGTTGAACATTTTTCTAAAATACTCTTCTCTTTGTCTGCAAATTGTCTTTTTTTTTTTAATTTTCTATATTTTTAAAAACAAATTTACGGCTTAAAGCCTAGGCGTCTATTTGGCCAAGGTGTTCAAGTAAAAAATTGAAATCCATTCCTTAAACTGGTTACTTTCACGAATATATTGCACACTAATAGATAACATGCAGGGGAAAATTTGACAAAATATGAGCCAAAAAAGCCTTATATATATATATAGCTTTATATATACATATAATATGCAGTCGTAATTCAGAAATATTGCAAAACATATTTTTCCGACAAACTAAATTTTTTACTTTACTACCAAAACTTTACCGCTAGATTCAAAATAATAATAATAATCGCTTATTGGCTAAACTATCTGGTTATTTTTATTAATATTAACAAGTTTATTTTATACTTTAACCGTAATAGAGTGCATAAAACCATCTTTGAGCGAGAAATACATTAAATATACAGGGGATCCCCATATGCTAGCGAGAGCGAGATATCATTGCCATCTAATTATCATAATGTAACCAATTCGGCTGGAACGAAATCGCCCAAGTGACCAAAAATCTCGCCAGTAAATATACTGCTGAATGCATACACTGAGTAGGAAATAGTGATTTATTGCTCAAATTGTTTGAAAAACATCTTCTGTACATATTTATTATTAATTTGGGATATTGGCATTCGCGGCGTTACAAAACCTGTTTTTATTTGGGAGGCCTCCTTCCAGTCCAGATATAGTTCAGTGGAATGCCTCCAATCACAAGAGTTTAATTTGGCCTTCCAACATAAGAAGCGATCTAACATCATTTTAATTCTTACGTTGCTTTGGGTCATTTTATGTTGATCGGACATATGACTTTGATAATGAATGAAATCACATGATCGCCGTGATAAAGAAATGAAATGTGTATTTCAGAGGTTTATTTCCTCATTTCACATTTGTATGCCATCAGATTTTATTTTTATTTAGGGAGATTATCATTTTCCATGACTTTTATCAAAATGACAAATTTCCATGACTTTTCCAGGCCTGGAATTTAGATTTTCAAATTCCATGACTTTCCATGACCCGTGCGAACCCTGTAAGCAAGCAGAACGGAGCAGGAATGAAAGGCAGACAAATAATTTTCAAATATTTTGACAATAAATTAAAAGTTAACCCTCCAGCACCCCACACCCACAACGTTAGAACCAAGATCGCGTAAACTGCCGACAAGAACGATACCGGGCCAATAATACACCCATAAATTGATCCTGAATGATGTATAAACACGGAACCAGGAACCATATCGAATGCATTCACGGTATATTTAAGAATTAATTTCCAAATTATACGACTCAAACGAAAGCCAAAACGATATGTGAAGGAACAACAAAATGAATTAACATACTACTGTAGAACACGGTAAAACCGCAGAACACACATCTTAATCAAGAATTTTGAAATCATCGACCAATGCAAACAGATCGTGATTACACTCAAAACATGACATAATTCTAAAGTTTCTGGCACAAAACACATGCAGCACCAAGAATAAGATGCGCGAATTAATGAAACATTTCCTTCACCAAAATAATCCGAGAAATAAAAGGGTGTGACGTCATCTGCTCGGACCATACGTTTGAACGACGTAAGCCGATTTTTAGTGTTAAAAACCGTAAGCCAATGCCTAGTTTCATATTACTGCCCGATCGCCGTTGGGATTTAAAGGTGATCTTATCTGGCATCTTTCGTTGTAACCACATGTCCCAGTCCCGGGGTCAGAAAATGGGACATGAAACACAGACGAAATTTCAGAGACATAAGTCTCCATATAGCTAAACAAATAACAAGAAAGAACATGACCTGAGAATCAGAGGCGCCTTCCATAGTAAATCCAATAATTCCAGAAACGAAACAGCAAATAGGCACACAGAAAAACACAAAGAAAACTAAGATTTCTCCCCGCATAAAAGCCAATGTATCCTCTTGTTGCTATGCAAACAAGAATGAGTGTCTCTGGCAGGCGGGTACCCGTTTGTTGGGGGCCGGGTACCCGGCTCCAGGAGCTGGTAAAGCATACTAAATCTAGATTCCTAGAGCCAGCTATCAGGATAGCTGTATTATCAATGAGTAATGTAATGGTAAGTATTGATCGAAGGAGAAATTGTTTTCAAAATATTCAGCAGATACGAAAAAATAGTCTGCAAAATTCAAGAGGGAGACGGTTACGAGGCATAATTTAGAATTTGCATTGTATTGCTATGCAACATATAAATTGCATAGTTGTCAGAAAAATGTATAGCAATTAAGTATTTCAGCAATAAATGCCTTGCATCTCAATCTCAGCAAACTAACAAGAAAGCTGTTGAATATTTAAAAATTAATATGACGGGAAGCCATTACTTAAGGCAGCAATGGCCTCTAAGGCAGCAATGGCTTCCCGTCATATTAATGTCGAAATATTCAACAGCATATATGCTATACATTGTAAAATATTTACTTTGTCAGGGATTTGTCATTGAAAGGTTTAATGATAGAACTTAAGAAAATCAATGCTAAATTACAATCGTGTACAAATTTTGTATAGCAGATATGCATGTTTTGTAATGTCTAAATATGTGTAGCAAATTCAGATGCAATACCAGTCATATTATGCCCTGGGTTAATAAAGTATGAGCAAGTAGATTGACATTGTGTTTATTTTGCAATGATAGCTAATCTTACCTCATATACATTTGGATGCCACATTTTCGTTAAGAATCGTACTGTCGGTGGTGAATATGGATAATCAGGAGGAAACTTCATGACCGCCTGTTGAAACAAGTAAACATGAGTTAGGTGCATATTCACACTAAATGCTTGAAAATTAAAATTGTTAAAATTGTATACTGTTTGATGCTTAAATTGTGTGCCTGGATGTAATGAAAGGAAATAACTCTTAACAATTGAGGATTTCATTGCGTAAAAATTAATATTTATATGTTTTAAGTTGTGAAATTTAATTAGACACACGAATCTCTAATTCAACATCACAACTAAAACAAGAGGCCCAAGGGCCTGTGACGCTCACCTGCACCATTAGCATTTGAAACATTTACATTTAAATATACACGATTCTTTACATTAAACAAGATAGCCACCAGAAAAATTGACCAATCAAAATTCTGAATGAAAGTTATAGAGCCTATCACCATAGAATACATCTAACCAAATTTGGTTGAAATATGTCAAGCCGCTATGGAGGAGTAGCATTTTGACCATTTCCGGTAAATTTTTCACAAAATCTAAGATTTTTACCCAAAACATTTATCAATCAAAATTCTGAATGGAAATTCTGGAGCCCATCAGGACAGGATCCTTTCAGCCACATTTGGATGAAATCGCTCAGAATGGTAAGGAGAAGAAGTATTTGGACAATTTCCGATACATTTTTCATAAAATCTAATATTTTCACCCAAAAAACTGATGAATCAAAATTCTGAATGGAAGATCTGGAGCCTACCACAATAGGGTCTTTTCAGCCAAATTTGGTTGAAATCGCTCAGAATGGTAAGGAGTAGCAATTTGAAAATTTCCGGTACATTTTTCATAAAACCTAAGATTTTCACCAAAAAATTGATCAATCAAAATTCTGAATAGATGTTCTACAGCTTACCACCATAGAAGCCAGCTAGCCAAATTTGGCTGAAATATGTCAAGCAGTTATGGAGGAGTAGCATTTTGACCATTTCCGGTAGATTTTTAATAAAATCTAAGATTTTCACCGAAAAAATTGATCAATCAAAATTCTGAATATAAGTTCTAGAGCTTACCACCATAGAAGCCAGCTAGCCAAATATGGTTGAAATAGATCAAGCAGCTAAGGAGAAGTAGCACTTTGACCATTTCTGGTATTTTTTTTCACAAAAAATTGAGCAATCAAAATTCTGAAAAGCGTCTGGAGGGTACCACCATAGGATCCTTTCAGCCAAATTTGGTTGAAATCGGTCAAAACATTAAGAAGAAGCGATTTGATGGACGGACGGACAGACAGATGACAGGCATGGCATAAGCTTACTTGGCCTTTCAGGCCAGGTGAGCTAAAAATTATAACAAGAGGCCCAATGGGCCTGTATCGCTCACCTGACATTTCAAATAATCCTATTTAAGTTTTACATCCATCGGTGTAACTTCCAATGACTTTCAGTCAAATGGTTTAGTTTTCGAAATATTGACAACAATCTCTGGAGTGGTTTTTTTGCATTAGTGATTTTGAACAATGTTTAAGTGAAAATAGATGATATCAGTGCTAACTACAGATGGTTTCTTAACTGTCTCACTGCTGCAAACCAGTGCAGCCAATAATTTCAATTTTCAAAAGCTCTTGACTTTTTGAATATTTTGAAAACAATTCGACTGAAAGTTGTTGGTGGCTTAGCCACCAACAACTTTCAGTCCAATTGTTTTCAAAATATTTATCAGGTTCAGAGATATAACCTTCGGAATATGTCGTCTGCAAAAACTCTGTCAGACGGTTACCAGAGGTTTAACTACAATTGAAGAAAATGGTCTCTAAAGGCAGGTAGGTGGTCTTTATAGCAGGTTATTCACCACCACCACACAATCCATTTAACACATGCGCATCTGGCTGAATCACCAAGTTAGCAGCAGGGGTAGGGTGAGCTGGAGTTGATTAAAAAAATAATTTGACTGAAAGTCATTGCTGCCTTAGGCAGCAACAACTTTCATTGCTGCCTAAGGCAGCAACAACTTTCAATCAAATACATTTCAAAATATTTTTAAGAGCATAGATGTCAGAGCACATAATACATATCTTAAATATTTCAGCAGTATTGGAAAGGTTAATCTGTTAATTGGAATTTAATATCTAGTTTGGCAATAAAATCTGACATGGTGATAAATCAATGGAGGTGGGACCAAACCTGTATTTGCCCTATGAAAGTGAGACCGCAAATATTTACGGAGTGATAACTCTGGCATTTGACATCCTATCAGTTTCATTTTCACAACACAGATATTAGATGCCGACATTAACATTGTGACCAAGTTTGGTGTCAATCCATCAAGAAATAACAAAATGAGCCGCCATTGTTGGTGGCGGACAGACAGATGGATGGACATACAGAAGGCGGACGGGGTCATCGCTATACGACAGCTGACTGACAAGTAAGCGGAGTTAAGAAAACCAATTTCGGCTTCAAAATCCATCAAATAAAAAAATTGAATATGGCAGCCAAACACTCTAAATTTTGATTGGTCCATGGCGGCCATGTTTTTTACCTATCAACTTCTCATGAACAAACTTTAATGGCCCTTAGTCCATAATCATATTCCCAAAATTTCAGCCCGATCCGTTCAGCGGTTCTGCAGAAGTCGTTTTCACGAAAACTAGGTCATTCAAGATGGCCGTCGAACCATTTGGCCAATCAAGTTCCTTCGAACAAATTTGGTTCAGCTCTTGCCCTATATGATATTTCGTGGGTTTTGAATCGATCCACTAAGCGGTTTCGGAGAAGATTTAAAGCCATTTCCTAAAATCGGCCAAAATCCAAGATGGCCACAGGCCAAATTGGCCGATCGACTTTGTTTGAACAAACTTGGATCCCTATGCCCTAAGGATACTTCCTGCCAAATATAATTGAAATCGGCCCAGTGGTTCTTGAGAAGTCGTTTAAAGAAAGGATGACGGCCGGACGCCGGACAGACGGTCGCCATGGCATAAGCTCACTTGGCCATTCTGGCCAGGTGAGCTAATAATTTATACGTAATGAAAGAGTCAATTGCTAAGATTTAGTTCGTTTTATTACACTGAGGTACACGACTTAAGCCTCTAAAAGTATACAATTTTAACAATTTTATTTTCAAGCATTTTGGTATGTGTGTAAACTTCATGACTGCCTGTTAAAACAAGTAAACAAAAGTTTACGTCAAACTCAATATATTCTCGCAGTAAAGAGACTTGTTGAAGTACAGTGTTACCTGAACACAAAATTTGCCGAAATATTGGCAAATAATAGTCTTTTGATGAAAATAAGCCTGGAGAATATATGTATTGACAGATTTTGCTGAAATGAATAACTTCCGAGATATTGCCAGGATGCGAACATGTCTTTCAAAGGAGCTAAGTCCAGTAGTTACTCTAGAGGATATGGACACATTTTCCGAAACAAAATCACATCGTTGTTAACCCGTAATCTGTTCACTAAAAAATTGTGAGTGCAGCTTAGATTTTCCGAGATACGGCCCTGACATGAAAGTTCTGACAAATTGTAGTCTTTCAAAGGGAGATACATGTAACTATGGTGAATAACGCCAGATTTTGCCGAAATCAAATCGTGACGTGTCTATTCCCAATCTAATCTCTGGTAAAAAAATGTGAGTGTAGGTTACAAAATTTCCGAGATATGGCTCGGAAACGAAAAAGATAGCTTTCAAGGGAGATTAGTCTCACGAATAAGGACAGATTTTCTGAAATTAAATCCTGACGATTCGTCTATCCCTAATCGATTCACTAAAAAAAATTGCGAGGGTAGGTTAAAAGTTTTACGAGAAATGGACCGGACATGAAACGCACGGATGGACGCCATCACATAATACCAGAACACTTTGCGCAGGCGTATAAAAATGGCCAAATCCATGTTCAAGCAGTTTGGGAGAAGATTTTTAAAGACATTTCTAAAAACATGAAAAATCGTACAAAACAAAATCCAAGATGGGTGCCAGACAAATTGGGCAATTGGTTTTGTTTGACCAAAGTTGGAACTATATGCCCTAAGGATGCTTCCTGCCAAATATAATTGAAATCATTTCAGTGGTTCTTGAGAAGTCATTTAAAGGAAAAATTGATGGACAACAAACGGTCGCCATGGCGTAAACTCACTTGGGCTTAAAGTCCAGGTGAGGGCGACAAGACATGTACCTGGTCTACATGAACATACATGTATATGAAGAAAGACTTAAACTGATAAATCTACCAACACTTGCATATCGTCGACTAAGGGGTGACATGATCGAACTCCACAAAATACTAACCGGCAAATACGACCTAGAAGCAGTGCGGCTGAACATGGCATTAGTCACCAACAGTACAACCAGAGGCCATTCCATGAAACTCCTCAAAGACTGTTCAAGACTGAACATCGGCAAGAACGCCTTCACTAACAGAAGAATATATATAACCCTACAGTTAGAAGATGACAGAAGAATGTATATAACCCTACAGTCAGAAGCTCACAGAAGAATGTATATAACCCTACAGTCAGAAGTTGACAGAAGAATGTATATAACCCTACAGTCAGAAGATGACAGAAGAATGTATATAATCCTACAGTCAGAAGAATGTATATAACCCTACAGTCAGAAGAATGTATATAACCCTACAGTCAGAAGTTGACAGAAGAATGTATATAACCCTACAGTCAGAAGCTGACAGAAGAATGTATATAACCCTACAGTCAGAAGATGACAGAAGAATGTATATATCACTACAGTCAGAAGCTGACAGAAGACTGTATATAACCCTACAGTCAGAAGCATGTATATAACCCTACAGTCAGAAGCTGACAGAAGAATATATATAACCCTACAGTCAGAAGCTGACAGAAGAATGTATATAACCCTACAGTCAGAAGATGACAGAAGAATGTATATAACCCTACAGTCAGAAGAATGTATATAACCGGTCCCCTCTGCTGTGAGAATTGAATCCAACATGTTACAGGATCGATCCCGCACTCAGGCATGTGGAGGTGTAAAAACCTGTGCAGTCCACTGTACTTCAGACGGAATATAAAGCTTGTGATGTCTGTGCCATGGGGGACATAAAAGAACTCACTCCGAGTGTCACGCCCTGTATTGGGAGCTCAGTTATGAATACGCTCTGCAGGGTTGGCAAGTTTTGGACACTAGTGGTTTAAACCGCGGTTTAAACCATGGTTTAAACCGTCCGCCCAAAATAGGTTTTGGGCACCTTAAATTGTCCAAAACTGTCCAAAACCTAAAATATTGGTATAAAATTTTTTTTTCTGAAATGTAATTTTCTTAAAATAACTATATAGCATTTAGACACATACAGGTACATGTGCATATTGATGGATGGTTATCTACATGTATTTTTGGATACTTTATTGCTATATAATAATAATAATAATAATCTAAAAGGACACATATGATTTCAATAAATTAGGAGTCTTATTTGCTTCTTTCTATAATCCATGGGTTAATTTTTTTCAACTTTTGTTTGTCTTAAATGTTTTAACTCTGTATATTTCGACCAGTTGTGTTAAACCCACAGAATGCAGGAAATGTCAATTTCCCTTTCTCCGAGATCTAACAATACTCACCATTCTGTTACTTCTGATATACAGCTGGCCCTGACAGCGGCTCTAGGATTATAGACTTAGAAAGCTTTACCGACTCCTGGGAACCGGGTACTCGGCTCCCAACTGCCGAGTACCCGTTTACAATAGAGCTCATATTGTTTGCATAGCCACCAAACAAGAGAAAACTATGGCTTGCCTCCGTGGGGCTGGGAGGCTGGGTCCGTAACAGAATGGTGAGTATTGTTAGATCTCGGAGAAAGGGAAATTGACATTTCCTGCATTCTCCTTCGATCAATACTCACCATTCTGTTACTTCTGATATACACCAGATTTGATCAGTAACCTGGTGGGAAGGGGCAAGCCATAAATGCTAATTTTGCCCCTTGGAGAAAGATTTTAGACTTCAAACTTGACTAACGGAGACCTAAAAGGACCGTCAAGTTCATGGAACCGAATCACATTCGCGTCACAGTCCCCCCCCCCCTTTTCCTCCTAAGAAAAGGGAGAGAACTAACGAACATGTATCTCGCCTGAAAACACAAATATGCCAAGAGGGTTAACTGCTCCCTGCATACTCCATGTATTAGCCTGGGAATGGGCATGAATATATAAGATGAATGAACATGATACATATCCATAATACAAAAAACTCTCACTATTAAATTACCGTATGATAATTGGACTTCAGACGTACCGCCTCCAACCATTCACCGGTTCGGCCATCAGTGACACAATCTGGTTGACATCCTCTCGCCTGACCATGCCTGCTTTAGGTTCCTTTTCTTACCGAAGTGAGAAAAGGGTGAAAAGCAGTGTGGTCACTAACTATCGTTTCAAAACAGCTAAAGCGAGTGGATTAGCTGAGTCTGACACATCCCTCATATAGTAATCCGTGAATGAGGACTCACAGTGCCATTGTGCAACGGCCATGATGTCCTATAACGGAACACCATTGTAAAGGGCGGTCGAGGCGGCTATTCCTCTGACATTGTCTGCCCTTACGCCTTGCACCTGGTGCCCAGTCGCCATCTCGTGAGTAGTCTGACTGCATTCGACCACCCAACGAGAGATAGTATCCATGGATGCGGCGCCATAAGACTTTTTATGGCAGATCCGCAGATGTCTATCGTTCGACCGTAACGAGTCAGTCCGTTTCTTGTACTTAGTCAAAGCACGGACCGGGCACCAAACACTGGCATCACGATCAAACCTAGTTAACTTCGGTATAATGATCGGTTTGCCGGGATATCTCAAAGATTGGTTCTTTGACATAACCTCTGCTCTTGGCAGAAGACGCAGACCTTCTCCAGAAACAATAAATCGGTTCCTCTCTGCCGAAAGCGCATGGATCTCACTGCGCCTTCTAGCTGAGGAAGCTGCCAATAGAAAGACCGCCTTTAGAGTCAAATGCTTTAGACTAGCCGAACGCAACGGTTCGAAAGGGTGCTTGGCCAGTACATTAAGCACTAAAGATAGACTCCAGGCTGGAATGACTACCGGTTGTCTCGGTCGGAGATTGCTCATTCCCTTCAACATCACATTTAACTGGGCCACCTCTGGACTATCCCTGTTGGCTAGACAAGGGATAACTGATGCCAAAGCTGACTTGTATCCAGCAACTGTGACGGGAGCTAGTCCTCAAAAGAACAGCTCACAGGGAAAGTCTGCTATTTGCTGATAGTGGATTGAAAGGTATCAATACCCTTTTCTTCACACCAGTCTGCAAATCTGTTAACCTTGTTGTTATATGACTTGAAGGTTGACCTCCTTCTCGCAGCCGCGATGAAATCAGCAGCCTGTCGAGAAAAGCCTTCCGACGTGGAACGTTGTTTGATAACATCCACGCAGTCATTGAACATTTCGGGACGCTCGTGTAGGAAGCGTCCCTTGGCCTGGGAGATTATGTTCGGAATCTCGGGCAACTGCACAGGATTTTCCACCAGCAGATCTAGAAGATCCGTGAACCACGCCCTGCTCGGCCAATACGGCGCTATTAGCAGGACCAGACACGGTTCCTCCCTGACCTTCACCAAAACCTTCGGTAGAAGAATGGTGGGTGGGTACGCGTAAGCGTGCATCCCTCTCCAACTTATCGCCAGAGCGTCTGTATCGACGGCATTTGGATCTGTAATCGGCGAGACATATGTCATGATTTGAGCATTTTCCTTTGTGGCGAACAAGTCCACGTTGGCTTTGCCCCAATGCTCGAAGATCCGTCGCAGAACTGGAGGGTTGAGGGACCATTCTGTTGGCAGGATTCTCTGTCTGCGAGACAAAGAATCCGCCAGAATGTTCAATCGGCCAGGAATACGAGCTGCTTTCAAAACAACCGAGTAATTCCTGCACCATTGAATCAATTGCCACACCCTGATACACAGAGTGGGCGACCTGGTCCCGCCTTGGCGATTTATATATGATACTACTGTCGAATCGACCGACCGTATCAATATCACCCTGCCCCTGATCATCGGAAGGAACTCTTCCAACGCCAGTTTCACTGCCATCATTTCCAACAGATTGATATGCAGCTGACTCTCCGGGAGAGTCCATGTGCCCGAGACCTGGTTCTCCCAGGCAGGCACCCCACCCTTCCAGCGATGCATCCGTGTAGACGGACAGCTGGGGGCGGGGTAGGTGCAGCGAAACCCCTAATAGGAGATTCTGACGCTGTTTCCACCATAGAAGATGCGATATTATCGGCTCCAAAACTGGCAACAGTTTTGACAGGGGTTCTGTTCTCTGTTTCCACAGACATCAGATACAACTGGATAGGCCTTCGCATTAGAGCATCGTACGGGATAACCTGCTCCATGGAGACCATCATGCCCAGCATCTGAAGGAACCGCCTCGCCTTGAATGTGGTTTCCCACTCGAAAACTCTTGAGGATGGTTAACAGAGACACCACTCTGGGCTCTGACGGGTAAACCCTGCCCTCCTCGAGGTCGAATCGCATCCCCAAATAAACGAAACGTTGAGTGGGCGTCAACTCGGATTTCTCCTCATTGACTATGCAGCGTAGATCTGAAAGTAACTTCAGAGTCAGAGCAGTATCCACGTTCAACCTGGCTGCCGAGTCTGCCTTAAGCAGCCAGTCGTCTATGTAGGTGTGTAGCGCCACGTTCTCTTTTCTGAGAAACGCTGTCACCGCAAGGACCACTCTTGTGAAAACCCTCGGAGCTGTCGACAGGCCAAACGGGAGACTGTAAACTCCCATACTTGATTCTGAAACGCAAATCTCAGAAACCTGTGCCAACTCCGATTCATAGGAATGTGGAAATATGCATTTTTCAGATCGATCGATACACACCACATTCCTTTCCTCAATCCCGCATTACCGACCTCGGCGTTTCCATCTGGAACCGAGGCGTATGGATAAACCAATTTAATGGCCTGAGATTGAGTATGGGTCTCCATCCCCCTGTGCTCTTGGGGACAAGGAACATGTTTGAATAGAAGCCTGGAGTGTTTCGATTTGCTGGTTTTATTGCTCCCTTCAGAAGCAAACCTGACACTTCCTTTTGAACGGCTTCTAACTTGTCTGGCTCCCTTGGTACGGGTGTCCAGACAGGTGCCAAAGACAGATTTTGTGGTGGAAAGTCCCACCACTCCGGCATGTAACCCTGGGATAACCATCCCAGGACCAGACTGTCTGACGTCACACCTTGCCAGGCCTCGACGAAACGCATGAGCCTTCCACCCACCATAGACGCCTCGACGTCTAACGGGGTTGTCCGGCTCGCAGTCCGCCCCCCCCACTCTTTCTTAACGAGAGAGAGAGAGAACCATTTCGTTCTAGGCACGACGGGTATAACTGGCACCGCTGTTCCTGTCGCACAGGCGCGGTCCAGGCGGATATGAAGGGAGCTTTCGTACCCTCAGGTACGCTTCGGCCCCTTCTGTCCGCCCTTTGAGGCCTTACCCTTACCCTTGCCCTTCCCGCCTCTAGGGCGGTCAGGAGCAACATTGGGGAGGGTAGGCGCCTCTACAACCTTCCTGGGCTTCTTCGCCGGCGGCGGCTCTGAAACCCCAGCTGAAGCAGAAGTCGCAACAGGCCTAGCTTTCGCCTTGCCCTTATGCTTCTTCTGCTCCTTTGAAGGTTGTCCCGTTAGCGGTTTCCCCACAGGCCCTAGTGCATGC
Organism: Chaetoderma sp. LZ-2023a; assembly: GCA_034401795.1. Taxonomy (NCBI): domain Eukaryota; kingdom Metazoa; phylum Mollusca; class Caudofoveata; order Chaetodermatida; family Chaetodermatidae; genus Chaetoderma; species Chaetoderma sp. LZ-2023a. Next base: position 135,268,453 of record CM067360.1, read on the forward strand.
GCTTGCCGCACTAGCTCTAGCTGTAGGTTTACCGCTAACCGATTCTGCGCGATACTGGCGGTATCCTCTAAGATGGCCCACGCTTGGCCACCGAAGATGCTAGGCCCTGTCAGGGGTGTCCCAAGGAGACGCTCCCTGACCGCCGTAGCCGGACGCATATGGTCAATGACCATTTGCCTCCTGGATTTCGTCACACGCGCTTGCACCCTTGCCAATGCGTCCATCAACAGCACCAGGCTGTCATTGACACATGAAAGCGCCACAGGTGGCACAGGGTGGCCTGCCCCGCTTCAGCCCACACCGACTGAAGGAGACGATAAGAGTGGTTGACAGCGCTCATCGCTGCCCTCACACCCTCATCGCATAGGGACAGGACTTCTTCCTGGTGTACCTGAGACTTGTCCACAAGTGCCGGACCGGGGTGACCCGGCACGGCACTCTGGACGCCCAGTACCCATCGGTCATCCTCCGTGACCGACGGGACTACACCATACCTGTCGTATTCCCGCCGCGGAATACGACATCTTGCCCGCACCTCCCTGGAGGCCGCAGGGAGCTGACACTTGGTCATCAGTTGTTTGCTATAAATAGCATCCAACCATTCTATGAACCGTGGATCCAGTCCCACTGACTGGATCCGGGCCGCGGGCAAAATCCCCATCCTGATCGACGCAACCGACGGACGGGGCGCATCTTCATCGGCTGTGGCCGAAACCACAGACGGGTCAACCCTGGCTAGCCACGCCAGAGCATCTGACCAATCTACCTCCGATGAAGACACCCCCGCAAACACGTCACCCGTTGACGTGCTCACGGGTCTGCCAGCCACGGCCTCCCAGCAAGGAGCCACGGCTGACACACCAGGCACTCCGGTACCACACGGTTCCGCCGCCACCCCATGAAACACTCCGGTCCATGGGGTAGGTCCGCACGGAAAACTGTACGGACCCGTAGCAGTCGCGGAACCATAGCCGGACACGGGCGCCCACGGCACCCCATGTCCGACTGCCGGACCAGGCGAGATAGGTGAGTACCACGCCCGGCCCGGCACACCCGTTCCCGTGACGGCTGGTGCCAAACCAAGCCGCACGGAACCGGTGCACGGTAATGGATTTGCCTCAGCCACAGGCGGAGCCGCTGACCTGGCTTGCGCCAAACCAGACAAATGGAGGCCGGTTCCGTCTAGGACGGAATCAACCTCCATATTCTCCACCTGCGGCTTCACGGGCCGCAGCAACCTCTCCTCCTCGTCTTCAGACTCCGAAGAGTCGTCACTAGACGAGTCAACCGTGGAACCGTCCTGGCGGACGGCTCCCACACCTGACGGACCGGCCACCGCTACTGGACCACCCGGAGGTGGCCGCAGAGAAACAGAAACCTGTCTGGCCGAAGCCAGACGGGACTGCCAGGGGGCCGTACGAGACGGCCCCCTCGGTAACCAGTCCAGAATCCTGTCCTCGGTGCACGGTAACGGATTTGCCTCAGCCACAGGCGGAGCCGCTTACCTGGCTTGCGCCAAACCAGACAAATGGAGGCCGGTTCCGTCTAGGACGGAATCAACCTCCATATTCTCCACCTGCGGCTTCACGGGCCGCAGCAACCTCTCCTCCTCGGCCTCCTCGTCTTCAGACTCCGAAGAGTCGTCACTAGACGAGTCAACCGTGGAACCGTCCTGGCGGACGGCTCCCACACCTGATGGACCGGCCACCGCTACTGGACCACCCGGAGGTGGCCGCAGAGAAACAGAAACCCGTCTGGCCGAAGCCAGACGGGACTGCCAGGGGGCCGTACGAGACGGCCCCCTAAGTAACCAGTCCAGAATCCTGTCCGAGGACAGGATCCATACCAGGCATGGGGAGAAACTGCCCCCCAACCTTTGGTAGCAGGGACGACACCAGCGTGGTCAGAACGCTATGCAGAAAAACCCTGCAGAGCCGGACCAAACCACGCCGGCGGTGCCATCTCCGCCACCTCCAGCTGGGGACGTGGAGCACCCGCACCGGCCGAACCGGGCGCTCCACGATTTACTCTCGGACCGCCTGACCCCGCGTCAGACCCAGCCAAGTCCTTCTGGCAAGGAACTTAACCATCATCTCAACGGACCACACTGCACAAACACTACACCTATGATCAATATTACACAGGGAACACCTAAAACAGACATGGTCCTTGAACACGACACGGACAAACTTATGGCATTCGTCACATGATGGCGGGGCTGGCTTGGCCTATAACATAAGCACAATAAACAAGCGGAACGAGACCCGGATGGAAGGTAGACAATTAATTTTCAAATAATTTGACTCATAAATTAACTGTAACCCTCCCGCACCCCACCCCGCCACGTTACAACAACGATCGCATTGACTATGACGACAAGAACGAGGCGGGCATTAAACACACCCATAATAGATCCTCCAGGATGTGTAACGGCTCCAGGAATCATATCGCATAGCATTCGGGGTATATTTACTAATCAATATAAATTATACTCCTAACGAAGAAAACAACAAAATGTATAACAACACTGCTGTCTCACACGGTAAAACCGCAGACCACACATCTACTCAAGAATTTTGAAACCACCGATCATTGCAAACCGATCGTGATCGCACGTAAACTTGATCATTCTAAAGTTTCCGGTACCATTTTTAGTACGCAGCACCCAGAATAAGATGCGCGAATTAATGAAAAATTTTTCTTCACATAAACATCCGAGCGACCGGGTGTGACGTCACCCGCTCGGATTCTACGGAGAACGCCGTCAGCCGATATTCGTGTTAGAAATACCGTAGCAAACACCTATTTTCATATCTGCCGATCGCCTGTTGGGGTTTAAAGAAGGCGATCGTCTGGCATATATCGTTGTTAGCACACGTCCCAGATTCTATGGGGTCAGAAATTGGACACAGCGAATTTAGAGACCTAAGTCTTTTAACTATGGATAATAAAGAACGATACAACCTGGTTATCTTCGGTGGTATTCTCCATAGTATCCTTTAGTTAATCCTTTCACGAACACACAAACTATCACAGATTAAAGACTTAGATTTTCTTTCACAAAAAACACTAAAATCCTCAATGCAAAAAGCATGTATTGCTCTTGTCGCTATGCAAACAAGAATGAGCTCTATGGTAAACGGGTACTCGGCAGTTGGGAGCCGAGTACCCGGTTCCCAGGAGTCGGTAAAGCTTTCTAAGTCTATAATCCTAGAGCCGCTGTCAGGGCCAGCTGTATATCAGAAGTAAAAGAATGGTGAGTATTGATCGAAGGAGAAACTGGTTTTAATTTTTCAACAATTTTGTTGGGCGATGACAAATTTGTTGAAAATTAAAAAACAGTTTATCTTTTAATTTTATTTGAAAAATGTTTTTTGTTGACATTGGAGTGCTAGGAGTCCAATATATCTAATACATGCCTTAACCCTTTCACCGATGCATTCCTCAGCTATCATCTTCAAGGACACTATGCGGGAAAACTGCAGAATATTTTGAAACTAATTTGACTGGAAAACAAATTTACTTTATATTTTCAAAAATGTGTGCTAAGTTGTGTTTAAAAGTCATAATGTACAATGTAGGTAAGGTTACTATTCACTGTAATTGTCTTGGCCGCATAGGGGTTATCAACAGGATGTCTCACCTTTAGTTCAGATACCTGAGTTAATTATTCTCTTTGCCATGCTAGTAAGAGCCAGGTCTGATAATCTGTGATAACCACAATCACATGCTGAGCCTCTTTACAATTCAATGGTATAGGTGTGATAATTGGCCTGTGAGTGCGCTGGCTTAAGATTAGAAATAACACACAATGATCTGCTTAACCCTATACTTTCTGCAACCCAGGGTTTTCAGAAATACTCTTCCCTGAATACCTTTACTACAGTAATATTATGAAAACAATTTGGCATAGCACACTAACACCCTTCAGATAGACTGATGCAAACAGTCAAACTAATATTCAGCAAGTCCCAATGTTTTGAAAATAAATAAAAACATGCATTTATTTGACAGAAGGGTGGTCTATCTTTAACTCTATCCATTCCAAATTTTAAATGTATTGAATTATGACATAAAATTAATTACTTTTGAAAATTCAACATAGGAATGACTGATTTACCATGCACAAAGCGACTAAGAGAAGAATTGCCATCACAATCAGCACCACCCTCACCAACCTGTCCAGTTCAATTCTCAATTCAACCCGATCTGAGCCGACATTGTATCACTACCACCTCAGCGATGAAGTCAGCAATAGTTATAGAAGTCGCGAGGTTGTTTTATGCTTGTAACCTTCCATTTTCAATGGCTGAACATCCGCAGTTCATAAAAGTTGTTAGTATGCTACGCCCAGGATATAAACCCCCTTCACGTAAACTGATTGGTGGACAGCTTCTAGATGCTGTGCATGATCAGGTGACAGAGGATATGAAGGTGATTCTTGATGGCAAGACAGCAACATTAGTGGAGGATGGGTGGAGTAACATTCACAATGAACCTATCATAGCATCCTGCTTGCAAGTAGAAGGAAAGAGCTTCTTCCTAAACAGCTTTGACACTGGTTCTATGACTAAAAGTGCTGAAAACTGTAAGGTGAAGTGTCAAGAGACAATACAATATGCTAAGACAAAATACAACTGTACAGTTAAGAGCATTGTCACAGATAATGCAAAGAACATGGAAAAAATGTGTGATGGTTTGAAGGCTGATGACAATGATCTTATTGTCTATGGCTGTTCTGCACACTGGCTAAACTTACTAGGGCAAGACATAACACCGGATACGCTAATTAAGCATGTAGTTGAGATTCAAAAATATTTCAGGAATCACCACAAGCCACTATCCTGGCTCTCGGAATGTATTGGTAGTGTTAAGCCACAGCTTCCTTGTGACACTAGATGGAAGCGTCAACTCATGTGTATTGACTCCTTCATTCACAACCGTCCACATTTCATGAAAATTGTACAAGACCATGAAGGAGAAATAGATAATTCTATTGTCAAGAAGATAATGGACTTTAACCTGTTTAGAAATGCAAGAGACTTACCCGAACAACTTCGGCGAATTTCAATAGCAATTGACACATGTCAGAGTGACACATCAACACTAGCCGATGCATGCCATGTTTGGCTTGAATTACTAAACAACACTCTGCTAGAACCACACAAGAAAACTCTGTTAGCACGTTTCAGCATGGCAATCCTGCCAGAGCATCTTGTCGCATACACATTACATCCAAAGTTTCAGGGCGAGATGCTGGTAGCAAAACAGTTTGAAGAAGTGAACAATTGGATAATAGCTAAGAACCCTAGCTTTATAGCAACATTTATTGCATACCAGGCTAAAAGCAGCCCATTTCCTGCATCATATTTCTGTGATGCTGCAGTTCAAGTGCCTTCAGTGACATGGTGGAAGGCCTTGAAAACACTAGGTGTGCCAGGTGATTTTATTGATATGGCTATTCAGCTGCTTGAAGCACCAGCATCATCAGCATCGATTGAGAGAACTTTGAGCAATTTTAGCTATATCCACACTAAAATCCGTAATAGGCTTGGAGTAGAGAAAGCGTCAAAGCTAGTGTTTTGCTACAGGATGTTGAGAGGGCTGTCTGATTTGGACTACTAATTAAACCTAATTAAGCCTTTTAAGTTTTAATTGTATGTATTTGATAAAAATGTAATAATAACTCATATAATAAATGGATTTGTTTAATATAGTGCTTTTGATGCAATCTCTGATTTCTTATTTTTTAATAGGATTATGATGCATAAGCATATGGTGATATGTCCAACATAGTTTTGGACAGTTTTAAACCATTTAAGACAGGTTTTAGACAGGTTTTGGACAATGTCTGCTCAAAGTTAGTTTTGGACTGTCCAAAACCCAACCCTGACGCTCTGATAGTTGTCAGACATGTAGGCTCAGGTCTAAAGTGCAGATGATGGCTACTAGCTGATGGCGGCTAAGGCTGAGCAGCATGCCTGGCAGTGTGGACTCACACTACATTGCAGTTGTCATCTCTGATCTCAATTGAGACTGTAAATGTAAATGGTGATGGTAAATAATTTTTTTAAATGTGCAGTTGCAATAGTAACTACCAGGCAAGTCGCTGAGAGTTAGGCCCGACAGCCTAGACTGTTCTCCTAGAAAGATAAGTTACGAGTTACATCACCTCTCATTAGCAAGTGTCCAAGTTTTGGTGCAGCATGATTAACATAACATGAGGTATGAACTAATAAAAGCAATCATAAATTTGGCCCTCGAGGGCTCATACAATTAAAAGCTTATTATAAATGTAGAAAAAATCAGTTGGGACACTTAATAGTCCGGGAGCCAATGTTCAAAAGGGGTCTAGAAGAATGGTTTCGTAGCACACCAAGTATTCAGAAGGTTTGTCTCTATATTATGCTAGACCGATGTCTCGGGTATATTCTGAGCCGTGTTGTACAAGAAAATTGTGGTATCACTAACCCGTGAGAAGCCCATTTACAATAGGTGTTGAATGTAGCTCTCAAACAATTTTCACAATGGTAAATTTTTCACAAACTTAAACGCATGTTATATCAATACAATCTTAACCAAAATGGAAAGGAGTGATCGTATATCGCAGATTTATACATAATCAACCTCGTTTAAGACACCCGTATGTTGCTTTGTACATATTGGGGCACTTAGGTCTTCTTGTGACTAGCAATACCTTAGCTACAACAATGCCCATGTTTTCTACATTTTTCATAATTAAACTTTTAACTGACATGCAGTGCATGTCTACACAAGCTGGCAGGACATATTTATCACGTGAGCAAATGAGAGAATGTTACTCATCCGTGTCAGAGTCATCTTCGACAATTGTATGCTGAACATTGTCACACATTTCACCTCCCATACAAAGGCATGCTTCAGTGCAGAGTAGATTGTTAGCCTTGCATTGACAGAGATCTGTTCTTTTGCAGGCAGACTTTTGACATCTACATGATGTGAGTTCAATTAATCCAAATGGAGCAGGATCCTTTGACATTAGAACAGGCTTGAGTAGACCATCCACTATACTCCAGCCATGTCCATTTGGAGATGGCCAGCTTGCAATGAACGTCTCCAAACAAGAGCTTGAAAATTGGCCCTTTCGGTGTGATGCTTTAGACTATTCGATGTAGGTGGAAGATTTTCATTTCTTTGTCTCTTTTGACAAAAGAGCCAATAACGGGTTTCATCAGCTGTCTTTCCCACATCCCTGGTGGTATACAACTCACAGACAAATTTCTCACATAGAATTGCAGTATTCGGTGATAAGTCAACATGTTCGCCAAGTTGGGCTAAGCTAAGCTGATGACATTCAGATGACTTTAAGAGATTGAATGCTTTTCTCTTAGCGACTCCAAATAATGCACTAGTGCTATCACAACCTGTAAGAGAATGAAACCCAGGCAAAGACAGACAGATAGCTGGGCCCAGTACTTGAGCAACTGTATGTATTGGTATGTATCGCAATTTGTCCTTTGTGCCCGTACGGAACCATAGTTCAGAACAGTGAAGCGAACGATACGTATATATACTAGGTACTGCCACGTCTGTATCAGGAGACTGTATAACAACACGCATGTGGTCTTTTGAAGCGTGTAGCGCGTGCAACATCATACGCGTATCTGCTTCCTCGTGATCTGATCGAAGTTCTTCCAAATACGACGAATTGTTCGCTGAAATGACAACATCCATTCCATCGTTAAAGCCACCAGCAAGAATGACGCAATTGTCGGCAGATAGCATATTTGGACCAGTATCACGCCACCGCTTGCTGAGAAATGCAACCAGGTTACTTTTGTTGCTTGGATTGCTGATGTACTTGGCCCATTGCTTTGGAACGGGAGTATTTTCTCCAGCAATCTTTACTTCCAATGCTGTTGATGACCCACGTTTTAGCCGCTCTTCCGCTTTGAGAGATTCCAGTCTATCATATCTGTCAAAAACAATATCTACTCTGTTGCAGTCTTCTTGATTCAGTGGAACTGTAAGGATGTGCCAGTATTTATCAGCCAATTCTCCAAATGTAGACATACCTCCAGTTTTAACCATTTGCACAATTGCCATGCCATCTACTACATAAGCTGTTGCGCCTGTCTTGTCAACAGGTGGAAGCCGTCCATCAACATTTACTTCCTTTTCTAGTTCACTTAACAAAACACTTTTCACATTCTTTCTTAGAGTCCCATCCGTATGTGACAATGATAGTGGAACAGCAGACAGTTCATACGTCATCACTAGTTTTAAATCAACATCTCTGGACCTTGCGGCAATAATTAATCGACCAAATAGTTCGCGGTCAGATCTCACATTGTGAATTTTTTTATCATTTGTTTTGAGTTTTTTCTTCTGTGCTAGGCTGGCAAATGTTTTAAGTTTTAAGTGTGGCAACGTGTCCCAAAAGCTTCTCGTGTTAGTGTCCAGCCGCTCCTGAACAGAATTTTCCATAATCTCCTTACCAATGTCACAGGCGGAAACAAGTCTCTTGGCGATTTCACTAGGCAATACCACGCCAGTTGCAATGTTTACAAGCAGAAGACACTCACTGTCGTCGTTTTCCGCAATATTAAAGGGATTGGTCATTATATCTGATGAGAACATCGAAAGTATCTTCTGCACATCGGTTTCATCCCTGTTCATTCGATTAGTCCCCATTTCCTTATGTACTCCAAACATGTGACTATCTTGTAACCCACACATTTGCTTTGTGACCGTTGTTATGGCTGCCCGCTCGTGGCTAGTTAAAAACCACCTCTCCAGAGCTCCTGGCTTTTGTGTTATTCCAATAATACCACCTCGCTTTTTGGAATCCAAATGAATCGATTGCTCTAAGGCCATATCTGTCCACACTTGATTGAATGGATGGTCTGAGCGACTTACGGAATGATTTCCATTCAAGAATTGTTCATGTACATGGGGATGTGTACTTGGAAGCATCTTCATGTCCGCAAGATATATTGGCAGCCATCTTGCATAATTGGTTCTGTCCATGCTGTAGAAATATGGCGCCATAGCAGATAGGTGTGCCTGCCAATCTCCAGTTCTCTCAGCTCTTATGAATCCAAGCAGCAGCTCTACCATATGAATATATGAGTTCCAAAACGCGAACATGTGTGATTTCGAGCTTGACTCAACTTTAAAGGATTTGAACAGCTGTTGCAATTTATTCACGTACATACACACCTCTTTGAAATTTTCTTGCAGTGCGTCTAAGTTCATTTTAATTTGTTTTTCCGCACCGATTACCACCACATCCATCTGTCTCATTCCAACCACCATTACCTGGGTGCTTTGTCAACAGTGGTACAGCTGGATATACAGATTCTATGATGGAGTTAGTATACATACATAAAATATAACCTTCACATTTCACCCTCGCCTTTGGTATATGCATGCAAAATGTATGTTGGATATATGTTAGGTCGATATCCGTCTAAATATCATATATGGTGAATCTAATACGATATTACTTTGAGTTATGACACGATCATGCTTATATCGTTGTGCACTGTGGATACAGCCAACGCCTAGACACCCTATGCAAAGAAATCAGGATAACTAATTAGTGCTACCACAATTTGTTTGTACAACAGGGCTTAAAATGTGTGGGACATGTCCCCCAAGCCACAGCAAGTGTCAGACCTTCCGAATACTGGGTCACGATTCTGACCTAGCTTTAGCTCCTGGACTATAAGTGAAATTAACACCATTCCTTTCTTGGATAGGTATCTCGAATTTGAGAAAATTGATTTCAATGTTTATAAAGGGTCAAATTGAAGACATCTGACGTCAGGCATGAACCATGAATGTGATGATTGAACCATGAATGTGATGATAATAGCTAGTATCATCGGATAATGGGTTTTCGAGGGTGTAAGCACATTTTCGCTGATTTAATCAAATTTTGTCAATTTCGCAACTAGCAAACATTCACTGAAATAAAACATGCATAAAAATAAAAATAAACTTACTGCTTTTAAATATCCACTACCTGGTCTACAGATGCAATCTCAGTATTGCGTCATGTGTTTTCGAGGGTGATGTAATCACGTTATTTCAACTCTAGCGAGGCGGTGAATTGATGTCATTTTTATGATTTGAGCAAAGGAGAGTCTGTCCCCGACAATAAAGCCATAAACTGGTCTGATACAAACACAGAACTTAATTCATAGTTGTAAATCCAGATCAGGTTATATTCCGCTTTTCGCGATAACCGGGCAGCAGCAAATTTCAACCAAAACATAAAAGTTTAAATCTTTCAGTTTTTCGTTTGGAAATTGGTAAATGTGGTATTGAAAATGAACAAAAGTGTTTTGCCTACAAGAAAATAGAAAAAATTTATTGAAATTTATATCGTATGTGGTAATTAGGGCCTTGCCATTGCAGGTAGAGAAAAATCAACCTCGATCTGAAAACTACATAAGCATCCCATGCCAGTTCCAGGCTTCGGGAGAAATAAATCATTGCTATGGCAACGGGTCTGCTACGCTACTCAGGACAGTAACTGGCAGATGTCGTTGGACACAAATTTGGATTGATTTGTATCGCTTCCTTACAAGTTATCAGTATTTTTATCATGGATAAAAAAGTATTAGTGAAAATACATGTTTTTCACTACACTGACATCAAAATACATAAAATAATCACTTGTACCACGCGCATCTTTTTCAAATTTACACTTGTGGTGTAAAAATACTGCATCTATTTAATGGCACATGATTTGTTGACATCGCCTAAGCGATGTGCACGTGAGAATGTCAAAAGTATGTACCCTCGAAATCACATGACCCTCGAAAACACCTTACTGAACGATATATATATGCAAGTCACAGTGTGCTGTCAGAGCCATCTCGTGAATTCGTGTATTATTTAATAATTTCAGAGGTCATAACTTAACTTATCATATACTACCCTTATAGGCAAAATGCCTGTAGATAGATGGCGACTACATTATGCTTATTGCTTAGTTAATTTGTTTCGAGGTAAAGGAAAGGGTGTATACCGATTTCGGCCCCGATACATTTCCGGCCCCTTAGTAATCGATGTCGGCCTCAGTCATGTATATCTCGGCCCCTGTACTGTTTGTTACCACTATATTGCTATTTATTATTACTACTAATATTATTATATACTCCTAAATAGTTGTTATTTATATATTTTATCTAAGTTTCTATGATCTTTTTTTTCAGATTGTATTGGCAAGACGATGGCTGTGGCTAACGAATCGAAACTTGCGCCGTCGAACAAAGTGGAAGCAAGCTCTGTACTAACGACAGGGCTGAACAAACACGCATAAAATCGGCAACCCCACATATATATATATATGTTGAATGCTGAAAATCTTAGTTCTTTCTGAATTGTATACGGCGTAGATTAATTTGATTTCTTTTAAAATCTTGTGTTATTTAATTCTTTCCGAATTGTATTAGACCGAGATTAGGCCAATTAATTTGTTTTCTGTTAAAATCTTGTGATCTTAGACTTATTTAGAAGGATTATATTTGCTGAAATTTAGAAAACTATATTTGCTGAAATTTTCATGAAATTATTTTAAAGATATACTGAATGCATAAATTTAAACCGCAAGTTAAAGGAATTATGTACTATTCAATAAAAAATAATTTAGAAAATGTGCAAGTTTTGAGTTGAGTTGATTTCATAGAATTTCTGTAAAGATCGTCCATTTACTGAATGTTAGAGAATGCTACTACTAATTTGATGGTTTATTTAGAAACAAGTTTTAAATTTGAAATTTGCAACAAAATTTTAATCTATCAAGTCTGCGTCTGTAAGGGTCGAAAGCTTATTACAGACTGATATGCTATCTGAATCTGATGTACGATATTCTTGCGCACGTGCATTCTGATTTGCTGAAATTGTTTCTGATAGCTGATTGGGTCGAGCAATAGTCATTGTGCTTTGCTCCGTGCTCATGTGTGTATTCATGCCATTGTAATGGCTTCCTGCAATTAAAGCTACATGTTAGTTAAACCCGACGGGTGATGACAATGTGCACAATTTGCAACCCCTGGTGTTGTTTTAACACCAAAAATTTGCTAAGTCTTTCTCCCGTAAATAAATCCATCTGCGTAAGACGCCCATCTATATAATATAAGAGGACCACTATCTTTGAGATAAATGACAGATGCACATACTACAGTGTACATGATGATGAAGAGGTGCTGAACAATATTGTTGAAATATGTTGCTGCGTTAGACACCAACGGCTTTTCAGCAACAGCGAGTAGTACTTTTGAAAATCTACCACTGGAATGACTGGCTCGGCTCGCTCGAATTTATTCAAGAAAATTTAAACCATCATAGAAAATGTACATTTGCAGACCAAGACTATTTTTGAAAATTTACCACTGGAATGACTGGTTACGTTATCGAGCCAGTCATTTCAGTGTTAAATGTTAAACAAATTGTCTTCTTTTCGTCTGCAAATGGACATTTCTCAAGACGACTGCAGAAGTCGTTTTGGCTGATATGAGGGTTAAAGCACACGTTATCGAGCCAGTCATTCCAGTGGTAAATGTTAAACAAATTGTCTTCTTTTCCCCTGGGTTAAAGGGTTACGGCACACGTGATCTTAGAGAACCACTCACATATCCATCCATCAACAACCGCCGAGTATAGCTTGGTCGTATTTAACTTTGACCTCTCTAGCATATGCAACTTTTAATAAATAAAACAGTGACATGCCAAGTCAGGTATAACTTAATATTAAGTTGGCATGATTAAATTATAAATTGTATATAACTATAATTACACTGAATGTTAATCTTTAACACTTTGTCAAATTCATGCGTGGTTTATTTTTCACAGGTAGGGAAATGGTTGCAATTGTTGTTCGGGAGGCTAAGAAGGAAGGGAGTAATCGAGTTTTCGATTCTGCCTCGGAGATCGTGGAGCAAGTAATACTACTACTACTACTAATAATAATATATTTATAATATAACATAGTAAATAATAATAATAAAATAATAATATTAATAATAATAATATAACATAGTAAATTATTATTATTATTATTATTATCTATAGGTTTTGCTGGATCACGTCGATCCAGATTCGATTGGCATGATGCCAACGCTGCCAAAGATGGCGAACATGGGGAGGCAAGTAAACCATCATAGGAAAAACATCCGTCCTGTGGACCCGAAGGATTTGCCATTCGCAATCGATGATGGCTTCCTGCCTGATGGATTCTTAAGTCGCCGTACTAGTTGGTGACAGGCGTCTTTGCGACAGACATCATGATACACCATCTGGCACGTGCGAAGACGTGGTAAGCTATGGGATATGGTCGATATGGACATTGTGGTGAATGATTATGTAACTTGTGAGGTAGCTGACTAAATGAATTCTATTTTGCAGGTACATGGATGCGACTTTTAAACTTGTGAGTGCTCCGTTCACACAGCTGTTCAGCGTGCACAGCTTCATCAGATCCGGTACTTGTCTGAAGCAAGTGCCATTGATATTTGTCATGATGTCTGGTAAATGGAGAGAGGACTATGACGCAGTCTTCCAGGCCCTGTTGAGGATGCTGCCTGTCGGTATGGCATTACAGAAATGTGTTGCTGATTACGAGGCAGCTCTCTGGCAGAGCCTGCGGGCACTGTTGCCAGCCCGAGTAACGATGCAGGGGTGTCTATTCCATTTCACCCAGGTATAATATACAGTTATCGGTCTACGCAATATTGTGTTTATCACTATTAATTCCTTTAACACTAACATTACCAATCTCCATTAATAATTGCACTTAACTTAATATGTTGTCTCTTTCATGTGAGAAATGTGATATGATGAAGAATTAATTTTATTATGCGCTTCCTCTATATAGGCGATCTACCGCAAGATACAGGAGCTAGGTCTCCAGAATGGCTACAAGGACGACCATGGGACAAGCATGGTTAGTCTATTATTATTATTGTTGTTGTTGTTTTATTCTTATTATCGTTGCTCTTGTCGTTTTTATTATTATTATCATTGTTGTTTTTATTAGATCTGCCGTAAGTTGATGGCATTGCCGCTACTTCCACACCCGCAAATCGTCCTTATGTTCGAGACACTTGAGTTACAAGTTGGACCAGACCATGCTCCTCTTCGCGCTCTTGTGCAGTATATCCGGATGTGTTTTCACCCCGGTGGATTGGTGTGTTCGGTCTTTCCATCCGTACGAACAACGATGTGGAAGGCTGGCACTACCGCCTTAACCACCATGGCAAGAAAGGTATATTTGACCAGAAACATGCACGCATTATTATTATAGATATTCGTGTATTATGATTGATAAAATTATATGCAAATGGAATTAATTCTACAGGACAACTCCCGTTCTACCTGCTCTGCAACCTGCTGCACACAGAGGCGAAGCTGGTAACTACGGCAATTGTACTAGTCCAGCGTGAAGATCTAACTCGTCGACAGCGTCCTGGTGCAAAGAACGTGAACCAGAAATTGATGACACTGTGGGATGAATATGATGCCAACGTGAGAATGGCAAGGGGCGTACTGGCGGCTGGCAGTCATCTCATCTGTCCAAGACCAGAGATGGAGATGGGTGATGACGACGACGAAGAGGAGTAGGCCAAATGGGTTGAATGTTATTACTAATCATGTTGTCTTTTCCAAGTCTTACTAACGCTGGCACTATTAATATGCATCCTTCACATCTTTACCTTATTATAAACTATTAACTATAGTAGTAACGCTTTAACACTCAAATGTTCCAAAAAAATTTCAATTTAATTAATAGAAAAATTCCATTTGCAGAACAGGGGAATAGTATTTTTTGAAAATTTACAATTGAAATCACTGGTTCTGTTATCGAGCCAGTCATGGTAGTGGTAAATTGTCAAAAATAGTCTTCCTTTGGTCTGAAATTAACTCTAGAAGAAGATGCTTTTGATCGGCTTTTCAATAGTTCCAAAGTGTTATTACTGGCGCTGACTATATATAGTCGTATGTAATTTAATCATGTGGGTTTTTTTCAGGTAAACCACTTCCCTGATAATGCAGCTTACTGGGCCGATGCTGGACCGATACCGGGCTGTTAAAGTATTGGCATGGTATCGGCCCGGCATAGGCCCAATAAGCTGCATTATCCGAGTCACTAGTCCGTCACATTGTACGAATTGAAATTCGTACTTAATATTCGTATTTAATAAACATGTTGTTGAATATTTTGAAACTAATTTGACCGGGAGCTGTTGCTGCCTTATGCAAAATATTCAATGAACAATGGTGAATATTTTGAAATTAATTTGACTAGGCGCTGTTGCTCCCAGAGACAGCAATAGTATGCCCAGTAAAATTAGTTATCAAAAATATTCAACAGCTTACCTGTATAGTTGCCTTTGAGTTACCTTTATGAATAATAATAATAATAATGATGATGTTGATTTATAAGTGTAATACTGATTATGTGAGCGTAATATTGATTTAATAATGAGTAAGTTTATTAATACTTGGACTAATTTTGAAGCATGATGATTTGTAAGCTGCAAGCATGCATAATAATAATTTTAATATTAACTTTAACCACTGCATGTACAAGCACTTGTTTATACTAACCTGGCTCTTAATAGGCTGACCGTCTCGCTGTGAGAGTCGTGAGTAGTCTATATGTATACATTTTTTTAATATATATATATATATATATATATATATATATGTATGCATATCAGATGACACCAACTTACTAACCTAAATTTACTAACTAAACATGCATTCTGGTAATAGTAATTATGGTCATAGCCATGAATACGGGCATATTGCAGCGTCTTCTAAAAACAGAACAACAAAAAAAAAATTATTGATTACAACATATTAATAGCGCTGCCGCATTGATGCCTATATAGTTAACACAATTTCTGATATACAGTTGTATATCGGGGCCGGCGTCTACATAATCGGGGCCGGATATGAATCGGGGCCCGACATCTACATAATCGGGGTCGGGAATGTGTCGGGCCGAAACCGATGGTGACCAAGGAAAGATAATGATTGTGTACTGGCTCTTGCGTGTACAAAGTATCTGACCAAAATGAATCTAGTTTATTTTTGAAGATATTTAGGCGTACGGCACTAACCACTTCATTTGGTTATTGGTAAGCTATTCCAACTATTCGTAATTCGGTTTGCAAAAAGTTTGCATACGAACCTTGAAGTATCCACCTTCATATAAGGTACCAGGTGGGCCGTATATTGCCACTTCCCATTCAAATAAGTTGTCATCATTAAGTAAACCCACTCGAAATCCTTCCACTGGCTCTTCCTGGATTTTCTTTAATTCCAATTGTAAGGCTTTCACAGCTCCACATGATGGGCTCTGCGTCTGAGCCATGTCTTTCCTCGTGTGTCTTCACTATCCCTCTTTTTTCTTTGTTCTGTTGACGCAAACTAGTTTTATGAAATCAGATTTGATGTGATTCTAAATTTTGTTCTTTTGTTATAAGCATTAAAAGGTAAATATGGCTGGATGGTTGCTGTGTTTTGTGACGTCACAATTATTGCTCATATACTTCACGGGTACTCGGGTAGTGTAACGGGTACTCGGATAATAAAAATGAGAAGTCCATTACCTAGTCGAATAAAATGTCTGATTTCAACTTTTATTAGAATGTGTCTGGATTTTAGCATCAATGTTGAAAGTATCCACGGCAACGATCCTTATTTGGACTCCTTGCTAAAACATCACTACAGGAACATTGGCGCTGGGACTACGAGAATTCTACCATTGATCAATTCTTGGCCAACTTCAACCATACTACAAGTTGTGTCGACTCTGATAACACAACCTGTAAGTTTGAGCGTAAGCGAGGATATGGAGGTACCACAATAGCCTGGAACAAAGAAATTGATGCATATACCACACCACTACCAAGGTGGGAATGAGCATATTATAGCCATAGAAATACGGTCTTCACCTTCTCCATACTGTCTGAACAACTCATACATGACATCAGAAATTCTTAAACTAATAAAAGCTCAAAATAGAGGTTGGACGAACTATATGAAAACCAGAACAGACAAAGACAGGCTTAAATATACACACCAGCGAAACAAACTTAAGACACTCACAAGAAATGCTAAACGAGAAAAAGAAAAAGAAATAGCCAGAAGTGTAAAAACGAATCCTAAAAAATTTTGGTATCATGTCAACTGTACAAGAAAACTCACCTCCAGGTTGAAGCAAATGGTACAGTCCTGAAAGTACAAAATGATATTGGCAAGGCGGATGTATTAGCAAATTTCTATACTACTGTTTTCATTGATGAAGATACTAATACGCTTCGACACCTTACTAGGCGAAACTACACAACTCTCTCTAGTGACACTACCTTCAGCCTCAGCGAAACACTTAAAATTATGGAATCAATAAACATTTCTAAATCACCTGGACCTGATGAGGTACATCCTCGCCTCATATATGAATTAAGAAAAGTACTACATAAACCACTTAACATCATATTCAACAAATCATTTGTTTCAGGATGTGTACCTACCCATTGGAAACTTGCAAACGTTACAACAATTTTTAAAAAGGGGGATAAAAAGGACCCAGGCAACTACAGACCAATAAGCCTTACAAGTGTAGTTTGCAAACTCATGGAAAAGCTCATTCGGGATAAGATATTAAAGCACATAACATCAAATGATCTATTCACTAATAAACACTTTGGTTTTATTTCCGGGAGGTCAACAACACTGCAATTATTAAATGTTTTAGACCACTGGACAAAAATATTGGACAACAATAGTGAAATAAACGTAGTATTTATGGACCTAATGAAGGCATTCGATAGGGTCCCACATGAACGACTCGTGATCAAATTGAAGGCATATGGATTTAGTGATACAATGTGCCAATGGATAAGGGAATTCTTAAAAAATCGTAAACAGAGAGTCCGGATTAATAACAAATTTTCTGCATGGCAAGATATATCCAGTGGGGTACCACAGGGTAGTATGATAGGCTCTATCCTGTTTGTTATATATATATAAATGACCTACCGGATAATGTCAGTTCTGAAATCTACTTATTCGCAGATGACACAAAGATTTATAAAGAAATTAATGACAAAACAGACAGTAAAATAATAAAGGATTCTTCTTCTTCTTTTCGTTCGCTGATCATACCGCCAGTCCTGTAAGTGACTGTCGACATGATCATAAGCGTCAAGTGCGTGGATCCATGGTTTATTAGAGTGCGCCGTGCGGCCTGGAACCTCCGTCTTCAGCACTCGAGGTTTCTGTCAGGGTTACCTCACCCTTACCTCCTTTAGTCGCCTCTTACGACACGCAGAGGATATGGAAGGTGTATTCTAAGCCCCACCTACAGGGCAGGATACAGGATGATCTTGACTCCATGACCGGCTGGGCTTCTACATGGCTACTAAAATTCCATCCAAACAAATGTAGAGTTCTGGAAATAAAAAGCAAACAAAATGTTGAAAACAGATCCTATCACCTACACGGAGAGGATGGTCTCCCAAATACCACTTGAATCTGTTGTGTTTGAGAAAGATCTAGGCATATTTATAGACAGACAACTTAACTTTCGAAAACATATACGGGAACAGGTAAATAAAGCCAACATGATAATGAGAATAATTCGCAGGACCTACACATACCTAAATAATGACAATTTCACCTTGCTGTAAAAAGCATTAGTACGCCCTCACCTTGAATATGCTAACAGTGTCTGGTGCCCATACAAAGAAAAAGATATCAATACTATCGAAAATGTTCAAAGGAGGGCAACCAGACAGATTCCGTCATTGAAGGGACTGAGCTACCCTGACAGGCTAAAGAAACTAAATCTTCCAACTCTAAAATACAGACGACACCGGGGAGATATGATTGAATTATATAAAATCATACACAGTTATTACGACACACATCTAACAAAACATCTTTTCACATTAAACAATTCAATAGCAAGAGGACACACATATAAACTAAAGAAACATCGCTTTTCACATGATTTCAGAAAACATTACTTTACCAATAGAATAATCGATGCCTGGAATTCACTATCTGATCACATTGTAAAATCGAAAAATTTAAACATCTTCAAGAATAGATTAGACACATACTGGGAAAACCAAGAACTAAGATTTAACTATCATAGCAGCCTAACTCTATAGCAGCCTAACACAAAACGGAACATAGAGGCGTTTTAGCCTGCGTTCTGCAAATCAATCTTATCTTATCTTATGACAATGGCCGGTTACACACTCTTCAATTAAATATGGCGAATGTCTGGACCTTATTAGTATCATCATTGGAAACTAAATTTAAAAAACCCATAAAATCATCTGCAGCGATGATATGAATGCCACCCACATAGCCAGAGATAACAAGAATGACAGGCAATTCAATTCGTTTGTAAGCGAGTCGAACTTGACCAAGCTGACGACCTCCTCAGTTAAACCAACCTACATGCACACCAATAATACTTCAAAATTGACTATGTGCTGGGTCCTAATGTAGAATGTGCATCTTCTTCAACAATATATGGCATGGATTCTATTAACAGCTATATTCATGTGCCAGATCGCGATGAACCTCGAGAGAACTAAAGCAACACAAGTACCCAAATGTAAGACGATGATGCTGCATTGGGACAGTGCCGGTCTTAAATTGTATCAACAACATATAGCAGATAATATGAAAAACGTGTTAGACATACACATTCAATAGCACTGATCAACAAATTCAAGATTTGCATAATCTCATCAAAGATGCCACATCAGCCACGGTACCACATAAGACAAGCTGTGTCAATGGCCCTAGATGCAAAGCATCACCCGCAGTGAGAAACCTGCTCAGTCAGGGAAAAGCACTAAACTTGAAGTGGCATGAGCTTAACAAACCAGACCCAGAGCATTCTATCAGCAAGGAAATGAAAAGCATGAAAAAGTGTTTAAGATCACAACAAAGGACAGAACAGGCAGCAGAATGCAGCAGTTTCTACAATAACATAATGAAGAGTTATATTATCACCAACTTCTATCAACTCATTAGCCATAACAAGAAAAAATCATCATGCCAGATACAATGAAGAAAGGCAACAGTACTCTTACTGAACCAGCAGACCAGTGTGCCAGATTCATAGCCTATTACGAAGATCTCGCCATCCCAAAAGGCGAAGAGCATTTTGATCCTGAGTATGCTGAGAAAGTGCAACAAGACCTCTACTTAATTCACCATGGTACTGATCAAAACCCAGAACCGATCCAGGCCATATCTCAAGACGAAGTGCTCTCAGCTATCAAAAGGCTAAACAAAGGAAAAGCAGCTGACTAGTGCAGGATTAGTGCTGGGCATATAATACAACGCTATCACACCAGTTTTGACACATGTCTACAATCTCATTCTTCATACCAAATGTTCATAAAAGAGGAAAAGATCCGACATCATTCAGTAACTTCAGAGGTATTACAGTCTCTGCACTTCTAGGCAAAATCTTCGACCATATTATACTGAATAGGATCCAAATGTAATTACCATGTAATCAATCGCCTCTACAATTTGGCTTGACTGATGACTTATAACCAATTATGGCAGCTTTACTAATCTCAGAAATAATGACAGAAGCAAACCTGAGTAAGCAACCAATTTATACTGCTCTACTGGAGACTCAAAGAGCATTTGACGTTGTTGATCATGATTCACTAAAGTGCCGCCTCTATGACCAGCATATTGACCCGCATTTATGGGTGCTAATAGACAAACTCTATACTTGACTATCAACAAAGGTCATATGGAAATGTGTGATAAGAACAGAATTCCAAGTCAAACAATGCATCCGTCAAGGAGGTGCCCTTTCAATTAGTTTATCTAAAACATACATCAACGATTTGCTGGACACCTAGAAACCCAACAGTTAGGAACCGTTATTGGATCTGTATATACAGGATGTCCTGACGATCGATATTGCACTATGCAGCAATTCGCCACAAGAGCTTCACCACATGCGTGATCAGGCATACTCATATGCATGCAAATAAAGATATAACATCCACCCACAGAAGTCTAATGTACTCAGTAGAACAAATGATACCGGGACTAGTCAGTATAATTGGACACTACGCGACAATCCAGTGCCATCTATCATGAAAGCTATACATCTAAGCCTGACACGTACACAAACAGTGATGAACGTATCTCTACTGCAAGGCATACTTTCTACTCAATGACCACTACTGACCTACATGGGACCAATGGACTAACCACAAAGATCTGTTTTCACATGTATATAATCTATGTCCTAACAACACTTCTCTATGGATTGGAAACTGTCACCTTTTACAACAAACATATAGACAATATAGAGCAGTTCCACATAAGCATGTTACAAAAGATTCTTTCTCTACCAGTTCGTACTGCCAAATATATAGTGTTATTAATTGTTGGAGCCAGGTCTCCGACCGCCGAACTACATATTCGACAGCTAACACTATTTGGTCTCTATCATTAGAAGTGGAAATCACATTCTGAATGGTCTAATGGAACGACAGACAGCCATGATATCAACCTCAGCCAACCCCCAGAGCTGGTTCGTGTAAGAGGCTGAATTATGTGCCTAGGTGTAATAATACTGAATAAATATTAACATATGATGATTTCCTGACATGCAAATTAATATAATGCAATAAGTTGTGAAATTGAACACGGGACCATAATTCAACTTCACAACTAAAAAAGTATATAAATTTATACGAAATGAAACCATCATATCTTAAGATTTATATCGTTTCATTACATTTAGGTACATAATTTAAGCCTCTAAAAGAATATAATTTTATCAATTTTATTTTCAAGCATTTTGGTGTGAATATGTACCTTTAAATAGTTACAATGTGGGGAATGTAATGATTGTCACAAGAGATATGGCGAATTGCCGACGCTAGTACATATGCGGTCAAAGGACAAAAGGTAAGTGTGCTTAGCATACATTCTACTCATACTGTCCTGTATATAACCCTTGTCCCTTTAAACCCACCAATAACACAACATCCTTTACAATGTAAGATATATTTCCAGTAGCGGATTATAATAGGGGCAGCGAGGACAGTTGCCCCCGGCCCCAGATCATGTCTAGCCACAATTCTTTCTATCAATAAAATCTTTTGAGTGAATAAGGTGTTTTATGCAGGTTCTCTTTTTACAAACGAGAATAGCTGTCATGATGTCCAGAGAGCTATTTTCGTTTGTAAAGAGAGAAACTGCATTTAATAGGATATGATCTTATTGTCTTATTTGCCCATTATATATTGTTTCAGTATTATTCTTATTAATGATTTTTTGTTTGTTTTAAGGCTCTTCTGATGTTTTAGAAGTCAGATGCTTCGTGATTGTATTACAGTTTAATATTATTTTTATCTTCTAGATGCTCTCAGATGGCACCACCTGCACTTCCGCAGGTAAATATGGCCCTTCAGTTGGCTGTTAAAGTATACTATTTTTAGCTATTTGATTTAATTTTCTTGTTCATTCAGATTTTTTATCCAGCCCTGCTTTCACAGCTGAAGAGCTAAAAAAATTGAGTGAACAAAAAAAATGAAATTAAATGGCTAAAAAAGAATAATTTAAAGCCAACTGATGGTCCATATTTACCTCTGGAAATGCAGGAGATGCCATCTGCGAGCATCTAGATTTTCAAAAATTTCCAGGGGACATCCTTTTGGTTTGCTTTTCCCATCTACCCAACTCCACAAATATTCTTTGCCCTCAGCCCTGCCTGGCAAGGCTTAATCCGGCACTGCATATTTTGCATAGTAATTTGACTGAGAACCAATGCTGGAAGCCATACCTTTCAGTCAACTTTGAAGTAGTTTCAAATTATTAAAAAATTCTACATCATGAAATAGAAATTCTTGATTGTTGAAAAGAACTAATACTGGGATAATACTGGAATACTGCTACCACGACTCCGTTTTCACCTAAGCAATCACAGCAGTGGCGGAGATGAGTTGTCCCTTTGCACATTCAGCCACCCAAGGTATCCAGATACAAGCCAAATATATACAGAATGATATCGCACCAGCAACACTTCCGCAAATGGTATCATTGGAGACTCTTCTGCAGGCTCACCGCAAGGTGATATATAAGTGTGCCTGTCTGTTTAGCGGAGTTTCCACCAGTGCCACTGTGGACACTGGAGCTTCTATCACTGTCTTTAACAAGCGCTGGTATGAGAGCATCCCACCTCATAAGAAGCCACCCCGTAAGCCTACAAATATATTTCTGCAAACAGCTACGGGAGCCGATGTTCCCATGGCTGGTGTAGTAAACCTCATAATACAGATAGAGGAGATGCAGTTCATTCAGTGAGTTGTTATAACCTCTATTCAAAACAATGCCCCCACTTGGTTCTGATTTCATCAGTGTCAGCGAAGCTGTCATACACTGCAAACAACAGGAACTAGACATACATGGCCAATGGATACCCCACCCACAGTCACACCAGTAACAGTGCCTGATGATTTGCCCGAACATATACATGACCTATATTTGTGTGCCACAGTTGGATTGATGCAATCCCAAAAACAACAAATACGGAAATTACTTTATAAATATTGTGATAGTTTCTCGGCAGGAGACATCAGAGAGACTCATCTAGTACGACACTCCATCGACACCGGAAACAAGAGGTATCAACAGTAGCAGAGGTCTTGGCAAGCAATGTGTTCTGCCAGTTCGGAATACCCTATGAGCTGCACTCCGATCAAGGATGTAATCTTGAGAGCCGGCTGATCTCCGAGCTCTGCACATTGTTTCATATCATCAAAACAAGAACTACTCTGTATGATCCGCGCAGCGATGGTATGGTAGAAAGATTCAACAATACGTTGCCGGAAATGTTGACAAATGAAACATGCATTGATTGTCGAGATTGGGATCTACGACTCCCATATGTGCTCATGGCATACAGCTCTTCAGTACATTCCAGTACGGGTCTTACCCCTGCGTGGTTAATGTTAGGCCATGAAGTAGCCTTGACACTGGATCTGGCCAAACCCAGGATTCCGGTGGAGAAAAATTCACCATCTCTCTATGTAGAGCTCATGAGGCAGCGGATAGAACAGACCCATGAGCTAGTGAGAGCAACATTATCCACTGCACACCGGCATCAGAAAAATAGCATGACCGGCGGGTGTATGGAGACCCGTATGAAGCGGGAAGAATGGTTTGGGTACACGATTCGGGACCATATGAAAACGTGCTGAGTAAACTGAGTTACCAGTGGAAAGGCCCCTATGTGGTAGTAGGTAAGACGTCAGACGTGACCTACCATATCCACACTTCAGATGGCCTGACCTCAGTCATCCACTTCGATTGGCTTAAACCTTGTGTCAGTGACGACCCAGTACCAGAGCTCGGACTGGGCATTCTACGTGACACTGGTACCCAGACGGATGTCTCTGCAGAGACAAGTATTCCCAACATTAGTCTGGAGCACCACAGTGTCAGTTCGACCCTTCTCCTACCAAGCCGGGAGTCTGGTGATCAAGCAACTAACGCTGAGGACGATGACGAGATACATACTCGCCCTCTCCCTCATCAGTGCGGGTCTTCCAATGCACCCAGATATGCACTGTGGGCCGGTAAATAAACTATCACTTCATAATTATAACTATGTTTTCGCAGTGCTTTCCTTCTTTGGCAGGGTTATCTAGCTAACACGTATCCGAAGATACTGGGGAGATGTGTGTAAATCCGCACTTTAACCATCACCGCTCAGAAACCTCCAATAGTTTCCCAGGATCGGATCTGATCAACGTGCGGATGGGACATCCAAACAATTAATGAGCCATACGGCTGGTGGATCATGGAAAGAGACAATAACTTGATATATATGAAGCCCTATAGGTCACTTGGCCAATTTTACACAACCTTGCCGGAGTGCGGAGCTACATTACCGCAACAACAGGAAAAGAGGAATACACTATATGTCTCCTAACGAAGAAATTGTCCCTAACCACTTTAACATATCCTATCGAACCCAGTAGTAAGGTTAGTCGATAACATGCCAGGCTCAAGTAATTAGAGCATGGTCAGCAACCTCAGTGAAAAATTGTTGATGGCGAGAATAAGTGATGCAGATATAATGTTGCTGTTTAGTATTTCCTAGCATACTGTGGGACTAAACTTTCTATAAATAAACAAAACATACCAACGAAATGGCTAACTGGCATATACATAACTAACCAATGCAATGAGCAATATCACAATTTATGAAATGATTAGACGAAGTATTAAGTGTATCACAGGCCAACAAACCTAAACGGTGCAGTTAGTTAAAGCATGCACAGTAAATAAGGATAATATGAACAGTAGTAAAGGAAATTATATAATAATTAAATATACCATGTATAGTTTACTTGAGTACGTAATAGCCACTTGGTGGAACAGGATACTATGTGTGACTGAAATTGAGGCGTTAACATATTCATAGTGCGAGTCGACACGTTCTCTGAGGCTGGACATTTCTCCACATGCAGTCCTCCGGGTAACTAATATAAAATAATTTATGCAGAGGTGAGAAAGTTCTCCGTCCAGAGATCGGAGTAATAAAGTTAAAGTTTTGCCCATAAGTACTGGGCTATAATGGTTAAAGCAGTTACATAAACTGGCACACAGTGCGGGATGCATCGCATAGCTCTTGCGGCGCACCTAGCAAAGTTCCACCAGACTGTGGCCAAAGGTTAATCAAACACACGTGACATGCAGTGTGGAGATTAGTTGTCCACTTTTCAGCATGGTTGGCATATCCGGCGAGTCATCCACCAAGAAGCATCGTAGCTCTACATCATGTAGGATTCACATCCCGGGCCACAAGGGCCCTTTCCGCAGAAGTTCCGCTTGAAGTAGTTAGAATGAGGGAAACATAACTTTAATTATTTTGCTCCTGGATGGCCGCCTGGGAGCATCCAAAATTGGCGTAATGCGGAAAGTCCGAGAACTACTTTTACGTATGGGTGAGCTGAAATCTGCAAGGAATCGCAGGGGATGTGCTGTATCTGGTTCTCCACAGGTGTTCCGGTCCACTCGTCTAGTCTGTACCTCCAGTCAGTTCTCGGCGGGTCGGCTTCCATGCCGATGATGCTCCTGATTCTCGATTTTTCACCGCTTTTATACTCGCTGTGACGTCAGAGCTGGGCCTCTCAACCAATCAGTGGCCGAGCGCCAGCCAATTAGTGTAATGCTATAGTAGTGACGTGGCAATCACGTGTATAAAACGCTATCTATTTAGCTATGTATAGATACACGATTAAAATGCTATAGCAATATTACGAGTATAACTTAACCGGGAGCTACGACGATAACTCAGCCATTTCTGGGCCGATTTTAAAATGGTTTACAGTTTTGGAAAGCTCGTTAAAGTCTGGTTCTAATCGATGCCAAGAATAACGAGAATGGATAAAGTATAAGCATTTATGAGTACCTACTCGGTACACCATAGGCATGCACTCGCCCCCACTTTCGACATTCGTTGCCAGTGAAGTTCTGATGCGTGCGCAAGTGCACTACGCATCCTAACAGACGTAGTCATTTTCGATGAAATACTTCTCATATAGGGCTTACATACACTTATTGCTCTACCCAGGGGGTGCGCTTCAGAACGAATCCGGCACTGCTGTTCTGTACCCAGAAGCATGCTAGGTGAAAATTATAGACTTCCTGGGTAGGTGCATGGCCTGAGAGGTGTAGTGACGTGCGAGATGCGTGTTATTGAGAAAGAGCACATAGGGTGCGAAAGCGTTTGGGAGGGAGGCACACCTTTAGTTTTAATTTTTGACCTGGAATGATTTTTCCAGCCCCCCCCCCCCACCCCTTTTTTGTTTTGTTTTAATTCCTTGGTGCATGCTAACTTTTATTAATATGGTTTTACTGATTACCCTATACAATAGCTCGCATGGGTGTTCCCTTGGGTGCGGATAATTATTTTTCTGCAGGGAACACCCAAGCTCCAACGTAGAACAATTACAATACAGTTTTACAATAAGAATGATATATATATGTATATTTATAAACATATTACAGTTTATATATGGAATTACAAGTGCATCCCTGGTAAAGAAAGGGATGCACGTTTATGTATATAGATTAAATATATATGCATCCGCTAATATATGCGGGGATGCAGAGTGCAACCCGTTATTGTGGATCTGCACAAGCAGCTCTCGCTGCCCCAAATCCACCCCATCGTACTGACGCGTGGTTTAAAAATAATAAGAAAAATATCAATAATAATAAGGTGAAAAGATTAGTTCATCAGGCAGCCTCAGTGTAGCTGAGACTGCATGCCGGGATTATGACATTATTTCGCTGCGGTGCATTGTGTACTTACGCCGCACACGACGTTTTTACAACGCAGGAATCCACAGTGATCATTTTTGTGTGAGACACAGCTATGCAAGAAAGTTTGCGCAGCTGTGTAGGATGACCATGGTCAGCCTAGGGATTGGGATTCAATTGTTAAACATATATAATAATAAGAAAAATATTTCCAAAAATAAACATAATAATATTGTTCTGTGTTTCGCACAACTACTGATAAATCCTGCTGCATCCACGGCAATAGTGCCCACAAACATCTGTGGCGAAGTTTCCCCAGCGAGTCTGGGTACCACAACTTGTACTGGGGGGATGTGGCAGGTGATCTTTGGCTGCGGATATATCACTACTAAACAAGGCCATGTCTGTAATGCTATAGCTAGATGATGATGTGGAAATGTTCATGGGGGCACCAGTGGTGCCAGAAATTATAACTGGTGATATGCGTAGTGGCAGTGGTGAGGTGATTGAAGACATCACTGTTGTCGTTGATGTGGTCGGTGTTGCTCGGGCTGGTGGCAGGTTGGGTGCGGTGAGGCAAATGACTGGTTGCTGGAATGGTCATGTCTTTGCGGATGCGGATGCTGATGCTGATGTGGATGCGGCGCTGGCTGATATTTTCCGGATCTTTGGAGATTTTAGACATTTACTTGTGGTTGTCCTTGGCATGGCGTGAATTTCCTGGGAATGGGCTATTCGTTTCTTCCAGGCATAAGGACAATCAGATGTTGTGATTTTTCATACGGCTGGATCCGTTGGTGTGCTGCTGCACGGTTGCGTGGTGATGCCAGTTCGTGATGCGGTGATGATTGGTGCCGCTTCCGTAAGGCGGATTTCTTCGTCAATGATAAGGCTACATGGAGATATTGATCTATCCAAAACGTCTTGTAATGATTGATCTGGCGCGGACGTGATAACCACTGAAATAGGCTGGCCGATTACGGATGCCGATGCTGATGCTGGTGACGTGTGTGAGGGGCATGGTGGCATTGCTGTGGGTGCTGCCGGAGTGGAAACTGAAGGTGATGCTGTGGGCGTAACTGCAGGTGCTGCCAGTGATGATGGTGCTGCTGGTTCCATCGTGAAGGTGGCGGTGGTGATATAATGATTTAACGCGTGCTGTGTTGCGGATGCGGTTGCTGGTTGGTAGTGCGGGAAGTCTGGTTGTCACAGTTTTGTATGTTTCGTTTTGGCCATTTTCTGTGTATGTAATACTTTAATCGGCAATCTATTTTCGAAACGAGCAGTTAGTACTCCGACATCTTCACTTTGCTCGCCAGGCTGTAATGTAACTACGAGAACATGATGTTTATCTGTTAACGTGTGGGTCACACCATAACGTGTTGCTGTATGAAGGTATTTGCAGTCCACACAAAAAGCTCTCTGCATAAGATGAACATGATTGGCATGTAACGTTAAGTCTGAATTCCGAGAGAAGGTGGGCTTACATGGCTGACCGTTGGGCTGAAATGCTGAGCACGGATATTTCTTTCTGGATGTTGATGGCGCCGACTCCTCCGAACTGTCAGACAAGGCAAGGACCTCAGCAAGTGACATCTTATTCCCACATATTACTTGCGGTGTGGATGCCTAACCTAATCTGATTTTCCCTAGCTCTTCATACTTTCCTGGCCAATAATATGTAATAGAAGTGATAAATTAATAATAAGAAAAACAGCAGAATTTGGTTTGCGACACAAAAATAGCCTCATGCTTGTTATTCCCTTATGTCGAGTTTTGACAGGAAGACGAAGTTTCAGTGTGTCTCCCTTTTATACTTTTTGGTGATGTCACAGGAGGGCGGATGACCACACCCAAAGGTTTTAGGGGGATTTGTTCATGCCCTATATAGAAAGTTTTGATTTATTAAAACCTGGAGTAAAGGGAGTAATTATAATTATAGGAAGAAATGTATATCACTTGCGTCTTTACTCAACAGGAAAACAAGTCTCTGGTCAATGTGAAAACTCAGGACTACTTATTCCTGTGGAGGCTCACCTTATAATTAGCGTGATGCGGTTTTACAGATTGGATGCTTATAAACCTGTCTGCTGGAGCGCCAGACAGGGTGTGGGAGAGCACAGCGACGTCAGCGGCAATTGCCCTGACTCACCCCTCTCACCCCTTCCATCACGCTGTGGTAGATACACATTTTGGGCATCTCTTGTGTTTAAAGCCTTTGATCCAATTTACTGGAAATAAAAGTGAAAGTCACGTGGTTCCCCGAGACCAGCTAACCCACATCCTCAGCCCAACGCACCATGCACATGTGGTTCCGCAGAGATTTAGGGATTTGCTGAGCAGCACATTCACCTGGAGGCTACAAGTGGCACCAGATGTGGGGCCAGAAGACAACATAAACCCTCGCCCGACGACCATTTCTGAATGTTTCTGTCTCCCTTTTATTTCAATGTGCAGAGCCCAGACTTTGAGATAGAAGACTTAAATGGAATGGCAGCAATAGCTGTTATCAGTGACGTTCAACAAATCCACAGTGTGGGAAACCTAGCACCAGACAGACTAGAGTATTTTCCGATCAGCGAGGTGACCTTCTGTGATGCCTCGCAGGCAGATATGTCTTTCATCACACTGTCCGACATCCATGATAGGCTCCCAACACCTTTGCTGGATCACGTATGTCAGAATGAGTCCCCTGAGGGGGGCAATACCCACCATCACGCCCAGCACGTTCACCCTATCCAGCACGGGGTGAGCAATGGCCTATTCCTTATGCACACGGAGCCGCATCTCCACCGCTTAGACCTTCACCATTGCTGTACCCATCCATACCGTGGTATGAGCACTGGAATGCGGATACCGACTTTGACATCACAACACCATCAGCACCCACACAGCAAATAACGATGAATGACCTACATCCGCATGCACATCAGTATGTCCCACACTGCCACCTGGATTTACATCCTTCACTCCGTATCATGGCACTGGCCGAGTGATCCTCCCACCTGAGTTCAGCAGGGAGGGTGACTGGGCTAACTACAAGTGCCAGTTCGAGATAATTAGCCACACCAACAGATGGATGGATCAGCAAATGGCAGAGTATCTGGTCGCAAAATGGTCAGGGAAGGTCTTACATGTACTGGCAGATTTGTGGTCAGATATTACACCAACGTACACAGTGCTCGAGAATGCTTCGACCAAGAGATTTGGGGACGCGGCTCTGGGAGAGACCAGCCGACTCCAGCTGAAAAATGTGCAGAGATGGGCTGAAAAATCCCTACCAGAGTTAGTGGGTCATATCTGGCACTTGGTTACAAGAGCATATCCGAGCATAAATCATAAAGTGGTGACACACTTGCACCTGGATAGCGTCATTGATGCCCTGAGTGGAGAACCGGCCCTGAAGGAAAAATTCTTCCTTCTGGAGCACAGAAATTTACACTCATTGACTGCAACATATTAAGAATAGAACATTTTCTTGAGAGAGAGAAGAACAGCAAGTGTCAAACCCACCCTGTCAATAAAGTGAACGATGCACCACCCCTGATTACCACCAACACAGCATTGGGCCCCGCCACAGCAGCTGATCCCAACAGCACATCACAGAATACATCCAAACCTAATCACAACAATGTGCCTAGAGGAAGGGGTGTGGCCGGTCCCATCATGGGCTCACAGTAATGCCCCAGTACACTGAAAACAGCATAATCAAAACAGTGATCGTCAGAAAACACAAGAGAGAGTGGAGGAGATCACAAAGCAGATCTCCACTCTCACTAACTTACGGACCACTCTAACAACAGCAATAACCACACAGCAAACTACACGACAGGCCACAGTTAACACCGCACCATATATGCAAGCCCTTAACGTATGTGTTAGACAACAACGTCATCAAACATAATCACACACTAACCACTACAAAGCAAGACAGTACACAAACTGCAGCGTCACACAAGTCGGTGTCTGCGATGCACATTGCATTCGCAGCACCAACCTCACCTCTCTCTGTGGAAAACTGTGATCCCACAGTATCTGCAAATATTAAACCCTCTTTCCTTTGTAAAACGGCAGTGGTTGGTTGTAGCACCTCCACTGGAACAACGTTACCCAAGCAACAAGACCACGCCCCCCACACCATGACACTTAATACACGGTGCCCTCTGGTGGTTTGCAAAACACAAATACCATCATCATCATCTCCCACACCCAGCAGCAGCAGTAATAATATGGATGGAGACCAGCATTCCGCATCATGGGTCTGCAAAAGAAATCTTCACAAAAGACAGAACATCACTATTTCTTTTGCGCATCACCTAAATATCCCATGATGCATTGTCCAAAATTGTTGGCACAGATAACACACTGTAACCATGCCACCACTCCAGTCTAATCTGCTGTGTATACTAACTCGCAGTACATCTCGACATCAACAGAAACATCACCACTGCTACCCACAGCTTTGTCGTCGCCCAAGCAAAACAAGCAGCAGCCTTGACGAGCTGGTCCTTTCCTGACTCAGCTATTCACTGCCCTCACGGAAGCAATAGAGAAACAGGCAGACTATATACAGGATCCCACCGCATGTAAAGAGATTCCACACACTGCACATTTGGAAACTCTTCTGCAAGCACGCCACAAAGTAATATATAAGTGTGCTTGTTTATTTTGTGGAATTTCTACCAGTGCCACAGTAGACACTGGCGCTTCCATCACCCTTTTTTAACCTCCGTTTGTATGAGAGCATCCCAACTCATCAAAAGCCACACCTTAGGCCTACACACATATTCTTACAAACAGCTACAGGAGCCGACGTTCCAGTGGCTGGTACCATAAACATTGTGATACAGATAGGAGATTCAAGTCATTCAGCAAGTTGTAGTCGCCTCTATCCAAAATGATGCCCTACTAGGTTCTGATTTTTTCAGCTCCAGTGAAGCTGTAGTTCACTGCAGACAACGGGATTTAGACATACACGACCGTCACATACCCCTTGGACTGGAATCACCACAGTACGACACTCGTGCAGTGATAACAGCTTCTACAGCCACAGTTGAGCCAGGACAAGAGGAATTTCTATGGGCCATCACACCACAGTTAGGAGATAACACACGCACCACAATGCTGGAACCCGACCCTGAATACATGATAGCCTCCCAATGCGCAAGTCCACGGATGATAGTGGACATCACCAACAAGAGCCAAATACCGTTCAGGGTATTCAATGGCACAGCTGATCCAATAACGCTTGTCCCAGGTGTTCGCTGTGGCCATCTGGTGGATGTGATATCATTGGTGACACCCCCACTGCACCACCAACAACAACAACAGCTTCTGATGACAATATACCAGAACATTTGCATGACTTAATACTTGCGTGTCACAGTTGGACTAACACAATCTCATAAACGTGATGCACGACGGATACTGTTTAAATATCAGGAGAGCTTTTCCACAGGAGAGATGGACATGGAAGAAACTCATCTCATGCGGCACTCCATCAACTTAGGGAACAATCGACCCGTTCGTCAACCGGTGCGTCGTCTTCCCACACATAAAGAGGCAGAAACACACCAACAAGTGAATGACATGTTGTGGACATGCATAATAGAGCCCTCTGCATCTCCATGGGCCAGTCCCATAGTACTTGCAAGCAAGAAGGACGGATCTTTGCGGTTTTTGTATTGACTACCACTGCCTTAATGCTCTAAGCATCTAAGACACATATCCGCTCCCGTGGATAGATCCGCTCCCATGGATAGATCCGCTCCCACAGATATATCAGGCATTAGATCCATTGTCTGGAGCCAAGTGGTTCTGTACTTTTGACCTGGCAAGCGGATACTGGCAAGTAGCCATGGATGAGGCTAACAGGGAGAAGATCGCGTTCATCTGTAGAGACGGACCTTTTCCAATTCCGCAAGATACCTTATCGTTCGTGCAACGCTCCTGGAACATTCGAGTGTCTCATTGAGCAGGTATTAACTACCCTGCAATGGGAGATCTGCCTCTGTTACGTCGACGACATTATCGTTTTGGCTCATCATTTGAGCAGACTTTGTCCAACTTGGACAAAGTTCTGATACGGTTCCACACTGTTAACATCAGGCTCAGATTTCTTCAGACAAAGTATCGAGTCCCTGGGACAAGTGATATCCGCAGATGGAGTAGCCATGCAACCTTCAAAAACACAAGCAGTGGCAGACTGGCAGACGCCAACTTCCGTAACAAATACTCAGTTTCCTTAGGCTCTGCCAGTACTATCGCTGGTACATCGCTCATTTCAGCAAAATTGCGTCTCCCCTGTTCCAAATCACCAACAAGGATAGACCATTTGAGTGGACGTGTGAGTGTGAGGTTTCCTTCAGGGAATTGAAGGAACAATTGACGACCGCACCAATTCTTGCTCATGCTAAGCCTAACCTCGATTTCATCATAGACACTGATGAATCTGCTTATGAAATAGGTGCAGTTCTATCTTAGGTCACAGACGATGGAACAGAGCAGGTACTGGGTTATGATTCATGTACTCTGAACAAGACAGAGAAGCACTACGCAACCACCAAGAGAGAATTGTTAGCTGCAGTGTACTTAGTAAAATATTACACACTTTCTGGATGGATGCCCATTTACATTACTTACAGAGCATGCCTCACTATGCTGGCTCAGAAACCCCAACAATCCAAAGCGCCAGGTAGTGCAGTGGCAGGCCTTTAACTTCAATGTTGTTCATAGGCTCGGCAAGCTGCATGGAAATGCTGATGCCTTGAGCAGAATCAGGCTCGAGGATGAACAAGAAGTGGCCAGCACCGTGACACATACTACACAGCCAGTTCTCACATTCCTAGAACTGCGGTGCACAGACTGGGATGTGGAAAAACTCACTCAAAAACAGGCAACAAACACACAGACATGAGAGATATATGCGTGGATCCAGGAGGGGTATGCCCACCTAATGAATCTACCAGCCCCTTGTCCGCAATGGTGAAGTATTATCCTCAAAGATATGGGGAGTGCCATGTGCACAATGGCATTCTCTACATCAATAACCGGATAATAATTTCTGAGCATTTCAGAGTCATGATAATGGAATAATTGCATGGCAACGCTGGCCACTTAGCCATGGAAAGAACAACAGAGTGGATCAAGCAGAGATTCCACTGGATCGGGATACATGATAATGTGATGGCATGGGTCACCAAATGTGTACCCTGTCAAAGACGTGCTGTTGGCCAGCACCACACCACACTATTACAAAGTAAACCTGTTGGTGCACCATGGGAGTGAGTGGATATTGATGTGCTCGGACCCTTGAATATGACGGATGAAGGAAACAAGTACATCCTCGTATTGCAGGATTACTTTACGAAGTGGGTAGACGCATTTGCTTTACTGAAACAAGAGGCATCCGCAGTTGCAGAGGTTCTAGCCAGCAATGTGTTCTTCTCCTTTGATAAGACCTATGAATTGCACTCCAAACAAGGAAGTAATTTTGAGAACCAGCTGATCTCCGAGTTCCGCCAATTGGTTCATATAGTCAAAACACGTACTACACCATCTCATCCATGTGGAAACGGGATGGTAGAGAGGTACAACAGAACTCTCACGGTGATGTTGACTAAGGAAACACACCTTGATTGTCGAGATTAGGATCTGTGGCTCGCATATGTGCTCATGGCATATCGCACTTTGGTACATTCCAGCATGGGTTACACTGCTTGTTTAATGTTAGGCCATGAATTAGCCCTACCCCTGGATCTGGCCCTGAATTCCTAGGAGAAAAATTCATCCTCTCTCTACGTAGAACTCATGTGGCAGCAGATAGAACAGGCCCATGAGCTAGTAAGAGAATCCAATCCATTGCACACTGGCGACAGAAAACATGGCATGACAAGTGCGTGCATGGAGATCAATATGAGGTGTGAAAGATGATTTGAGTTCACTATGCGCGAAGTTCTCCAAAGGTGCTGAGTAAACTGAGTTACCAGTGGAAAGGCCCCCTATGTGGTAGTAGGTAAGAAGTCAGATGTGACATACCAAACCCACGCCTCAGATGGCTTGACCTCAGTTATCCACTTCGATCGACTTAAACTGTGTGTTAGTAACGACCCAGTTCCAGAGCTCGGGCTGGGTGTTTCACGTAACACTGGTACTCAGACATGTTTTCCCGACATTAGTCCCAAGCACCATGGTGCCAGTCCAGACACTCTCCTACCAAGCCAGGAGTCCGGTGAACAGATGACTAATGCTAAAGATGATGACGAGCCACGTACTCGCCCTCTCCCTTCTCAGAGTGGATTTACATGACCTGGGAAGTCGTATCTGAAGACTTTCTCGTTTGTGTTGTCCAAGGGGAAGGAAGGAAAAGTTGTTCCTCCGACCTCTTCCCATTCCCACCCACTTCATGCTCTTGCCCTAATTATAGAGTTACCACAAGCGGAGGCTGAGGCTGCCCTGGCCCATGCCTCCTGTGGGGTGGAGCATGTAATAAATATCATGGAAGTGAAGAGGCTTGATGAGGCCTTGACCTGTTGCAGAGAACAGGAAAACCATAGAACTTGAAGCAACCCCCCCCCCACCACTCCAAGCCCCAAAAACGTCAGACCACCCTCATCCAAGTCACACCTGCGGCACCACCCCGACTCCAACTGGCATCCCTCATTTCTGCAACAAGTTCGGACATCACACAGCCCGTCCTTCTCACACTCCACTCGTCGTCTGTTGACTGTCCATCTTCAGATATGAGAGAGTTCACTGCTTCAGGAGAGGTGGCCTCCCACACCTCGGTCACCCCATGGAAGATTGTAGGAGAGGAGGCAGCCTGTTCAGCAGACTCTCGGCTCGATTACATCCGGTACTTACAAAATTGAGAGAGTACCAACTGTCGTGTAATGGGAGATGTCCCTCCCCAACCAAGAGGCACACATGTCCAAAGCTGCATCACCACCAAATGACCGTCGGTAGCTAGTATGAGATAGGCACAGAATGTGAAATTCAAGAATGGTCTGATTCAAGCTACGACAGCCCCCATCTTGGTCATCCTCACTCTAAGTAACTCTGTCCCGCCTTTCTGAGGCTCGGCCATTACAGAGAGAATACATTCAATGTCCGATAAAGTCGTCACCACAATCACCGCAATACCCCACCCCCAACTGCAATAAAACTTTGACACCACACTACAGCACAAGAATCATCCACAGAGAACCAGCCACGTATATCTACAACCTCCATCAATACGACAGGAACACAGACACTCAGGATGATTGTTTCACAATCTCCATACGACAGTACTGTAATTGTACAACTGAGGCATGCATTTTCCGAGCTGTACTGTAATAACTAAGTTTGTGTCTAGGTGCGGTAAGACTAGTCCTACCCACAGAGGAGGATGCTTGGCAGTCTGCCCACCTGGTAAATACTGCTTGACGGGGTCAGTAGACTTGTCCTCCACAAGACATGGAAATGTTTAAACCAAACAATAAATTACAGTCAGCTAAAGTGTTATAATTTTGATTGAGGACTAAAATGTCCTACCGCACTTACAGATCATTAGCGTGCAGGCTGGTAAGGCAGCATCAACACTTAGACAGTTTAATTCACACAGAGAATTTCAGAAATTCTCTTACCTACAGATTCCGCTCAAAAATCAACAAGAGCTGGAATTAAATTACAGACATCTATAGGAAAGTGCATGTTAAAGATCACGTGCAGACAGGGATGATGTTCTAATGAACAGTCATTTAAAAAAAGTAATATCTAACTCGCCACATTCATAATCGGCAACATTAATAAACAACGCGCTGATGAAATACCCTAAGTTTCCAATCAACCACGTGCTATCGGTATCACGTAATATCCACATGGTGTTTCTGGAAAATTGGATAAAAACTATAAACAGATGAATTGCCTTTCCGCGTAGCTACCACATGCACAATTGAGGAGGTGAGAGGTGATGAGTTGGGGTCATACCGCTGACATAATCATCCTCTCCTAACCCCCTCGGGTATTCCAGTTTAAAATTAAAATAGGCAAGTTTATGAGAACCTAACTTGGAAACCTCATCACCTTAATTAAAAGATGAGCATCCTCCAGAATAAATAACTAGAGATTTTGACGTTGATTGAAACCATAAGATCCTGCAAGAAGGAGATGACGTCACGTTCCTTTCTTCTAAATATTTGTACTAAACCTTCCTTTTATGGAGAGAATAAACAATTGGATGCAAGGAGAATTAAACAAGCGAAATCCATGTATAATAATGACCAATTCACCTTAGTTTTCAGGTATGGTTATTCGCACTCCTGTGACATCACGAAAAAGTATAAAAGGGAGAAAGATGGCACTGAATCTTCATTTTCCCACCAAATTAACACAGGGGCAGATCTCAGGCATTAAGCCATTTTCGTGCTGCAAACAAAATTTTGCTGTTATTATTATTATTATTATTATTATATTATTGACAAGAGTATTTTTGAAGATGACTTAGAAAGTTTGATTAGGGATTTTTGCGGATCCGCAAGGTATTGAAGATGTGGAAGTAGTCATGTCACGACCTTACTCAGTCAGACAGTCTTTTTGAGGCACTCAGAAGCATTCTGCAACTACACCAGCATCAATCTTGCACCAGCAACATTTCCGCACCACCAGCGTATCCACCAAGATCAGCCCTTATGGACTGAAACCAAACCCGCTGAGGGAACTTTTTCACCAAATACTCATGGACAATTTTTGTAATGTGTGCAGCAGATTGTTTTAATTAATTGTGTTTGCGGTGAGGCTGATATTATCTTATTTTTGGACATACTTTTCTTCTTATTATAAGTATTAATAAAATGGAAATTCCGTCCCTGGAATGACTACGTTCATTCTACACATCTATGCTATTATTACATAGTTGTGTATCAACAAAATAATAATTGCAGATTTCTATGCTGTAAAACACACCTTATGCGGTGTAAGTAGGCAGCATACCGCAATGAATATTCTTACATTAAATCATGCCATCCCAGCTATTGCTGGGGCTGCCTGGTTGACCATAACAGTTATTATTAAGAGGTGACGAGAGTCCCTGTGTGTGTCCTCTTTTAAGGACTGCACTATATATACATGGCTTCATATTACTTTGCCATGTATATAATTTAAAGTTATATACTTAAAATATAAATTGTATAACCTATATGTTCTTTTTATATATAAAAATCAAAATAAAAGTATGCCCCCCCCCTCCCAAACTCTTTCGCACATCTATGTGCCATCTCTGATAAACTACGCATCTCTGGCATCACTACTCCTATCAGCTAGATGGCTACTCGAGAAGTCTCGCCAAGTGTGTGACCTGGACATTCGATCCGCATTGCAGTATCATTTGTCATAGGTGCCAAACTAGGAGGGGGGGGGGGTGTGGTGTAGCACAGATCGACCGGTCATGTATGGACCATCCCAGTCAGTCTGGATATGGAACAGCCAGGCCGGGTACTTTCCAAGCACGACCCCCTAAAGGATATAAAAATTACTAAATTCGTGAGATCGCCTAGCACGCATGCGCGGGTGCCAGAGATTGCTTGCCAACGCATTAGCATCAAATCTTGTACCGAGTTGGTACATGTAATTCCTTTAAATCATACTCGTCGTTCTTGGTATCTATGATGATAACCGCGATGAAATGAGGATTCCAAATCGTTTTACCATTTTAAAATCGACCCAGAAATCGCTGCGTTATCCTTAATTGAACCAGCAAAATATACTTCTCCATAGGCTTAGCGCATGCATGCACTTAGTGCATGGGTATGATAGCGCCTCACGTGATCGCTTCCCAGCCTCTGTAGCTCGCTCACTCGCTCGACCTACTTCAAACATTCATGCACGAACACGACTGCTGTCATGTTGTTTAACTTGACTGTCCTATCATGATTCTACTAATTTTGACATGACCGGCCTAAGCAAACTGAATCGTGTTCGCAATTAACGTTTTAGGAATAATTCAGCAGGTAGACACCAGTTACACTATGTGGTGTCGCCCTATACAAAAGCAAGAGATTTGCCAATCTATGCTGCAAACTAAGATTTGTATATTTAGCAGCTCCTAACACCTGTTTTACCAAGGCCTGTTTTACAATTTGAACCGATCGCTCGGCTGCACCATTGGATGCTGGATGGTAAGGTGGAGTTAGTATGTGATGAATACCATTTCACTTAGCAAATTCTGCGCTTCGAAATTGGGGACCATTATCTGAGACTAAGTCTTCCGGAATACCATACAATGAAAACAGTGTCCGCAATACTTCAATGATCGCAAGTGAAATCGTGGAATTCATTGGAAATACTTCTAACCATTTGGAATGGCTATCGATTACAATCAACA
Source organism: Chaetoderma sp. LZ-2023a (assembly GCA_034401795.1). Lineage (NCBI taxonomy): Eukaryota > Metazoa > Mollusca > Caudofoveata > Chaetodermatida > Chaetodermatidae > Chaetoderma > Chaetoderma sp. LZ-2023a. The sequence continues at coordinate 135,308,153 of CM067360.1, forward strand.
TATTCTGTTTCTGAAAGTCGATATGTAAATGCTGCCAAATACGTGTTGGCCATTGCCATGACTGCAAGGGCGCTACGCGTGGAGTATTCCTCACAGACAAATATGCAGAACAACTACTAACTTTAGCTTCAATTGCTTGATCTAAGCTTGGCCACCATAAATAGCTCCAGGGTAATGTTTTCATATGGCACATTCTGGTGTGTACTTCGTGAAGATCATCAAGTAATCTTTCCTGAAATTTTGGCAGAATTATTACACCCATACCCCACAACAAACAACCTTATTCTGCCGAACGTTCATGCCTACGCATGAAATATGGGTTTCATTCAGAATCCGAAATTGAGTTGGGCCCACTTACATATGTCCATACATGTAATAAAAGTGTGTCTTTCCGAGTAGCCTCACTAATATGTGATGCTGCTATGGGTAACTCATCAAGATAAGTGAAATAAAATAGGCTCACTTCCTTAGCTTCGGACGATTCTGGCAATGACGCATCAGCATTAGCATGATCAACCGACTTATGGTATACTATGTCATACTGATATGCTGATAATATTAAAGCCCACCTTTGGAGTCTGGCAGCGGCCAATGTTGGCACTGCTGAATGTGGTCCTAATATTGTAGTCAACGGGTTATGATCCATTTCTAATACAAACTTCCGACCACACAAGTATTGATGAAACATTTGACTCCAAAAATAATGGACAAAGTTTCACGCTGGAGCTGTGAATAATTCTTTTCACTAGAACTCATGGTTCTGGATGTGAATGCAATGGGCCTTTCTTGCCCGTTTTCATCAACATGAGAAATTACTGACCCGACCCCATAGGATCACGCATCACATGCTAGCTTTAGGGGTTTATGGCTATCATAATGGGCTAGTAACTGACTACTGAGTATCTTCTCTTTGCATTCCATTAGAGCCTTATCACACTCCTTTTCCATTTCCATGGATTGACCGTCTGCAACAATTCATGCAATGGCTGCAAAGCAGTCGATAAGTTAGGTAGGAATTTAGCATAATAGTTAATGAGTCCTATCACCGATCTTAATTCAGATACATTGGTGGGGGATTGGAGCATTTTGAATCGCGGCCACCTTATCTGGTAATGGATGGATACCAGATTTATCTATGCGATGACCTAGATAGTCAACGCTAGACTTCAGGAATTTACATTTGGACAACTTCAGATTGATCCCATGTTTGGCTCACCGGCCCAAAATATCATCTAATAATGCTAAATGTTGTCATAGTAGATGTACTAAGCAAAATGTCATCAAGCCGACTATGCACTCTATTCAGTCCTTGAAGTAACTGTTCCATAGTATGCTGAAAAATATCAGGCACTGCAGACACTCCAAACACTAATCGGTGGTAGCGATAGAGTCTCTGAAAAGTATTTATGGTTAACAGTTCCTGGGAATCTGAATCTAACTCGAGTTGCTGGTACGCATTGGACAAATCCAATTTGGTGAAAATCTGTCCACCTGCTAATGTTGCGAATATGTCCTCCATATTTGGCATTGGGTACTGTTGACTATCAAGGCATTTATTCACGGTCACTTTATAATCACCGCATATCCTAATTGTCTGATCCAACTTTGGCACTACTATGATTGGTGTCGGTCGCCCAGCGACTTCTATCCACCTTAGAAAGCACTCAGCGCTGTTCGAGTTTATCAAGTTCCTTACTGACCGCATCTTTTAGAGCATATGGAACCGGACGCGCTTTACAAAAGATTGGCTTTGCATCTTTCTGTAAACTAAGTTCTGCTTTAAATCCGTTTATTGTTCCAATGCCATCCTGGGACACTGATGGAAACTTTCTTACTAGACTGTCAATGTTCTTATTTTCCGCCATCAGGAACATATTAGACCAGTTCAACTTGAGCTTTTCAAGCCAATTGCGACCAAGGAGCGATGGAGTATCTCCCCTGGCAACAATAATCGGCAACTGAAGTTCTTATCCATCATAATTCACCAAAACATTGATCTGTCCTAACACTGGAACATGATCACCAGAACAGTTATGCAATTGCATTGAAACAGCCTCTAAGTGAATTTGGAAACTTCTCCTTATACAGTCTCTCAGGAATTATCGACACCACAGCTCCCGTATCGACTTCCATCATGACAGGTTTTCCATCCAGATATACCTTGACCTGATATATTCCTTTAGATTTCGACGTATACACGAGTATAGGCCAATGTATCCATCTTCGTCTGATCCAGGTTGTTGCATCACACATTTTATATTTGGTTTCGAATTAGACTGTCCTTTTGACTGACACATTTCCGAAATATTACCCTTTTTCGAACAATGGTAGCACGTTTCCTCTTTGTACCAGCACGAATTGGCAATATGATTACCTCCACAACGATAACAAGCTTTATTTGGATTTTTTATTGGATGCTGACGAGTACTTTCTTGGGAATTGTGTATGACTAGGCACTGGCTTACTCGAACCATTTCTAGACAGTTTATTCACCCATTGATCTGGCTTAAATTCACTTGTGTTTCTCTCGACAAGCTCCATAGCCTGAGCTACCTCCAAGGCTTTGTGAAGTGTCAAATCCGACATGGACAGGAGCTTTTTCTGCGTCATCGCATCAATCAATCCGCATACGAGTCTGTCACGAATGGCCTGGTTCAGGAAATCACCTAAATCACAGTACGTGGCAAGTTTCTTTAGTTCTACTTTATAACATGCTACACTCTCTCCTTCCCTTTGACTTAGTTCATCAAATGATTTGGTGTTGGGTAAATCTGGTGCGACTAGATTTCTTAACAACTGTAGGTTTCTGCACCTATAACTGCCAATAGGATGGGAACTTTCTTAGCTGGTACCACATCGTTTGCTTAAAAAACTGGTCCTAGTCATTCTATATAACACGCGAATGTTTCTTTGCTACTCACGAATTCACCAATTTTGCCGACAGCTGCCATATTCCAGGCTTTAAACCCCAAATTCAGTCTTCACGATCAACGATCTTAATTCAAATACATTGGTGGGGATTGGAGAATTTCGAATCATGACCACCTTATCTGGTAATGGATGGATACCATTTTTATCTAGGCAATGACCTAGATAGTCAACGCTAGACTTCACGAATTTACATTTGGACAACTTCAGACGGATCCCATCCTCGTCGCCAGCTGTAATATCTTGATCTATATTTGCGTGAGTCTATTCAAACACATGAAGGCTAAATATATAACATATGGCGCAGTTTATTGTTCATACAAAACTAAACAAGGAGGCGGACATATTGATATCATTTACTACACAACGCAGTGTTGCCAGATAGTAATAATAATATGGTTATGATCATGGATAAAATAACATTGTAATTTAGGAAACGGAACTATGAATATATTAGAGAATCCCAGCCACTTGCGGCCTAAGCTTGAAATATGGACCTAATAACTAAATGATAGGATAGGATCTAGCAGAAGGACCACATAAATAAAGCGACAACTACCAATACAGTATCTTGAAACTTATATAAGGTGACAGTGTTAAATTCTGCGGAAATCATCCACCCCCCCCCCCCCATCGTCACGTAATACAGTGTGCATCACAATAACTTATAATTTCACTAGGTTGACTCACTTTACACACCTTAATTAGTATAAATTTGAACAAGAGAGTTGCAGGCATTTTCCTCTGACAGAGGCCAGCGTGAGACAAATTTCTCTTGCAAACAAATCATATTTGTGTTAGGGCTATAATGGTTTATATTGTAACGAATTGGGGGAGAACATAGGCACACCGGAAAACCCTGGAGGCGGCTGTAATCGAGATGGGTTGAAATGCCTATAAATAACTGGACTTGGAACTGATCCAGTCAAGAACTCAGGTATAAAGGTTGAATGAGCAAGAGGTGCCTCAGGCGACGGAATTGGAGTAGCAGTTATATTGTTTACTCCCATTCCATCTCCATGCCCAACTATTCGAGGAAGCCCCCTTTCCACATCTGAAAATCGACTTTTCAGATTGGAAATTTCCCACTCTTCGGGAGATAACTGATCCACGAGATCAGTCATCTTTCGCGTTATGCCCTCTATTTCCCAGTCCAAGTCCTCTTCCATAGTCACAGAAGACTTCAATCTCTGATGGTGAGTGCATTCGCCGAACAACTGTTGTGCCCGAGCGATCCACTCTCCATGGGATGATGAAGCATTCATAATTTCAGAGTCAGGTGACTTTATTGGACACGTTAAGAGTACAAAAAGTGCAGATGTGACGTTAGTGCAACTACAGTGCGATGTAGAGGGTGTTATTTAGTGCAAATTGTTGGGGGTGACACCAAAATCCAAATGGGTTATCTAAGGCTATGCCTGATTGCAAAATTCCAAAGAAGAATCAAATTCTTAAGGGACGTGTAATGCAATATAAAGGGTCTACAAGAAAGGACCGAGCTTGAAAAATAGATCTTAAGTCAAAATGTTGTTAGTTGAGAGGTTGTTGGCCAGCCTTGCAACTTAATTTGCAATCGAACAGAGCAACAGTTCAAATACAAACAAATGGAAAAACCTAATGAACTAAAAGCTAGCTAACGGCTCAAAGGCCAAATTAGCCTACTGTGTCCCAGAAAAGTGTAATGGTTATCTGGTAAATCACTTTTTAAAAAGGTCAATTAAAAACTGACTAAGTGATTGGCATCAAAGTTGAATGTTATAAATAAATGTCACATATTATAAACAATAGCTAAAGTAGACAAATAATAACAATCTGACAAGCAAATGGTGAACAGATTAAATACTGTAGTGATTGCGTTTTGAGCGCACAATCTGTCAATGTTGGCTATGGTTACTTTGGAAACGTTGTGCTGATAACAATCTGGCAACCGTTAACAATGCTCCGATTCTGCATCATAAACGATAGCAGTTAAGTACACTATCTGGCAACTACACTCCAATTTAAATTCTATCCGGCTTTGATATAACCACAAATACTAATGGGGTAACAGTGTTGATACTATCTGGCAACAGAATACTGTGAGTACAATCCGGCAATGACTACCAAATAGAAATGACTGACAACAAACTACTGTCCTGAAATCTAACAAATAAAAAGGAAAACTAATTCTACAAATTAACAAGAACAGCCTGGCATGGAAAGCAATCATGAGCCGCTTATGAACCATGAGGTGAATCAGCAGAAGAGGATTACTTTGCCTGCGAAGCTATTCAAACATAATAAAAATGAGGATAAGGATGCCAAAGAAACTTAAATTCTAGGGAAGCCGGTTACTGAATTGATTTAATAAGACTATTGATTTTTAGACTGTCCTGAGGCTAACTTCTTAGGTTATAGGAGCACGAACTCGCAATTGAAATAGCATGGGCAAATAAAGCAGACTTATAGCTTAATTGTAAACCCTTAATGGCGAGGAATATTAATCAAATGTGTTCTCGAAAACACATTTAACCAACATTCATCACAAGAAAGAGTTTATACCCTGCTGCTTTACTTTCGAACTCCCTACTAAGATGGAAAGCTTTCCCCTGTCCTGGGTTAATGTGATACCGGACTAGGTTTCGAGCATCCAAAGGGTGTTGTGGCAATTTGGAACTAATTTAAAGTACCTGGTCAATGTTTTACTAAATTAATCAGAAATGGCCAAGACAAAACTGATAAGCACCCTAGGCTGCTTTCTAATAAATCTGGTTGACCTACCCTAGCCATAAAGATGAAATGTCTGGACAGATTCAGTAGCTATAATTTCCTAGTCTATGATGCAATAGTGCTTAAAGTGTCACTAAGTGAGGAAAGAGCATGTCCTTAGCAAAGATTTAAGCAACATACAATAAAACTTCAATAAATGACATCTTAGAAATAACTGTAAATCGCCTAGTGAATATGTATAGTAATCAAATAAGCAAATCCGCACCGCGTGTGCACTAATGAGTTATGTTCCTATGTGGGGTGAATATCCACAACAATAAGAAGTTTCTAACACAGTTATAATTAGTACCTTGTACGACAATGTACCTTATTATTATTAGTTAGGTGTTCAATACATTTATAAAATACACGCACCTGTTAATTTCGGTGCCTTAATATATTTATAAAATCATGCATCTTATAATTTTCAGTTAGGTGTCTACTACATTTATAAAATCATGCACCTTATAATTTTCAGTTAGGTGCCTACTACATTTATAAAATCTTGCACCATATAATTTTCAGATAGGTGCTTAATAAATTTATAAATTCATGCACCCTATAATTTTCAGATAGGTGCTTAATAAATTTGTAAATTCATGCACCCTATAATTTTCAGATAGGTGCTTAATAAATTTACAATAAATTCATAAAATACCAGTACCGTAAGTACATGACGTCATTATGTACAATTACCTTGAAATTGACTGGAGTACAATTACCTTGAAATTGACTGGAGTACAATTACCTTGAAATTGACTGGAGTACAATTACCTAGAAATTGACTATAGAGCTCTAAAAAGAAAATCCTACTATTACATTTTGATGAATATAAAATTCATCCTGGAATTTTGACAAGAGACACTTACTTTAAAACTTACTTTGCTTCTGCTCGAAAAAAAGGGTGAAATGGTGCCTCTTCAAGTGCCGGCGGCGTAGAGGTCCTTACTTCGTGCAAAGCGAATAATCAACTTAATAACACTACTATAAATTAAGGCCTTGACTTACAAAATCTTTTAAAGCGCGCTTATCACATATGGTGTCAAAACACATATGAACACTGTCTGCACAATATACGTGCCCTGGTTGCTGCTCTCGTTTATTTTAACTGACAAATCACAACATTTTGATGTTTTGGTTAGTAAAGTAAAAAACCAGAAGAACGGCTATATCATTTTCCTTGAAACATTGGCCTGCACTAGCTGTCGTAATTAGACGTACATCTAAAACAACGAGATCTGTGATTGGCTGAATAATAAGTTTTAAGCCAATCACCATCTCTATACATGGTTAAAGCTATGGGCATGGACTGTATAACAAGACATATGGCTCAAGTTTTGCACAGTCAAAATGTTAACCCTAAATCACTGAAGTTGAAACACGCCCAATGTAATTGAATATTCAGAGTACGCATCTAATCGCGTAAAATAAAATGCTAAATGACCTGTGTTGATCAGGCACAATGCCATTACATGAATTTCACGAAACAAGATGAGGATTAAAAAATCACAATCACTGACAGACAGACAGGGTTAACAAGCAGGCTGGCTGTCGCCTGTCGTTTGATATACAAATTTCTGCACCAGCCGTGTTCTGCAACATCGTCACAGAGACAGACATTCGGTAATGGTTTACGGAAAATGCCCACGTGATAGGCAAAATCGAAAAATATATCAACAGCCAAACACGCACGACAAGCATTAAATAATACACGTACCGGCTGGCAGATGTTATCTAAAATGTCAGAATAACCGGAATTCCGTTGTGTCATGAAAAAGGGGATAAATTAATTGGGTGTTCCCCAGAACCCATGACTGAAGTTAATGTGGCTACAATAATAAACTCTTATCGTCCCAGCATGTACAAAAGATGCCATTACGCAGGCAAAAGTTTGACCCATTGAGGTCACCAAAATCTGACCTACATAATTGTCATCATTCAGAACATACTAGGGTAAATGAAAAAGGCTGATTCTAACCTGAAAATTCATTATTATGTCAGAAAACTAGTCAGACATAATCAAATGTGAAGGAAAGCCGAGACAACGAAACCCGAGTCCATACAAACAACAAATCAATAGAACGTTGCCATGGAATCATTGACGAGAACCGTTAAATCTGACAATGTTCATTTCACCATCCTCTCCAGCACTTCCATATATTCCACTTCTGGAAATGTGTAAAAGAAAAGAAAAATGAACATCTGAAGATTTACAGATTTTCAAATATTCAAAACAGATTTAAGTTAGATGGAATCCTGTAAATTACGCTCAATTAAGATAGACAAATATAGGGGGGTGGGGAAGAGAAGGTTAAATGGTAAGGATAACGTGGAACAACGATCACATTCAATGCCAAGATGCTGGATCTTACCTAACTTGACCATGATACATAAAGTCAGGGCGAAGGTGTCCAGAAATATCAAATATATAAAGGCATAACTTAAATTCGATGTCCATGCCCTTATTCCCTAGAGATAAATGGATTAATATCCAAAACTTGCTATGACAAATTGATCTATTCGGCCAAAATACCTAAGCTACGCGTGGTATTATCAACAGTTTTGAATAGGAAATCTCCTCTTTTTTTTTTAAATCAAAAACTTTTTTTTGGCTTAAAATAAATTAAAATGTACAGAATAGACTAGACATACAATTTTAGCTAGCATTTACATTTTTTTTCCTAGCCCATATTGTAGCCATTTTGTGGGAGATAACTTTTCGTTTACCAATATTTAATTCTAGGCCGTGAACATAACTTCTGGGGATCAAATATGTCACTGAAAATTCTAAAAATGGAAATGAATTAAGTTGCGCTTACCCTCAATATCCATTTACAAGTGACTCACATATCCTGTGGCTTGTGTATTATCAAACTTCATGCCATCAAAATCAATTCTGTGGTAAGGTCCATATAGTTTTCCGGAACGAAAGCTGGACTATCTTTCTGCATCAAGGGTCACCAACAACATTCCCTGGATAACAGAAAATTTCTACAGAAGCAAAGATTTTACATAAAACAAGATTATTTGTAGTTTTGTTTTGTTCTTAATCATTCTATTGATTTGCTTTTTATCTCCCCAGTGTAAGGGAGTTCCGCTTCAAACCTTACTTCACATCCTTTTACCTGACTTCCTTCAAAGATAGTGGTTCATATTGATTTCAATGTTCAGTATGCACTTTAGTAAAACAAAGTATATTTATTTAACATAATTACAATACAATGAGCTATGTAATATACTTGATTTGACTAAGTGATTACTACCAAAGTAAGCACTATAGTTTGTTAGTTGTCAACACAATATTCCGATTCTTGAAGTAATTGACTTTCAAAATTTCGACCTTGGTCCATATGGAGTGCTACCGGCATACCAAATCGACAGCAAACCTGTTCCACAAGTATTGCCGCTACTGTACATGCATCCTGGTTAGGGATAGCAAACGCATCTACCCATTTTGTAAAGTAGTCCTGAAGGACTATTATGTACTTGTTTCCACTATCGCTAATGGGAAAAGGTCCCAAAATATCTAGAGCTCCTTGTTCGAATGGAACTCCTACAATTTTGGCCTGCATAGGCACTAAACGAGTCATAGAGCCTGAAGTTTTTCATTGGTAAGCCTCACATTTACCGACCCACACCTTAATGTCAGTAACAACACCAGGCCAATGATACCGAGCCTTGACTCGTTCATGCATACAATCGACAGCTAAATGTCCGCTGTTATCATGAAGCTGCTCAAGTATCTTTTTCTGATAAGTATGTGGGACCAAAATTTGGTGATCTTTATAAAGAACAGCATCCTCAATGTGTAACTGCTCGAAATGATGATAATAATATTTCACATTGGGATGAAAAGGAGAAACGTCTTCTCTAGTTGGATGATAACCATGCAATACCCATTTATAGACAACGCCTAAGTTTGGATCATACTGCTGAGCCTTCGAGAGAATCTCCCTATCCCATACTTTCTATCTATTTCACGAAAGTCAGGTAGGTGTTTCGTCATGTATCACGGCTACCAAATCATCCTCTCCTAAATTTCCGATGCGGGGATCACTAGGATGGATCATAGCATCTGTGTTACCATGGTGATGACCAGCCCTATGTTCGATTATAAAATCATAACTTTCGAGTGCTTCCTGCCATGGGGCAGTTTGGCCTTCCGCATCTTTCTTCATTTTTAGCCATTTCAAAGAAGCATGGTCCGTTCTTATAGTAGAATGTCTACCATATAAGAAGTGTTTATAATGCTTTACAAAATATACTACAGCCGAAAGTTCCTTCTTGGTGGCCTGATAATTTCTTTCTTATAATAATAATTTAAGTCATTTAGGGTTCGAGACCCATAACTTATAACACGTTCTTCTTCATCGTGAACCTGGAAGAGCACTGCTCCGATACCCCAGTCAGAGGCATCAGTGTCCAAGATAAATGGAATCATGGTGTCTGGGTATGCTAAAATCGGAGTACTTATAAGTTGCTCTCGAAGAGCTAAAAATGCGGATTCTGTTTCTTCCGACCACTCAAACGGATGATCTTTCTCCGTTAATCGATATAGAGGCTTCGCAATTTCGCTAAATTGCTCAATAAATTTGTGATAATACTGGCAAAGACCTAAATAACTTCTTAATTTGGACACATTTTTAGGAATTGGCCAATTTGCTACTTTGGAGACTTTACTCAGATCAGTGGAGACACCTTCTGATGAAATCACATGGCCCAGGAACTCAACCTCTTTCCGGAACAATTTGCATTTCTTAGGCTTTAATTTGAGATTTGCCTCTTCTAATCAATCTAGGACCATCTGGAAATGTAATAGTGCCTCGTCAAACGTTTTTCCATAGACTACAACATCATCAATATAGCAGAGACAGATTTTCCACTGTAACTGATGCAACACATGTTCTATCAGTCGCTCAAAGGTGCTAGGAGTGTTGCACAACCCAAAGGGCATTTTTTAAAACAGGAACAGGCTGCCCCTGCAGATGAAAGCAGTTTTCTCCTCGTCTGGGTGATTCATAGCCACCTGCCAGTGGCCACTTGCTAAGTCGAGCGTGCTGAACCACACAGCGCTGGCCAAATTATTCAGAGTCTGGTCGATATGAAGTAACGGATAGGAATCCTTGACAGTGACCTCAATCAAAAGCCTATAATCGATACAAAAGTAGAGGCTGCCATCTTTCTTGGTTACCAGTACAATAGGACTTGCCCGTGGTGAAAGAGATGGTTCAATGACTCCAGATCTCAGCATGTCTTCGACTTGTTTCTTTGACTCATCTTCTTTATGAATGGGAAGACGTCACACAGATTGTCTGATTGGTCGATGCCCTTGAGTATCAATAGCATGCTTGACAATTTGTGTACTGCCCAAATCCATATCACAAGATGAGAAAGAATGAACATAGTGTAAACGTAGCTTCTTGACCTGTTCCCGTTGATTCTTATCAAGTCCATCAGATGTCCTGTTGAGTAGGTCATGCAAAAACTCAGGTAGTGGTTCAGCTTGATTTACTTCCAATGGAGCTCTTTCCAAAGTTGAAGTCTGGACACTTTGAACAGGGCATATGCACCCGCCACAATCTCCCTTGTCTAAGCTGACAGAGTGTTTGTTCGTGTTGAAAACTCTAACAGGAACAATCTTTTGTTGTGCATCAACAACTGCTCTAGGCAGGGCTACCTCCTTTTCTACCATAAATGATCGATGTGGTTCGATGATGCCTTCAGAATATTGTAATCCAGCTCGGTTCATAACTGGACAAGTGATGACCTCTGCTGAAGGTTTGCAGAGGTTGAGTGAAGCTGTATTAAACAAAGAACTTCGTGGGTTGATCAGTATTCTGATGCCCTTAATCTCCAGTTCACCATCTTTGCAATGAATGACTGCCTCCACTGATTCCAAGAAGTCAGCCCCAAACAAAACATCACAACTAATTTTTGCAATATGTGTTAAATGATCAAAGACCATTCCGTCTATTTCAAATAATAAAACAGCTTCTCCCAAAACCTCAAGTGGTTCTCCACTTGCGCCTATCAGCTTCACAGCTGTTTCGGAAATAGAGGGTCGTTCGGCTACAGGTATATTTTCCCAAAAAGAAAAATTTACCATGGTTATACTAGCGCCAGTGTCTATTATTCCCACAGCCTCATTCTGACCTATTTTACATCGACAGGTCAAATCTGACGAAATACCAGCCATTGACTGACCACGTAAAACAGGCGTTTGAAACTTGGGTCCATTGGTGGGTGATTCAACACTTGTTTCCATTTCACTTTTACTTTGAACTTTAAGTTGTTTCTTTAATTTGACATCAGATAACTGCAAATTCAAGTTTTCTAATGCCTGACAAATTCGTTCCGCTTCTTCTCGTAATGCAGGAGAACTAGATATAAATGGTCCAATTCGCTTCTTCATTTGCGCTTTATTTTCTATTACTCGATTCTTATAATCACTACTCCCTTTTCTCTTATTTTGTAATGATTTGGTTATAGAATAATGTTGATGGATCACTTCGCCAGCTGGTTTTATAACTGCTTTGTTGTATGGCGGCTGTTCAACCACTTGATTAGGTGGTGGTTGTTTAACGTTATTTTTATTATTTGGTGATTGTTTAACAGTTGGATTGTTTGGTGGTTGTGTAACAGTTTGATTATTTGTTGGCTGTATAACAGTTAGGTTGTTTGCTGGTTGTGTAACAGTTGGGTTGCTTGGTGGTTGTGTAACAGTTGGGTTGCTTGGTGGTTGTGTATCAGTTAGGTTGCTTGGTGGTTGTGTAACAGTTGGGTTGCTTGGTCGTTGTGTAACAGTTGGGTTGTTTGGTGGTTGTCTAACAGTTTGATTGGTTGGTGGTGGTAGGTTAACCACCTGTGTGAAAGGTGGTTGTTTAATCTGTGTCTGATTACTATTGTTAGATGGAATTGAACTTGCGATTTCAGCAAGTGCCTGAGCCTGTTGACATTCTAACTCAAGCATTTGCTGTTTAAGGTTCGCAATTTGTATTTGTGGACATTGATCAGACTTATGCTGGTAACTTGCACAATAGCAGCAGGGTGTTCTACTATCCACTGCTATTGTTTGCCAGTCCTTAGCAGCAACAGTCTGTTTAGGACGACCGTGGCCACCACTTTTAGTAGGCAGTACTACCTTACCCCAGACAGGAAGTGCTTGAGTCACTTCCTGTCTGCTTCCCTGGTGGTCACTCAATGAAATAGGATTTGGATTTTTGTTAGTTTGAGAAGGATTTTTAAGTGGGGCCACTGGTCTTCCATTTTCAGTGGCCCATTTTAGTTTAACGGATAGTTCCCTGCACGTCCTGATACAACACCAGTTTCCCCATTAGTAATGTCTAGAACACCCTCAGGAGGTAGCGGTGATAATGCTGTCATTGGAGGGTTATATGAAGGCAAGTTTGCATGCACAGTGTAAGAAGGCATCCATTCACGGAGTTCCAGGGATGGATTATGCCAACATTGCTTAGCGATGTGGCCAGGTTTGCCACAATAATACCAGTTTAATGGATGCCGTACCTGCCCACCAGCATTAAATAGGTTGTTTGTGGGAGGTCCATTGTACTGTTAAGACATGGACGGCTGCGACTGGCCAACATTTACTGGTGTTCGGTAACGATTTTGGAAAGGCATTGGAGCTCTGTATGATATGGGTTGTGTAGGTCTATACTGATATGTGGAAGTTGGGTACGCTTGTGCTTCCTGTGTGCTACCTGTGTAAATGTAGAAGACTTCTCCAACTGATCAGCATGCTGGCCAAGTGTGGGAAAATTCAGAGAATTCTTTACCAACCCAGAGAGAGTAGCTAATTCTCTCTTGATAAAATCCATCTCTGAACTTTCACCCCCACTTGGAGCAGTCGAGACAGTGGCGACAGTCATTGGTTGTTTTTGCAATTGTGACTTAAGAATTTGCTTTCGTTTTGTTAATTTTTTTAATGCTGTTTTTGACAAACAGACAGAAGATGCGTATGTATTTGGCACCTTGTCTGTTGTAGGTTTAGTTAAAGAGGCTGATGATGCTTGTTCAACTACAGGGGAAATTTCAGATTTACTTTGTTGCTGTGCAGTGTTAACAACATTAACAGGGCGCAGCAACATTTTCCTAGACCCTTTTCCCTTTCTAAGTACGCTTCTTGGCGTATGGCAGCGGCAAGAAGCGGGTCCCATGGACTTGTAATTCCCCTAAAATAGAACATCTTTCAGTTCTGGGGTACCTGTAAGGGCTCCTAGAAATGTGTCCATCTCCATTTTGTTACGAGTATTAGAATCTATTGATGGGTAAGCTTGGGTGACCATTCTTTTAATCTTTGATGCAAGTTCAGTAATGTTTGTTTAGGTCCACGACGGAGATTGTGAAGTTGTAAATGACAACTATCACTCTCCATCGGGTTACCAAAACGTTCAGACAGAGCGGTGGTTAAATGTTTAAGGGTAGTCTGCTCTAATAAAGGCAAATCAGTCATTGTTCGTCGTGCACCACCTCTCAGTTTTACAGCCAACTGATTTCCGTTTTCTATTTCTGTCCACTGATTCATCTTGGCAATAATGTCTAATTGAATGAGATATTCATCACATGAAGTGGTGCCTGAATACTCGGGCAGCTGGACAAGCTTAGTTTTTCTGATTGGAATTCTCTGCTCATTTTCAGAGTCCACTTCCCAGTCTTTGCTCAACACGGAATCAGGCGGAGCGAAGTGAACTGTTGGCAAAGAATAAGGTGATTTGGTTTGAATTACTGGTTCTGTGAATGGTTTATGCAAAACATAATCTGACTGAAGAGTACTCTCCCTGTGACCCTGTTCGGGTGCAATTTGTAGCGAATTGGGGGAGAACATAGGCACACCGGAAAACCCTGGAGGCGGCTGTAATCGAGATGGGTTGAAATGCATATAGATAACTGGACTTGGAACTAGTCCAGTCAAGGACTCGGGTATAAAGGTTGAATGAGCAAGAGTTTCCTCAAGCGATGAAATTGGAGTAGCAGTTACATTGTTTACTCCCATTCCATCTCAATGCCCAACTATTCGAGGAAGCCCCCTTTCCACATCTGAAAATCGACTTTTCAGATTGGAAATTTCCCGCTCTTCGAGAGATAACTGATCCATGAGATCAGTCATCTCTCGCATTATGCCCTCTATTTCCCAGTCCAAGTCCTCCTCCATAGTCTCAGAAGACTTCATTCTCTGGTGGCGAGTGCATTCGCCGAGCAACTGTCGTGCGTGAGCGATCCACTCTTCACAGGATGATGAAGCATTCATAATTTCAGAGTCAGGTGACTCTATCGGACACCTTAAGCAGAGTACAAAACGTGCAGATGTGATGTTAGTGCAAAGACAGTGCGATGTAGAGGGTGTTATTTAGTGCAAAATGTTGGGGGTGACACCAAAATCCAAATGGGTTATCTAAGGCTATGCCTGACTGCAAAATTCTAAAGAAGAATCAAATTCTTAAGGGAAGTGTAATGCAATATAAAGGTTCTACAAGAAAAGACCGAGCTTGAAAAATAGATCTTAAGTCAAAATATTGTTAGTTGAGAAGTTGTTGGCCAGCCTTGCAACTTAATTTGCAATCGAACAGAACAACAGTTCAAATACCAACAAATGGAAAAACCTAATGAACTAAAAGCTAGCTAACGGCTCAAAGGTCAAATTACCCTACTATGTCCCAGAAAAGTGTAATGGTTATCTGGTAAATCACTTTTTAAAATGGTCAATTAAAAACTGACTAAGTGGCTGGCATCAAAGTTGAATGTTATAAATAAATGTCACTTCTTCTTCTTCTTTTCGTTCGCTGATCATACCGCCAGTCCTGTAAGTGACTATCGGCATGATCATAAGTGTTAAGTGCGTGGATCCATGGTTTATTAGAGTGCGCTGTGCAGCCTGGAACCTCCGTCTTCGGCACTCGAGGTTTCTGTCAGGGTTACCTCACCCTTACCTCCTTTTGTCGCCTCCTACGACACGCAGAGGATACGGAAGGTGTATTCTAAGCCCCACCTACAGGGCCATATAAATGTCACTTATTATAAACAATAGCTAAAGTAGACAAATAATAACAATCTGACAAGTAAATGGTGAACAGATTAAATACCGTAGTGATTGCGTTTTGAGCACACTATCTGGCAATGTTGCCTACGTTTACTTTGGAAACATTGTGCTGATGACAATCTGGCAACAGCTAACAATGCTCTGATTCTGTATCGTAAACGATAGCGGTTAAGTACACTATCTGGCAACTACACTCCAATTTAAATTCTATCCAGCTTTAATATAACTACAAATACTAATGGGGTAACAGTGTTGACACTATCTGGCAACGGAATACTGTGAGTACAATCCAGAAACGACTACCAAATAGAAAGCACTGCCAACAAACTAATGTCCTGAAATCTAACAAATAAAAAGGAAAACTAATTCTACAAATTAACAAGAACAGCCTGACACGGAAAGCAATCATGAGCCACTGATGAACCATGAGGTGAATCCACAGAAGAAGATTACTTTTCCTGCAAAGCTATTCAAACGTAGTAAAAATGAGGATAAGGATGCCAAAGAAACTTAAATTCTAGGGAAGCCGGTTACCCAATTGATTTAATAAGACTATTGATTTTTGAAATTGTCCTGAGGCTAACTTCTTATGTTATATGAGCAGGAACTCGCGATTGAAATAGCCTGGGCAAATAAAGCAGACTTATAACTTAATCGTAAACCCTTAATGGCGAGGAATATTAATCAAATGTGTTCTTGAAAACACATTTAATCAACATTCATCACAAGAATGAGTGTATACCCTGCTGCTTTAGTTTCGAACTCTCTGCTAAGATGGAGAAGCTTCCCCCTGGCCTGGGTTAATGTGATACCGGACTAAGGGTGTTGATACATAGAGCCAAATTTGTGGCAATTTGGAACTAATTTAAAGTACCCAGTCAATGTTTTACTAAATTAATCAGAAACGGCCAAGACAGAACTGATAAGCACCCTAGGCTGCCATCTAATAAATCTGGTTGACCTATCCTAGCTATAAAGATGAAATGTCTGGCCAGATTCAATAGCTATAATTTCCTAGTCTATGATGCAATAGCCCTTAAAGCATTACTAAGTGAGGAAAGAGCATGTCCTTAGCAAAGATTTAAGTGCCGTACAATAAAACTTCAATAAATGACATTTTAGAAATAACTGTAAATACCCTAGTGAATATGTATAATAATCAAATAAGCAAATCCGCTCTGCATGTGCACTAATGAGTTATGTTCCTACGTGGTGCAAATATCCACAACAATAAGAAGTTTCTAACACAGTTATAAATAGTACCTTGTATGACAATGCACCTTATAATTACCAGTTAGGTGTTCAAAACATTTATAAAATGCATGCACCTTTTAATTTTCAGCTAGGTGCCCAATAAATTTATAAAATCATGCAACTTATAATTTTCAGTTAGGTGCCTACTACATTTATAAAAATCATACATCCTATAATTTTCAGTTAGGTGCCTACTACATCTATAAAATCTTGCACCTTATAATTCACAAATAGGTGCTTAATAAATTTATAAATTCATGCACCATATAATTTTCAGATAGGTGCTTAATAAATTTATAAATTCATGCACCATATAATTTTCAGATAGGTGCTTAATAAATTTGTAAATTCATGCACCCTATAATTTTCAGATAGGTGCTTAATAAATTTACAATAAATTCATAAAATACTGGTACCGTAAATACATGACGTCATTATGTACAATTACCTTGAATTTGACTGGAGTACAATTACCTTGAAATTGACTATAGAGCTGTAAAAAGAAAATCCTACTATTACATTTTGATGAATATAAAATTCATCCTGGAATTTTGACAAGAGACACTTGTTTTAAAACTTACTTTGCTTCTGGTTGAAAAAAGGTGTGAAATGGTGCCTCTTCAGGTGCCGGCAGTGTAGAAGTCCTTACTTCGGGCGAAGCGAATAATCAACTTAATAACGCTACTATAAATTAAGGCCTTATCTTACAAAGTCTTTTAAGGCGCGCTTGTCACATACGGTGTCACAACAGCTTATGTGCACTCTCTGCACACGATACACACCCTGGTTGCTGTTCTCGTTTATTTTAACTGGCAAATCACAACATTCCTCAAAACTATTTCAAAAGCTCAAGGCCTATAATTATATAAGAAGTTAAGTTTTAAGTCACCTAAATATTTACCACAAGCAAAGACTTCTAGCACTATAAATTTTGATGTTTTGGTTAGTAACATCAAAAACAGAAGAACGGCTATATCATTTTCCTAAACCTTGAAACATTGGCCTGCATGAGCTGTCGTAATTAGACATACATCTAAAACAACGAGATCTGTGGCTAAATAATAAGTTTTAAGCCAATCACAATCTCTATGACATGGTTAAAGCAATGGGCACGGACTGTATAACAAGACATCTGCCTCAAGTTTTGCGCAGTCAAAATGTTAACCCTAAATCACTGAAGTTGATTGAAAATTCAGAGTATGCATCTAATCACGTAAAATAAAATGCTAAATTACCTGCGTTGATCAGGCACAATACCATTACATAAAATTCACGAAACAAGATGAGGATTCAAAAATCACAATCACTGACAGACAGAAAGGGTTAACAAGCAGGCTGGCTGTCGCCTGTCGTTTGATATGCAAATTTTTGCACCAGCCATGTTCTGCAACATCGTCACAGAGACAGACATTCGTTAATGGTTTAATGAAAATGCCCACGTGACAGGCAAGATCTAAAAATAAATCAACAACCGAACACGCACGACAAGCATTAAATAATACACGTAGCGGCCGGAAGACGTTGCCTAAAACGTCAGAATAACCGGGATTCCATTGCATCATGAAAAAGGGGATACATTAATTGGGTGTTCCCCAGAACCCATGACTGAAGATAATGTGGCTACAATAATAAACTCTTATCATCCCAGCGTGTACAAATGATGCCATTACGCAGGCCGAAGTTTGACCCATTGAGGTCACCAAAATCTGACCTACATAATGGTCATCATTCAGTACTAGGGTAAATGAAAAACGCTGATTCTAACCTGAAAATTCATTATTATGTCAGAAAACTAGTCAGACATAATCACATGTGAAGGAAAGCCCAGACAAAGTATCCGAGTCCATACAAACAACAAATCAGTAGAACGTTGCCATGGAATCATTTACGAGAACCGCTAAATCTGACGATGTTCATTTCAATATTAAACTTATCAAGTAACTGCGTAACGTTAGGACCCTCCCTTGCGGGGATACCTTGCTGATTATACCGATCAGAGATCAGTGAGGTACCGCTGTCTAGGATCAATTAGGTAAACATCACATTAGTCTTATTTACTTACTCCCTCCATAGAGGCAAACGAGTACAATTGTTTGTTCCTATAATAGATTAGCTAGAATAAATTTAAAATATCACGTCTAAATTTAAGTAATGGACTGACATACCGGTGACTCCAAGAGCCAGGATGATACGGTGTGGTTTCGTTTGCGTGACAATCTTGCACGGCCCCACTGGAACGTGAATATCCCACCGACTTACGAGGTTGGTCTATGTATAATCCGGAGATATGCTCACCCAGATCTGCAACACCGAGACTAGCTAACCAGCATCCTCAGCCAAATGCACCGTGCACATGTGGTGCCACAGAGCAAGCAGGATTTGCGAAGCAGCACATACCCTTGGAGGCTACAATAGGCCTAATTCTGGGCAGAAGGAAAACTGCACATTTTGCTGTACATGTGGGCAGAGATTGAATTATGCGCAGCATCGGAGATGAACATTTATAAATATCACAAATGGTACAGGTCCGATGACACGTCCCTGGGGGTACTCCACTCGACTCCTTAAGATTTGCCGGTCTGTTCTTATAATATGTCTATGGCGTCGGTGTACAAAACCGAGTCCATAATTTAAGTGGCATATTTAGTATCGAGTACTCGACTCCTTAATATTTCAGACTTGAATAATCGTGTACGCGATTCGCCTTCAACGTTATGGCCGACAATTTGACAGAAGAAGAAAGTACAGTGAGTGATAAATTTGACAGCTAACTTGTCAAATTTTCGGTTATTGTATCCCATAGCGATGAATGACATTATAATAACCACACACCTGTCTCAAAAACAAAATATCCAAATAACGTTTGTGCAATGTATTGCATTATTAATTTCATTTCCTGTTCAGTTTTACTATTAATTTGTGTCACCAGTTTTCGTACAAAAGTTGTTTTCATGGATTGTTTGATTTCAGCTCAAATTATTTTAAATCCACGAAATTTTTCCCAGACTGCAGGACATGGCTGGCCTCTATTGTAAGGTTTCATTATAGTGGAAAATGTTCACCTACACTGTACACTTATCAGAAAAACCAATAAGTGCAGCCCCAGAATCCACTGCAGCGGCTTTACCAAAGGTATCAAGATTCAAGAATATTTATTTCATGCTTAATATATGGGGTGATAGGTAAAGGTTCCGGGACTGTTCATACCGGGGACGACTCGGCCCGGGACGATTTGTCAGGGTCGGTTCAGCCCATTTTTCATATTGGTCGATTCGTTCCCTTTTCACGGCAGGGAATATTTTGAGGGGTATCGCATCGCAAATTTTGATGCAAATGAGTAATTGTTGCTACACATTCACAACTTCGCTTAGCTATTTGCTGCGATACATAATTTTGATGTAAAATTCAGTCAATTCACTTAATTTTGAAATATTTTTGAAAAAAGTCGCTGAAAGTTTCAAAACGCTTGTCAAATTTAGTAAAGAAGCGAGATGCTCATGCGTTGGAGACTGATTTCCGATATAGCCCATAGACAAGTTCAGTAAGCGTTCTACAGATCAAAATTCTAAAAGCTATCGATGCGCGCATGGGTTAGCGGCTTCCTTCTTCTGGTATAATAATAAACTGGTACAGACTTCAGTTTTGAGTTTGGACACCAGTCGGAAACTCGCAATATGTATCACGGGGTATTCACGGTCGTCGACATATTGCTCGCAAAAGACTTGTAAGTCTAACTTCTCCAAAAGGGGGTTATGGCTATTGATCTCGTCAGTAGTTAGCGTTATGATAAACTTTAAAAATACAAGTTTATCTAGGCTGATTCTGGTCGATTTAGACAATGTTTGTCTCGGAAACTGAATTATATCATCACGAATGCTAAACTCCTGTTAGTGCATCCCCAAATCAAGGCCGACACAGTATAGTTAGCCATGCTACGGCGGTGTATCGCACTTGATTCGCGCAAGCAACAGATTTAGAATGGTATGTCGCCAAGATCGACGCATGCGCGAGAGTGTTCTCGAGTACTCTTCGCCAATGTCAGGAACATACTTTCTCGCAAGATTATTGGTTAATAAATATAACTATATAGAAAGCAACCAATGAATCACAAGGAAGCTACCGACAGTAAAGAAATAAACAATGGTTTACGTGGTAATTTTATGAATGACGTAGTAGTATCTATATATATATATATATATATATATATATAGCATTCGTAGTAAAACTAGTAACACATGGGCCGATTGATACACGCTGATCACAGTAAAACATTTTGTCATTCACTATTTAAGCCAGAGAAAACAACCATTAGTCATTTTTAAATAAAAATTGTTAACTCTTTCAACTGAAGTCATAGTATCGCAGAAACCCAATTTCATCTTAATAAGCTGTTGAATATGTTGCAAGTTTTTAAGGGGAACCTGTTGCTCACAGCTGCCATAGCCTGCAACAGCTTCCAGTTAAGCACTAACACTATTCAGTCTTCTTACATTGTATTGAATGATGTGTACTTTGTTTAGCCTACCAGTTGAAAGGGATATGTGATGTAGGTTGGTAAGTTACAAAATATATGTTAACCCTAGTCAAGGAAATCACAGTGTTCATGGGAGGTACATTATGGATTTAAAAAAAAAATAATTTGACTGGGATGTGTTGCTGCCTTAAGCAGCAACAGCTTCCAATCAATGTAATTGCCAAATCTGCCAATATGTATTATTTTAGGTTTCCTATACTCCCTGACCTTGGCCAGAGCCAGTACATGCATATTCTGAATCTGACATATGTTATACATATGTTATGCATTCCATAGGGAAAACGTTTTGCGAAATCGGAAAATTATGCTTTTCGGTTGTTTTCGGATTCACTTGCTCATAGCGTGTGTAGACAAAACATGATTATGTGATGGTTTATATGATTATGTGATGGTTTATATGATTGTGTGATGGTTTATATGATTATGTGATGGTTTATATGATTATGTGATGGTTTATATGATTGTGTGATGGTTTATATGATTGTGTGATGGTTTATGTGATGGTTTATATGATTATGTGATGGTTTATATGATTGTGTGATGGTTTATATGATTATGTGATGGTTTATATGATTGTGTAATGGTTTATATGATTGTGTGATGGTTTATATGATTGTGTGATGGTTTATATGAAAATGTGATGGTTTATATGATTATGTGATGGCTTATATGATTATGTGATGGTTTATATGATTGTGTGATGGTTTATATGATTGTGTGATGGTTTATATGATTGTGTGATGGTTTATATGATTGTGTGATGGCTTATATGATTGTGTGATTGTTTATATGATTGTGTAATGGTTTATATGATTGTGTGATGGTTTATATGATTGTGTAATGGTTTATATGATTGTGTGATGGCTTATATGATTGTGTGATGGTTTATATGATTGTGTGATGGTTTATATGATTGTGTGATGGTTTATATGATTGTGTGATGGTTTATATGATTGTGTGATGGCTTATATGATTGTGTGATGGTTTATATGATTATGTGATGGTTTATATGATTGTGTAATGGTTTATATGATTGTGTGATGGTTTATATGATTGTGTGATGGTTTATATAATTGTGTGATGGTTTATATGAAAATGTGATGGTTTATATGATTATGTGATGGCTTATATGATTATGTGATGGTTTATATGATTGTGTGATGGTTTATATGATTGTGTGATGGTTTATATGATTGTGTGATGGTTTATATGATTGTGTGATGGTTTATATGATTGTGTGATGGTTTATATGATTATGTGATGGTTTATATGATTGTGTGATGGCTTATATGATTGTGTGATGGTTTATATGGTTGTGTAATGGTTTATATAATTGTGTGATGGTTTATATGAAAATGTGATGGTTTATATGATTATGTGATGGTTTATATGATTGTGTAATGGTTTATATGATTGTGTGATGGCTTATATGATTGTGTGATGGTTTATATGATTGTGTGATGGTTTATATGATTATGTGATGGTTTATATGATTGTGTAATGGTTTATATGATTGTGTGATGGCTTATATGATTGTGTGATGGTTTATATGATTATGTGATGGTTTATATGATTGTGTGATGGTTTATATGAGATGGTTTATATGATTGTGTGATGGTTTATATAATTGTGTGATGGTTTATATGAAAATGTGATGGTTTATATGATTATGTGATGGCTTATATGATTATGTAATGGTTTATATGATTGTGTGATGGTTTATATGATTATGTGATGGTTTATATGATTATGTGATGGTTTATATGATTGTGTGATGGCTTATATGAGTGTGTGATGGTTTATATGATTGTGTGATGGTTTATATGATAGTTTGGTGGTTTATATGATTGTGTGATGGTTTATAAGATTGTGTGATGGTTTATATGATTGTGATTGTGTGATGGTTTATATGATTGTGATTATGTGATGGCTTATATGATTATGTGATGGTTTATATGATTGTATGATGGTTTATATGATTGTGTGATGGTTTATAAGATTGTGTAATGGTTTATATGATTGTGTGATGGTTTATATGATTATGTGATGGTGTATATGATTGTGTGATGGCTTATATGATTGTGTGATGGTTTATATGATTATGTAATGGTTTATATGATTGTGTGATGGTTTATATGATTATGTGATGGTTTATATGATTGTGTGATGGTTTATATGATTGTGTGATGGTTTTGTAGCGACCCTGACCTTCCTAACCTAGCCAAGGGATGCTTCAGATGGAAAACATCAGATTTGAACTGTGACGTATGTGTGAGGTAGTGTGAGAGGGATTATTTAGAGTGAAAAGCCGAAATGGCAATTAATCACAAGGGGTATTAACGCTCTGGTGTGTACACGTCGGTGTCTGGTTTGTGCAAAGAAACGGCAATAATTAGTAATTAGCCGGGCCTTCAAGTTAATCTTAAGCCGAGACGGCAATTAAACCACACCACTGTGCCTTGATTATGACGTGAATATGCGTGCGTGTAGTGTAGAGTACATGCGTGTCACAGTTGACCATCGCCTCGTTGTGTTCCATACGATAGCCTCTGACTGTCCTCCAATACCAGGTTCAGACACTAATATTCTAGGATTGAGGGTAAAGGGATAATTGCCAGCAGCTCTTGGTGCTACTGAGCAAGAAATTGACAAGATTGAATTAAAAAGACTGATGTTTATTTACAATACGCTCACTAAACAGCGACCGGAAACATGACTGGAATGTGTAGTAAAAATACTACGGTTTGTTTACATATGACGTCATTTGACAGGGGAAATCTCCCACAGGCCGGGACGTCTAAATTCTATTAGTCTGGTTCATGAGAAATGGAAATTATACTTCACACATTCAAGAATGGGAAAATATATCTACCGTTCTGATTAATTAATAATCAGAAGAATCCAATACTAGAAATTAGTTTATCACAATATTTGCGGCTAGGCTACGCACGCCCCCTGTCACCGCAGACCGGTTCGGTAAGATGCAGTGACGGCAGACGATAACCTACCACGTAATATACTTCGTACTGCAATAATAATATGCGTACCGCAACGGTAACGCCTGCAATATGCCTATTATTACCGCGTACAATGCGGTGAATAAACCCTCAATACATTACCGTACCTAAAGCGCGGTAACTATACTTCGGTACGCAAGCGGTAAACAGATGTCAAAATGCGGCGGAGCGTCAGATCAAAGATCGGTGAGTTGCTGAAATCAAGCCAACTCCCCGACTATTGGCTGAGCGGTGCTATTTATAAGATTTTGGAGAGTGACGTCATGAATAAATTACGGAGATAAATTAGACAAACTTATACAACTTATACGAGATGAATAAATCAGTTTGATAGATGAAAATTATTAAATACGGCTAGAATACGATAGAATTATATATTAATCCTAAAAAATATACTATATTGCAACATTTGAATGAGTCGGCAAACATCGAGAACGCCAGACAACTGGGTCACATCCGGTTTAGTTATGATCGAAAATGACAATTGGAATTTGTAAGTTACGATGTAAATAGCATGTTTTGTGAACCAAAACACAAAGAATATCTGTGATATATTAACAAAACATGCTAAATAAATCGCCAATGCTATACTAAGGAAAGAGGTAAGGTTGTAACATCACGATAGCAAACTCTTAATGTTGAATATAAACTGACTGTCGAACTATAAAACTTGAAACCTTTGATAAAGTATTGATAAAACTGGAGCATGACAAACTAATACAATTACAGAATAGAGATCATGGAAGTTGCAAATCTGCTACATTCTCCCACCTTACAATATTGCACGTCCTCGTGCAAGGAGGTAGGCAGACTATAGAAGATCGAAACTTCCATCGATGATTGATTCCGTACAACTGAACAGATTTGTTTAAAAACATTAAAGTTAACAGAACTTGCAAAAATATTTTTGCCAGACATATACAATGTACAGTAAACCGTAATGAAAAATTCAACCAGTGATGAAAAATATTACAATCACATTATTCTTTAATTCCCCCACTTTCCCTCTTGACTGACCATTTCATCCCTCACACGGAAGACCCAGAACATGGAGAGAGTGGGAGATGGCCCGTTCCCATCCGCTGCTCCCTGTTCTCGGGTCTCCGCCACCGATGTCATATTGACAGAAATGGTTGAGTGAGAGATGGCTCATTCCCATCAGCTGACCATTCTGACAACATAACATTGATGCTAAGAGAGATGAAATTTCCCCAAAAATAATTTTTAAAATCCCCACTAACAACAATAATCTAATTCAAATATCAGTTTACTCCTCCGCAGGTAGGTATGTGGGCTGGTTAGGCGAAGGCATTTGGACCTTGCCCTCTCGCTGCAGAGAGCGCATCAGATAGAGAGAAAAGTTATACCAGCATGGGTCTGAAGACCCAACCGGAGGGGTATCCGGCACAGTGAAGGGCATTAAGGAAGGTGATGGAACCGCAGGCACAATTGGAGTAGAAGAAGGCTCAGACTTCTGAGACTTCTCCTCTACCAACTGGGCCTCAAGCTCCTGCACCCTCTTCAAGGCTTCCTTCAGCTGGATCTCCCTTCTCTCTGCCTGATGCACCTCCATCTTCTTGAGGGCATCCTTGGCTGACTCCGCTCGATCAGCCCACAACTGATTCTGTGACCTGGCATATGTTATGACGGCCACCAATCCCGACCGATCCACAGGAAGAGGTTTTCCTACCGGCGCTGCTTCCCGAACAACAGGGCCAACGGTCCTGCTCTTCTTGAAAACGGGCACAGCAGTACTCGGCTTCTCCCCATGGACTGGAGGTGACGGTGCCCGCCTTTTCAACGACTCTACCACAGGAGGAATTGACGACGATGACGGGATAACCACCGCGAACAGTTCTGGAGCTCCCCGAAACCGCTGGCACGTCTCTGGATCCTCTCCCGGGCCGATCTTTCCCTGGGGGTCAACGTATTGCCGATTGGACCAGAATCCCTGAGGAAGAGTTGCCATCACGGAAGCCCGTCTCGCCTCCTCCCGACAAGTGAAAAGCGGTAGGTGTTTTCCCAGCAGGTGGCGCTTGACGTCATATGGACGTTTCCAGGTGGTACATTGGTGGCCACCCACTGGGCAGGAATACTGCAGGCAGGTTGATTGATGTACCTCGTTGAAGTGACGCACAAACGAGTTAAGGTGGTAGAATGTTTTTAATTTACATGGAGGTATGAGGCATCGCGTCTCTTTGCCTCGTACCTCCCACGCACGGTCTTCTTAGGCGATTTGTGAACTCCGCATTGGTGTCTCCGGCTGCCCTGGCTCCAAATTCATCTCCTCCGGAGGGTCTAATGACACAACATCATCTGGTAATGGGGATATCAAGCTTGGTACTGGGACCATTATATCATGCTTTACCTGTTCCCATAATTCGTCGAATCCATCATCCATCCTGCAACACACCAGAGAGAGATGTCTTACATATATGAAGAAAACATCAGGGTACAAATACAATGACAATATTTATGAACAGGCTATCTCAAGAACATGCACTCAATGCCTCTCACTTCGGTCCAAGCGATCAATGAGCCAACTGTCGGGAGTAGTGTCACAATTGTATATCTTCAGGTGATCGACATGTACAACACGAGGAGTGGAGGTAGGAGCTTCCTGAATCCGATAAAGTACATCACTGATTCTAGACAGAATTACAGATGGGCCCCTCCATCCACAGCCAAATTTCTCCCGGTCTCTCCGTGGATCCCACAGCCATACCCAATCTCCCCGAGAATATTTTATTAGCCCAGTCAGTCGGTCATAGTTTCATTTTTGTCTAGCTGCACTGGACTTTAACTGCTTTTTGGCAAAGGCACGTGTGGATGCTAAAGTTTCACGGACCCACTCCACATATTTCACAGGACACTTTGATGCTTCTGCTCTCCCTGGAGGCTGTCCTACCATAAGGTCAATTGGAAGTGTCATCTCTGCTCCATATGTCATAAGGTGCGGTGAACATCCCGTACTTTCCTGCGTGGTCGACCGATATGCCATAGTGAGGTAAGGTAGATGATCATCCCAGTCGTCCTGAGATGCGGAAACAAAATTCTTCAGCATTTGCTTCAGCGTGCGGTTCAATCTCTCTACTAGTCCATCAGATTGTGGATGATATGGTGTTGTCCTAGTTTTATTTATTTGTAGAAGTTTACATAGCTCACTAAATAAGCTTGACTCATATTCCCGTCCTTGATCGGTATGCAGATTTAGAGGTGTACCTCTCCTACATATCCATTCAGTCTTCTGCATACTTAGTGCAATAATCTGCAACTACCAATATGTACCTATTTCCCATTTTTGTTTCAGGCAGAGGACCCATGATGTCACATGCGATCCTCTCATTAGGTGCACCCACTGGTTCCTGCTGAAGAGGTGCTTTCCTGGGACGTAGACGTGGTTTGTGCCTAGCACAGGCATGACATCTTGAACTGTTTCACTGCTTCTAGGGTTTTTCTTACCCCTACATGCCCTGATGTTCGTTGATTATGAAGTTGATGTAAAATTTGTTTTCTCATTTCCACAGGTACAACAAATTGCTTTACTGACGTCTCCTTTGCATCAGTATGATGGCGGTACAATAACCCATCAACCATCTCTAACAAATTCCATTGGGGCCGGAGTGTTTTGACCTCTTTGTTCTCTGAAGCTGCAACACTCCAGGATGGACGCTCATTACCTTGAGTTTTCCAATTTACCAGTACTTGAATAGAAGAGTCCTCCCTCTGCAATTGCAATAATTGCTCTGGAGTCCATTCATCTACCCAATTGTAACCATCTGTAGAACATAACTGACCATCACTCGGATTTGAACCAGCTCCAGTCCTCTTCGGACAATTCCGCGAATGTATCTCTCTTGCTACCATAGTAAAATTCTGGCCATTTCCACATCCACTGGATCCAACTTGGGCATGATCCTTATCAAGGCAATCTTGACAATCTTCACGCTTGCAGCGTCTCGGCAATCGAGATAGGCTATCAGCATTTCCATGTTGAACTCCACGTCTATGTTGAATTTCAAAGTCATAGGTGCCTAACACCGACAACCACCTAGCCAACATTCCTTCAGGCTCCTTGAAATTCGTCAACCATACTAGTGATGCATGATCAGTACGCACAACAAAATGCCTACCATATAAATAATGTCTGAAGTGTTTCACAAACAGAACAACAGCCAAAAGTTCTCTCATCGTAGTGCAATACTGGCGCTGAGTTTTTGACAATGTTCTGCTCGCATACGCTATCACTTTTTCATGTCCATCCTGTACTTCTGATAAAACTGCTCCAACTCCAGTTGCACTAGCATCAGTATCCACTATGAAATGGCCATCATTCCGGGGATATGCTAACACTGGAGAAGATACCAGTTTTTCCTTCAGCTTCATAAATGCAGACTCACACTCATCTGTCCAGAGAAATTTAACACTTTTATTGGTTAAACCATGAAGAGGTGAGGCTATATGGGCAAATCCTTCCACATGCTTCCTGTAGTACGAGGCCAAACCCAGGAACTGCCTAACCTCTTTCACTGACCTAGGTGTGGGCCAATCACGAACAGCTTTTATTTTCTCTGGATCACACTGTACACCATCTCTAGAGACAACATGGCCAAGGAACGTAACAGACTGTTGAAAAAGCTGGCATTTGGATAGTTTCAATTTTAAATTAGCATCTGTAAAACGTCCCAAGACTAACTTCAGGTTTTCCAGTGTCTCACTGAAATTACGTCCATACACAATTATATCGTCAATGTAAACCAAACAGCTTTCCCATTGTAAACCCCGTAATACCACTTCCATAAGATGTTCAAAAGTGGCAGGCGCATTCGACAAACGAAATGGCATAACACGAAATTGAAACAGACCTCTTCTCGTCGCAAATGCTGTCTGCTTTGCTGTCTTCGTCCATTTCAACTTGTCAATAACCTGAGGCCAAATCTAAAGTACAAAACCACTGTGCTCCAGACAGATTCAACACAGTCATCGATACGTGGAAGGGGGTAAGCATCCTTTCGACAAACTTCATTCAATTTTCTATAGTCCGCGCAGAAACGGGTGCTTCCATCCTTCTTTTTGACTAAAATAATAGGTGATGCCCAAGGACTGGTGCTTGTTTCGATGATTCCTTGATTCAACATCTCATCAACCTCAGCATCTGCATCTTCTCGCTGGTGAACAGGTAAGCGTCTAGGTGGTAATTTAATGGGCTTTGCTTCACCGGTGTTGATAACATGTTTGGCGACATTAGTTCTACCAAGATCGCCTTTCGATGCTTGAAAACAATTCTGGTATTGACATAGCAATTTGCGGAGCTGAAATTGCTGATCTGTACTTAAATCTACTGTTGAAGTCATCAGTTTCTCTAATGGCTCAGGTAAAGATATAAAATCATGTTGTCCTGGTACATTGTCATTCCTTGTGGGTACTTCTATGGATTCTAATGATGCCACTATTGATCCCGCTGTTATCTCCACTGTATTACTGCCAACATTAATGACCCGCAACGGTATATGTGGAAGCTGCTTCCTACTAACAAGAGTTCTAGCCAATAACAATCCAGTCTTTTCCCACTGCGTCGGAATAGGTTCTACGATCAAATCATCATCTTTGCCCACACACTTCCCATTAATACTTCCTATAAATAGCATCTCCTGTCCGGGATGAATGAGAACGGGGGTCTCCACTCTAATTTCCATACATTGTTTTCCTAGCTGATTGTGATGAAGGCTTATGGGTACGGAATCCATATACAAACATTCTGCTGACACATCCACTATGCATTTGTGGTTTTCCATAAAGTGTATTCCCAAAATTGCGGCACTGGTAGACAGGGACACTATTTTGATGGGGCATAATAAGTTTCTTCCTCCCATTTGTATTTCCAAAACAGTTTCTCCGTGCACCTGAACATCTTCACCACTCGCTGCTTTGAGTAT
Source organism: Chaetoderma sp. LZ-2023a (assembly GCA_034401795.1). NCBI lineage: Eukaryota > Metazoa > Mollusca > Caudofoveata > Chaetodermatida > Chaetodermatidae > Chaetoderma > Chaetoderma sp. LZ-2023a. Next base: position 135,338,624 of record CM067360.1, read on the forward strand.
TAACTGACTGTGCCTAAGAGGAGGCCTCTTTTCTTCAGGAATCTGTTGATAAACACACCAATTGACACCTGTATAGGTTGATCCTGTATCGACAAGCCACTCCGTTGGGTTTCCACATATACTTGCAGTAACATATAAACAAGATCCATTAATTGATTCGACCATTCCATCTGGAAAATCCACAAGTTTAGCTGGTCTTGCAGTCTCAAAACCAGCCTCGTCTAGTTTAAATTGGCTGCTCGTGGTGAAATCTCCCTAGTTTCTCTGGGTGGACCTTGACCTTGATGATTCACTCTCCCATAATTTCCCATGGGACGAGAACCAACATTTCTCCGAGGACAATTCCTCTGAAAATGCCCATATGCTTTGCAAAAATAGCAATGATTCTCAACATCCTGCTGCCGTGTTTTGAACTGATTCTCCCTGGCTGGCCTATTGCTAGTTTTGGGTTCAGCTTTCATGGATTTTATTTCATTCTGTAGAGCAGAAATACTTTCTGTCATTTTTGTGAGTGTCATTCATCTGTCTTATCAGGTTGCTTTGTGATTCGTCTGTCTTGGTGTCCATTGAGTGTTTATTCTCAATTACATATGTCTCCCCATATTCCATTGAAGCAGGTTTTCTTACACCTCGCCCACGCACGATCGGGTCAAAGGACTCAAACTCCACTGCTAAAGCTATTGCTGCATGAAGAGTGGTGGGTCGTCCAAACTACGTGTTTCTTAAGTTCTATGCTCCCAAGACCATTGACAAACTGATCTATTACCCATTCGTCCTGTGCCGCCATTGAAATTCTGGGGAAAGCCCTGGTTGCAAGTCTTCGTAAGCTGTAACCAAACTGCATTGCACTCTCATTGGGTCTTCGTACTCGATTCCTGAACTCCCCTCTGTATGCAGATTCTCGCTCCACTGGATTAAATCTCTTACCCAGCTCATCTACTAACTGGTGGTAATGGGGTTCCTCACTAGGCGAGAGATCTCCTAGCACATTTCTAGCTGGTCCTACTAAACTCATGGCCAATTGCATTGCCTTCTCCGTTGTGGTCCACTGATTCCAGTCTGCCACAGTCTCAAAGTGCCTATAGTAATCTAACCAGTCGACTGATTCACCATCATAATGATCTCGGTCTTTTTTGCTTCTGATTGCCTCTTAGTGACATCTGACGATAGTTAGCTGAAGGCCTCGATCTCACATCGCTCGGTGCTGCTGTCGCTCTGCTATATGGTACATGCCTTCTATCCCCTAAATCCCAATGTTCGATATCATCCCACCCCCTGTTGCCATTCAGGTTGAGACCATGCTGATTCTTTCCCTCACGACCGGCCATTGATCTGTAATCAGCTCGTGGGATATACTTAGTTTGTACTGGTTGCATAAATTCATCTCCACTACCCACAGTTTGTCTTCTCCATTGAGCATCAGAGTTACTAGGCTCCTGCACATTTCGTTCAAAAATTACTCCATCCTCTACCAGTACATCATCTTGATTAGGTGACATCACGCTACCCTCGGTCATCAAGTTGTCTACTGAGTCATGAAACTGTATATCATCTGGCCAGTTATGCCAGTCATCAGCCATGTTTGCCTCAGTCCTCATCTCCACATCTGCCTCCATCTGCTCATCTGGTGATCGAACATTTTGCCCTCTCCATCGGCTAGGAACCCATTCTGTAATTGTATGCATGAGAGCAGTGCTCCAAGATCGATCGGCAGCCATTGTATAAAGATATGTCCAGTCAGCTCAGTCTGTTTATCCATGATTAATCCACCTCAATCCTGGTTACGGCACCAAAATTTCTGTAGCGACCCTGACCTTCCTAACCTAGCCAAGGGATGCTTCAGATGGAAAACATCAGATTTGAACTGTGACGTATGTGTGAGAGGGATTATTTAGAGTGAAAAGCCGAAACGGCAATTAATCACACAGGTATTAACGCTCTGGTGTGTACACGTCGGTGTATGGTTTGTGCAAAGAAACGGCAATGATTAGTAATTAGCGGGCCTTCAAGTTAATCTTAAGCCGAGACAGCAATTAACTCCATAAAGGTCGGTAATACATTCACTTTGAGCCGAATCCACTGAAATGATTGAAATAGTGTGGTTAATTCTAAGCCGAAACAGCAATTAAACCACACCACTGTGCCTTGATTATGACGTGAATATGCGTGCGTGTGGTGTAGAGTACATGCGTGTCACAGTTGACCATCGCCTCGTTGTGTTCCATGCGATAGCCTCTGACTGTCCTCCAATACCAGGTTCAGACACTAATATTCTAGGATTGAGGGTAAAGGGATAATTGCCAGCAGCTCTTGGTGCTACTGAGCAAGAAATTGACAAGATTGAATTAAAAAGACTGATGTTTATTTACAATACGCTCACTAAACAGCGACCGGAAACATGACTGGAATGTGTCGTAAAAATACTACGGTTTGTTTACATATGACGTCATTTGACAGGGGAAATCTCCCACAGGCCGGGACGTCTAAATTCTATTAGTCTGGTTCATGAGAAATGGAAATTATACTTCACACATTCAAGAATGGGAAAATATATCTACCGTTCTGATTAATTAATAATCAGAAGAATCCAATACTAGAAATTAGTTTATCACAATATTTGCGGCTAGGCTATGCCCCCTGTCACCGCAGACCGGTTCGGTAAGATGCGGTGACGGCAGACGATAACCTACCACGTAATATACTTCGTACCGCAATAATAATATGCGTACCGCAGTGGTAACGCCTGCAATATGCCTATTATTACCGCGTACAATGCGGTGAATAAACCCTCAATACATTACCGTACCTAAAGTGCGGTAACTATACTTCGGTACGCAAGCGGTAAACAGATGTCAAAATGCGGCGGAGCGTCAGATCAAAGATCGGTGAGTTGCTGAAATCAAGCCAACTCCCCGACTATTGGCTGAGCGGTGCTATTTATAAGATTTTGGAGAGTGACGTCATGAATAAATTACGGAGATAAATTAGACAAACTTATACAACTTATACGAGATGAATAAATCAGTTTGATAGATGAAAATTATTAAATACGGCTAGAATACGATAGAATTATATATTAATCCTAAAAAATATACTATATTGCAACATTTGAATGAGTCGGCAAACATCGAGAACGCCAGACAACTGGGTCACATCCTGTTTAGTTAATATCGAAAATGACAATTGGAATTTGTAAGTTACGATGTAAATAGCATGTTTTGTGAACCAAAACACAAAGAATATCTGTGATATATTAACAAAACATGCTAAATAAATCGCCAACGCTATACTAAGGAGAGAGGTACGGTTGTAACATCACGATAGCAAACTCTTAATGTTGAATATAAACTGACTGTCGAACTATAAAACTTGAAACCTTTGATAAAGTATTGATAAAACTGGAGCATGACAAACTAATACAATTACAGAATAGAGATCATGGAAGTTGCAAATCTGCTACAGTTTATATGATTATGTGATGGTTTATATGATTGTGTAATGGTTTATATGATTGTGTGATGGTTTATATAATTGTGTGATGGTTTATATGAAAATGTAATGGTTTATATGATTATGTGATGGTTTATATGATTATGTGATGGTTTATATGATTATGTGATGGTTTATGTGATGGTTTATATGATTCTGTGATGGTTTATATGATTATGTGATGGTTTATATGATTATGTGATGGTTTATATGATTATGTGATGGTTTATATGATTATGTGATGGTTTATGTGATTATGTGATGGTTTATAAGATTGTGTAATGGTTTATATGATTGTGTGATGGTTTATATGATTGTGTAATGGTTTATATGATTGTGTGATGGTTTATATGATTGTGTGATGGTTTATATGATTGTGTGATGGCTTATATGATTGTGTGATGGTTTATATGATTGTGTGATGGTTTATATGATTGTGTGATGGCTTATATGATTGTGTGATGGTTTATATGATTGTGTGATGGTTTATATGATTGTGTGATGGTGTATATGATTGTGTGATGGGTTATATGATTGTGTGATGGTTTATATGATTGTGTGACGGTTTATATGATTGTGTGACGGTTTATATGATTATGTGATGGTTTATATGATTGTGTAATGGTTTATATGATTGTGTGATGGTTTATATGATTGTGTAATGGTTTATATGATTATGTGATGGTTTATAAGATTGTGTAATGGTTTGTGTCATGGTTTATATGATTGTGTGATGGTTTATATGATTGTGTGATGGTTTATATGATTGTGTGATGGTTTATATGATTATGTGATGGTTTATATGATTGTGTGACGGTTTATATGATTGTGTGATGGTTTATATGATTGTGTAATGGTTTATATGATTATGTGATGGTTTATAAGATTGTGTAATGGTTTGTGTCAGGGTTTATATGATTGTCTCATGGTTTATATGATTGTGTGAGGTTTATATGATTATGTGATGGTTTATATGATTGTGTGATGGTTTATATGATTGTGTGATGGTTTATATGATTATGTGATGGTTTATATGATTGTGTGATGGTTTATATGATTGTGTGATGGTTTATATGATTATGTGATGGTTTATATGATTGTGTAATGGTTTATATGATTGTGTGATGGTTTATATGATTGTGTAATGGTTTATATGATTATGTGATGGTTTATAAGATTGTGTAATGGTTTGTGTCATGGTTTATATGATTATGTGATGGTTTATATGATTGTGTCATGGTTTATATGATTGTGTGATGGTTTATATGATTGCGTGATGGTTTATGTGATTGTGTGATGGTGTATATGATTGTGTGATGGCTTATATGATTGTGTGACGGTTTATATGATTATGTGATGGTTTATATGATTGTGTAATGGTTTATATGATTGTGTGATGGTTTATATGATTATGTGATGGTTTATATGATTGTGTGATGGTTTATATGATTATGTGATGGTTTATATGATTGTGTGATGGTTTATATGATTGTGTGACGGTTTATATGATTGTGTGACGGTTTATATGATTATGTGATGGTTTATATGATTGTGTAATGGTTTATATGATTGTGTGATGGTTTATATGATTGTGTAATGGTTTATATGATTATGTGATGGTTTATAAGATTGTGTAATGGTTTGTGTCATGGTTTATATGATTGTGTGATGGTTTATATGATTGTGTGATGGTTTATATGATTGTGTGATGGTTTATATGATTGTGTGATGGTTTATATGATTATGTGATGGTTTATATGATTGTGTGATGGTTTATATGATTGTGTGATGGTTTATATGATTGTGTAATGGTTTATATGATTGTGTGATGGTTTATATGATTGTGTAATGGTTTATATGATTGTGTGATGGTTTATATGATTGTGTAATGGTTTATATGATTATGTGATGGTTTATAAGATTGTGTGATGGTTTATATGATTGTGTGATGGTTTATATGATTGTGTGATGGTTTATATGATTGTGTGATGGTTTATATGATTATGTGATGGTTTATATGATTATGTGATGGTTTATATGATTGTGTAATGGTTTATATGATTGTGTGATGGTTTATATGATTGTGTAATGGTTTATATGATTGTGTGATGGTTTATAAGATTGTGTAATGGTTTGTGTCATGGTTTATATGATTATGTGATGGTTTATATGATTGTGTGATGGTTTATATGATTGTGTGATGGTTTATATGATTGTGTGATGGTTTATATGATTGTGTGATGGTTTATATGATTGTGTGATGGCTTATATGATTGTGTGACGGTTTATATGATTATGTGATGGTTTATATGATTGTGTAATGGTTTATATGATTATGTGATGGTTTATAAGATTGTGTAATGGTTTGTGTCATGGTTTATATGATTATGTGATGGTTTATATGATTGTGTGATGGTTTATATGATTGTGTGATGGTTTATATGATTGTGTGATGGTTTATATGATTGTGTGATGGTGTATATGATTGTGTGATGGCTTATATGATTGTGTGACGGTTTATATGATTATGTGATGGTTTATATGATTGTGTAATGGTTTATATGATTGTGTGATGGTTTATATGATTGTGTAATGGTTTATATGATTGTGTGATGGTTTATATGATTATGTGATGGTTTATATGATTGTGTGATGGTTTATATGATTGTGTGATGGTTTATATGATTATGTGATGGTTTATATGATTGTGTGATGGTTTATATGATTGTGTGATGGCTTATATGATTGTGTGATGGCTTATATGATTGTGTGATGGTTTATATGATTGTGTGATGGTTTATATGATTGTGTGATGGTTTATATGATTGTGTAATGGTTTATATGAGTGTATGATGGTTTATAAGATGGTTTATATGATTGTGTGATGGTTTATATGATTGTGTGATGGTTTATATGATTGTGTGATGGTTTATATGATTGTGTGATGGTTTATATGATTGTGTGATGGCTTATATGATTGTGTGATGGTTTATATGATTGTGTAATGGTTTATATGATTGTGTGATGGTTTATATGATTGTGTAATGGTTTATATGAGTGTGTGATGGTTTATAAGATTGTGTAATGGTTTGTGTCATGGTTTATATGATAGTGTGATGGTTTATATGATTGTGTGATGGTTTATATGATTGTGTGATGGTTTATATGATTGTGTGATGGTTTATATGATTGTGTGATGGTTTATATGATTGTGTGATGGTTTATATGATTATGTGATGGCTTATTTGATTGTGTGACGGTTTATATGATTGTGTGATGGTTTATATGATTGTGTGATGGTGTATATGATTGTGTTATGGGTTATATGATTGTGTGATGGTTTATATGATTGTGTGATGGTTTATATGATTGTGTGACAGTTTGTATGATTGTGTGACGGTTTATATGATTGTGTGACGGTTTATATGATTATGTGATGGTTTATATGATTGTGTAATGGTTTATATGATTATGTGATGGTTTATAAGATTGTGTAATGGTTTGTGTCATGGTTTATATGATTGTGTGATGGTGTATATGATTGTGTGGTGGTTTATATGATTGTGTGATGGTGTATATGATTGTGTGATGGTTTATATGATTGTGTGATGGTTTATATGATTGTGTGATGGTTTATATGATTGTGATGGCTTATATGATTATGTGATGGTTTATATGATTATGTGATGGTTTATATGATTGTGTGATGGTTTATATGATTGTGTGATGGTTTATATGATTATGTGATGGTTTATATGATTGTGTGATGGTTTATATGATTGTGTGATGGTTTATATGATTGTGTGATGTTTGTGTGTCTAACTGACTCTACAATGGATGAATCCAGTTTCAGCTCTGCCCTGCCTGTGTTGCCATAGGCAGCAACAGCGTGCAGTAAAATTAGTTTCAAAATATTCAACAGAATGTTTATTTAATAGTAAATTTATACAATTCATACAACTTGGCAGACTATTAAGCACTTATAATGGACTAAATTGCATGATTCGTGCTGTAAGTGATTATGACATCAGCCTACGTTGTTGATTATGATATCATATGATTGATCGATAAACTGTATTCCTCTGTTGTCATCCTTGTTTGCTGTTTCAGTTGGTGGAGGCATTTCTTCAGCGGCTCAATGGCATTCAAACAGACTACCCTGTGGACTGTAACACAGCTGTCAAATTTCTTATGGCCAGAAAGTTTGATGTTAAACGAGCTATTGACCTGTATCTGGCGCATCAGGTAACCAGTTCATGCTAGAGTAATTTTTGCACAGGTCTAGAGAAACTATTTGTTGCAATTTACCACGGCAGTCTGTCAGTGCTGTAACTTAACATATGGAGATAGATGCCATCAGGGCATACTCAAAATTAAAACAGAGTGCCCTCATTGAACTTAGGCTGCCTGCATTCTATACCATATAATAAATCGGTAGACATACTTGCATTATTATAAAATATTATATGAAGATGCTATTTATAAACATTCAAAGGGACCATCATTCTGAAATTGCACAATGATATGAGATAAAAATCAACAAACTATGGATTTATAAATATTCAAATCACTGATATTTTTTCTAAACACGGACTGATATTTTTTCTAAGCACGGAAGATTGGCATGTTCATGAGGGCATCTGAATGTTGAGATCCACATGCCCTCAGTGACTTTCAATTGTATTTGCATCAGGGCACTCACTAAGATACAGCACTGACAGCCCTTCCAGTGGTGTACGAATAAAAAACAATCTATAAACGTGCATGAGAGATACAGTGCTAGCTGCACCCCCCACCCATCTCTAGTTAAGCTGCGCCCATGCTTTGTGAGAGTCTAGCTAAGCTTCGCCCATGCTTTGTGAGTGTCTAGTTAAGCTTCGCCCATGCTTTGTGAGTGTCTAGCTAAGCTTCGCCCATGCTTTGTAAGTACCTAGCTAAGCTTTTCCCATGCTTTGTGAGTGTCTAGCTAAGCTTCGCCCATGCTTTGTGAGTGTCTAGCTAAGCTTCGCCCATGCTTTGTGAGTGTTTGGCTAAGCTTCGCCCATGCTTTGTGAGTGTCCAGCTAAGCTTCGCCCATGCTTTGTGAGTGTTTCGATCTATTTGTATACCTTGAATCCTGAATTCCCAGAATTCCAATTTGACGGTATCTATGCATGTACCCTGTTGAACGTTTTGAAACTAATTTGCACCCAGTCAAATTAGTTTCAAAATATTCATCAGAATGTTTATTAAATAGTAAAGACATACAATTCGTACAGTTGACAGACTATCCTATGTTCATGATGTACATGTCGATACATTTTGATTGTGAAGTCAGCCTACATGTGATGTAATTCTTTATAGTGTCATAGATTTGAGTGACAGCGTGGATCCACCAATTTCTTGTCCAATTAGAGCAGGTTTAACAGAGGTGGCCCTTAGACTCAGAGCAGGTTTAACAGAGGTCGTCCTTAGAGCAGTTTTAAGAGAGGTGGTCCATAGACTCGGAGCAGGCTTAATAGAGGTGGACCTTAGACTCAGAGCAGGTTTAACAGAGGTGGTCCTTAGAGCAGTTTTAACAGACATGGTCCTTAGAGGAGTTTTGAGAGGTCCATCGACTTGGAGCAGGTTTAACAGAGGTGATCCTTAGAGCAGTTTTAAGAGAGGTGGTCAATAGACTCAGAGCAGGTTTAACAGAGGTGGTCCTTAGAGCAGTTTTAAGAGAGGTGGTCCTTAGACTCGGAGCAGTTTTAACAGAGGTGGTCCTTAGAGGAGTTTTAAGAGAGGTGGTCCTTAGAGTCAGAGCAGGTTTAGCAGAGGTGGTCCTTAGAGCAGTCTTAAGAGAGGTTGTCCATTGACTCAGAGTAGGTTAATTACATCACATGTAGGCTGACTTCACAATCAAAATATGTAATGAATGACGTATATTGTATCTCCATGTAGGTCCATCATGAACATCTACCTCTGTTAAAACTGCTCTAACATGTCTAAAGACCACTTCTGTTAAGAGAAAATCTGACAACTTACACGTACTTCAGTGCCAAAATAGAATTACATTTTAGCCTTCATTGAGATACTACTTGCCTTAAGAGACCACCTTTTGATTCTCCTTTTGGTAGTCTCTTGTTTGACTTTTATGTGTACATATTTGACTTTTGTGCGTTTATGTTTGACTTTTCTGTGTTTATGTTTGACTTCTGTGTTTATGTTTTGACTTCTGTGTGTTTATGTTTGACTTTTCTGTGTTTATGTGTTTGCCTTTTCTGTGTATGTGTGACTTTTCTGCGTTTATGTTTGACTGCTGTGTATGCTTTTGACTTTGCCGTGTAAGTGTTTGACTTTGCCGTGTATGTGTTTAACTTTGCCGTGTATGCGTTTGACTTTTCTGTGTTTATGTTTGACTTTCTGTGTTTATGTTTGACTTTGCTGTGTACGTGTTTGACTTTTCTGTGTGTGTGTGTGTGTGTGTGTGTGTGTGTGTGTGTGTGTGTGTGTGTGTGTGTGTGTGTGTGTGTGTGTGTGTGTGTGTGTGTGTGTGTGTGTGTGTGTGTGTGTGTGTGTGTGTGTGTGTGTGTGTGTGTGTGTGTGTGTGTGTGTGTGTGTGTGTGTGTGTGTGTGTGTGTGTGTGTGTGTGTGTGTGTGTGTGTGTGTGTGTGTGTGTGTGTGTTTGACTTTGCTGTGTACGTGTTTGACTTTGCCGTGTACGTGTTTGACTTTGCCGTGTACGTGTTTGACTTTGCGTGTATATGTTTGACTTTTCTGTGTACTTGTTTGACTTTTCTGTGTGTGTGTGTGTTTGACTTTTCTGTGTGTGTGTGTGTGTGTGTGTTTGACTTTGCCGTGTGTGTGTTTGACTTTGCCGTGTATACCTTTCTGTGTGTGTGTGTGTGTGTTTGACTTTTCTGTGTGTGTGTTTGACTTTGCCGTGTATATGTTTGACTTTGCCGTGTACGTGTTTGACTTTGCTGTGTATATGTTTGACTTTGCCGTGTATGTGTTTGACTTTGCCGTGTACATGTTTGACTTTGCCGTGTATATGTTTGCCTTTGCTGTGTATATGTTTGACTTTGCCGTGTACGTGTTTGACTTTGCTGTGTATATGTTTGACTTTGCCATGTACGTGTTTGACTTTGCCGTGTATATGTTTGACTTTGCCGTGTATGTGTTTGACTTTGCTGTGTGTGTGTTTGACTTTGCCGTGTATATGTTTGACTTTGCCGTGTATGTATTTGACTTTGCCGTGTATATGTTTGACTTTGCCGTGTATACGTTTGACTTTGCTGTGTATATCTTTAATTTTCTGTGTATATGTTTGACTTTGCTGTGTACGTGTTTGACTTTGCTGTGTATATATTTGACTTTGCTGTGTATATCTTTAATTTTCTGTGTATATGTTTGACTTTGCTGTATATGTGTTTGACTTTGCCGTGTACGTGTTTGACTGCTGTATATGTGTTTGACTTTGCTGTGTATGTGTTTGACTTTGCCGTGTATATGTTTGACTTTACTGTGTCTATCTTTGATTTTCTGTATATAAGTTGGACTTTGCTGTGTACGTGTTTGACTTTGCTGTGTACGTGTTTGACTTTGCTGTGTATGTGTTTGACTTTGCTGTCTATGTGTTTGACTTTGCTGTGTACGTGTTTAACTTTGCTGTGTACGTGTTTGACTTTGCTGTGTATGTGTTTGACTTTGCTGTTTATGTGTGTGACTTTTCTGTGTACATGTATGAGACTTTTACATGTAGCCTTTCTACTTGCTACTGTTCTAAGTAAGTGATTGCAGATCCCTTACACCTCCTGTTTGTGATAAATCTTCCTGTTCGTGATAAGGGTTCATGTATTTACTGACATGTATACTTGTTTCCACAGAAAACTCGCCAAAGAGAAGATCTCAAGTTAATTGAGCCTACTAATCATGAGCTGCAAAATGAGTTGGCCACAGAAAAATTAACCGTTCTTGTAAGTTAGAAGCATGTTTTAGTTCTAGTTTTGTTAAAATTTTGAGAAATCTGTTAAAAGACTGGTTATGCGATTTCAGCCAAACCTGGCTGGAGGGAAGGACCCTCTGGTGGTAGGCTTCAGAACTTATATTCAGAATTACTATGTTCATAGGTCTCGGAACTTGTATATAGAATTTTGATTGGTCAATTTTTCCGCTGACCATCTTGCATTTTCTGAAAGTTTCTGGCAAATCATTTAAAAGATTTATAAAAAAAAATCTTACAGGGCAAATTGTCCTTTCACTTCAAGAGTATACCTACAGTACGGCTCAGAGTTAACTTAACATAAAATGTGTCTGCAACGCGTGCATGACGCGTACATAGCGGGTCTATTGTAAAATAATGAATGCATCACTTTCCCGTTGTGAAAGTAAAACAAATGGGTTGGAAACAGTTTGACAACGCATCAGAACCTATTACACAACACATTTATGATATTGGTTAGACAAGTCGTTTGAAATCTAATAACGTGAAACGCGTTCATAATTACGCCGCACTGGTATAACAACATTATGCGAGTCGACCAAGAAGGGCAACCGATTACTCGGGCATACACACATTATGCAATTATATTTTGCCATGGTACCGTAATTTTTTGCGAAATTCCTGTCATGATTTTAGGGGGGGGGCCTCATTCAATGTTGAATAATTGGCAGTATGTCGCATTATCAGTTCTGATACAGCTGTCTGGTAATGTAAACATTCCATTCTTACAGAACAAAACGAACCCGGTTACTTATTCACTGCCTAAATTCACCACTAATGAGAAATGCCTCACGCGACTGTCTCGCCGATCGATAATTATGCGCAGTCATAGATTCTCGGAAAAGTGTAGCCATAATTTGATTGGCTTGCTGGACATCTGACGTCATTATGAATGAGTGAAATTTACTATCGTAGTAAAATTTTGATCACGTGTCTCGTTGTCATTCATACCGAATTGATGACGTGATTTATTTTAACCAGTCTCCGAGCGACTCACGACCAACAATGGTGAAACGCAAAATGTACACGTATTCGCGGTGCTGCTTTTAAAAGCAATAAAGCAATATTTTAACACCCACTTTGACTTTTAAATTAAAAAAATAAACAATGTCTGGTTCATGAAATATAGTGAAATTAGCTCCCTGACTATTTATAATGTTAACTTTCACGGCTTTATTAAGACACTATTTATCATCTGGCTATGTTATTGCTACATAGAGGGGGTGGGGGTGCGGCGATTGCTCATTTCCTCGGCCTGGTTCCCGAGTGAGGCAACAACCATGTGTTATACTCGGCTACATTACATTGCAATATACAGTACAGCTCATAGTTAACTTAACGTATGAACGGGTCTGAAATGCGTGCATGATGCGTTTGAAGGCCCGTTTCCAACGCATCGGTTTTAAAAACACAATGCATTCACAACGCGTCTTTTTTTTTATGCATTTAAAATAATAAATATATGCGTTGACAACGAGCATTAAATGCGTAAATAAGCAAGTTTGAACTTGTTTGATGTCCCCCAGAGATAATGCCAAATGCATTGTTAAAAGCAAAACGGGACAGCCGCCAAATTTTAAATGCGTTTAAAAGATTCATATGTGCATTGGGTAATACCCGGCGTACACACCAACTCCACGGCTCCAACTACCCGGGATCCAATCAAACTTAGCGGTACATTACATTTCCTAGAAGGGGCAAGGGTAAATATGAGAAAGTTTTCCTAAAAAAAAGAGCGGGACATAATATTAAAAATATCAAAATTATAAATATTACGAAACACAAAATCATGATTCCCGTTTGAGAATTAATGTAATGATGCGGCCCTGAACGTTTTGCGCCCCTAAACATTTTGCATCTAGTGCAAGAATTGTAAGCATCGGTTCGTTTCGCATTTAACTTTTATAAACATCCAGCGCAGCGAAACATGCCGACTGGCGAGATTTAACATAAATTAATCAAAAAGAAAATCATTAAATCACTACGGGCGTTTTATTTCCGCGAAAATCCGATTACCTTCTTATTTTTGAAGATATGATGTCATAATCAGCCTTGCACTTTTTATCCCCCCCCCCCCCCCCCGGTCTAGAAGATGGGGGGGGGGGGGGTTTAGAGTGATCAGCATGTCTGTCCGTCCGTCTGTCCCTGTCTTGTCAACGCAACCCCTCCTGGAGGTCTCAATGGATTAACTTAAAATTTTGTCAACATTATCAGTATCATGTGCGGATGTGCATGTGCTTTTTTTCGCGACCGAAAAATTGTTCATTACAGAGTTACCCCCCTTTAAATGTCTTAAAGCTGATACATAAACTGCATTGTACCAATCATTTGTCAACGCAACTCCCACACTTTTGCTCCGATTCTTTTGAAAATTGGTACGTGTTATCATTACCACGTGAAGGTGTGCATGTGCTATCCGTATACCTGTACGTCCATCCGTCTGTCCAAAATATATGTATGTCCATCTGTCAGTCCATCCATCGCTGACGATCATTTCTTGTCAACGCAACTCCGCCTAGAGGTCTCAATGGATTAACTTTAAATTTTGTCCACATTATCAGTATCATGTGTTATCCGTATACCTGTGTGTCCATTCGTCTGTCCAAAATGTATGTATGTTCGTCTGTCAATCCATTCATCTCTGAATTTCTTGTCAACGCAACTCCTTCTAGAGGTCTTAATGGATTAGCTTAAAATTTTGTCCACATCAGTATCATGTGCAGACGTGCATGTGCTTTTTTCACGGCCAAAAAATCATTCACTGCAGAGTTATCCCCCTTTAAATATCTTAAACCTGATACATAAACTGCATTGCCAATCATTTCTTGTCAACGCAACACCTACAGTTTAGCTCCGATTCTTTTGAAACTTGCTACGTGTTATCATTATCACATGAAGGTGTGCCTGTGCTATTCCTATACCTGTACGTCCATCTGTCTGTCCAAAATGTATGTATGTTCCTCTGTCTGTCCGTCCATCTCTGACAATCATTTCTTGTCAACGAATGTTAATATTCTTGTTAATCAATGGAGTAAGTTAATTTTTTGTTGACAATACCAGTATCACGTGCAGCTGGGCATGTGCTTTTTTCGCGGCCAAAAAATTACTCATTACCGAGTTATCGCCCTTTAAATATCTTGAAGCCAATACATAAACTGCTTTACACTTAGTGAAAAAGGAATTTAGGTTTTAGGAAGAGCTGCATTTTTCATTGATTGGTTTTTGAAAAATATTGTCCTTTACAATTAACGTTGCATGTATGCCCACTCTTGATGTATGTTTATCTGAAATGTTTGGATCCGGGGGGATATGCCGTCTTCTGATGGCTCTTGTTATTAACAAAATAGAGTTTTGTCCAACACTGGCTTATCTAAGAAAATTTTTTTCAATGGTATTTATGCCATTGGTCCTCTCCTGTTTATTTTGTTTTGAGTTTACTAATTCATTAACTAAAATACTCATTGTCTTTGTCTTGTGGCCTTTCAAAAACCTGGTTGTCCCAACTGTGGTCGCTTCATTAAGCCTAGATTCGTCCCTCATCCATGCTTTACTTGCAGTTCTTGTGGACCACTGTTAAACTGTGATGTATGTAAACACTGGGGGGGGGGGAGGTGTGTGTGGGGGCGATCTAATGTCTGACTTGTCTCTTCATGCCAAGGAGAAGGCGTCGGGATGAGAAGCGCTCAAGGAGGAGCGGGAGAGTAAGTGGTAGTAAGAAGGGTAAGAGGAAGGTTTCATCCACCATGGATATGGAAGCCTTCTGTCTAGAGATATTGGGAGAGGTGAAAATAGACTCTTTAGGATTTGGTTCCAGATATGCTTCAGGACATGCTTCCTGGACCAAATCCTTCATTGTCTCCTGCTCAGGAGAAAATAATCCCACCTCTGAATCGGTTTTCGCCCAGGATTCAGACATGGTCCCTTTTGAAGGGACAAAAGCTCACTATGAGAACACTGGCAGCAGGCTTGTCGCTGGAGCCTGGTTCCCGCTTATCGGGTTCCCAGGGTTATCCACACCCTACAGGTACCACTACCTCTTATGGTACCTTTCCTGGCAAGTCCAGGTTAGCATTTCTCGCTAACCCGTAGTCTAATCTTTCTGGCCAGGAAGAAGAGGATTATTTGCTGGGTTCGCCTTATGGCACCATGGACATGGAAACTGACAAATGTGCACCCCTCGCGGGGAACACGGGCGACTCCATTTGTCTACTCACGCAGGAGTAGCATTTATGGCGCATAAGGTAGCCCGGGTTGGGACCGATGGCCAGCATTACTGCATACCTCGGCTTGCCGATGGTGTAGCTGGTTCTGGCCAGGGCTGTGGCGTGGCGAGTATTTATTCCCCACGCAATGTCATGGTGCCTGCGCCTGGTCAAGCTAGTTTTGGCATGCCTGTTCTATCGGGCCTGAATACTTTCACTGGCTTGCCAGGGGTATCGGGTCCTCCAGCCATGCAATCACCTATGAATGTTCTAGAGGACGACGAAGGCTCGCGCCTTGTCGAGCATTCACAGGTAGCCACAGAGGAAGACTGGTCTGACGCTTGTCATTGGCTAGTCAACGTCAGGCCAGATCTTGCTGTGGAACAGCCGGCTAGTCAACAGGACCAGCGCCCATGGCTAGCAGGTAAGCCGGCTGCTACCGTGATGCCATCTCTGCCGTTAGCAGAGCATATCGTTGATATGTTCGCAGCGGCAGAGATGTCCATCAAGGCGCATGGACATCTCGCGAAGGCCCCTCGCGAGATGGCAAAGCGATGCCGCATCGTACCTGGTGAATACCAGAAGTATGGTGTAGTGCCTAAGCCCAGTGCTGATGATTGCTCTGCGCTAGGCGAAGATATGCGGTCAGGCTCCCGGTCTGACACGGGAGCGCTGTGCACGAGCATGCTGTGCTCGGTTAGCACTGCGTTGCGCGATGCGGAGGAGAGTTTGAGGCGTCCATCGCGGCGCTCTCGCGCATCTCCCAGTTGTTACAAGGGGTAGTAACGACATCCACACCGTGCCAAGCAAGTCCGGTAACAGTCCAGAGGGCCATCCAGGATGGTATTAACCTGGCTCTGGATTTTTTAACCCGTTCAGTTACCAGGAGTGTTCAGGTGCGGTGCACGTTTGCACCTAACAATCTGTGCCCATCCCGGGTCCTGTACAATAGGCTTTTGCGTATGCCTATGACAGGTCCAGGTCTCTGGGGGTGAGGTATATAGGCACTTCCGGGCTCTGCGTGAGCAATTTGAAGTGCTCCGCAGAATGGAATGCGTTCACGCTCTGCCCCCTGCGTACCGTCCTCAGAGGCCAACCACCGGCGCAGCGCCAACCAGCAGTGAGGGGGGGGTGGGGCCGCAGGCTCCTCCAGCGCAGCCAGCCAGGCAGCCGCCCGTGGTAACCATGCCTGATGGGCCGCTTGCCACAGTAAGGACCATTCAAGTGCTGCTGGATCCAGAGACAGTGCCACTCTTGCATTGCTTATGGTCACCTGTCTCTAGATGGACCAGTCTGGCCCACCACTGGCAAGACTGGGAGCAGTTGACTCAGGACCGCTTAGTCTTACGATGTCTTTCAGTCGGGTATCATCCCGACTTGATAGTAGGTCAGCCGTCGCAGTTGTCTCTGGTTCCGATCTGGACTCAAAATCCAGAGATCCAGAACAACGGTTGTCTATAGAGGAGGAAATAAATTCCCTCATAGAAAAAGGAGCAATTCAACCAGCACAAAATTGTTCGGGCTTCTATTCAACCGTGTTCCTAGTGGCAAAACGCACTGGAGGGTGGAGGCCAATTCTCAACCTCAAGCCACTGAACAAGTTCAGAGACACGCCAAGTTTTAAAATGGAAAAAGTAAAATCAGTGTTGTCAGGGTTGGAGAAGGGAATGTGGACGGCATCAATAGATTTGAAAGATGCATATTTCCACATTCCAATGGCGAGGAGATTTCGCCGGTACTTGAGGTCAGCATTCCAGGGCTGTTAGTGGGAATTCAGGCTTTTAACCTTCAGAATTTCAACAGCTCCTCAGGTCTTCACTAGGGTGGTCCTTGCGATAACAGTAGATAGATAGATAGATAGTGCATTTATATTGCGCTCAACTCCATGCGATTGCATGCTCTAAGCACTGTACATCTGATCCCCTGTTCATTTGACAGTGGCCCGGCAGCCACATACGGCGCACAGAGAGCTATGCCATCACAGGTACCTATTTACAGCTAGGTTGACTGGAGCAACGCAGAGGTAAGTGACTTGCTCAAGGACACAACGTAGCAGACCGGCCAGGAAGCGAACTTGCGAACCTGGAGTTACGAGCTCAAGTTCCTAACCACTCAGCCACCACGCCAGTATACCTCCGCAGGAGAAGCATAGCAGTCCATATGTACATAGACGACTGGCTGTTAAAAGCACACGATCAGGAAAGTCTTATCAGCAAATCTGGAGATCGTTCTAAAAACCCACAGACTTAGGCTGGATAATCAACTTTCAAAAATCAGAGCTGACTCCATCCCAGAAGTTTGTTTACCTGGGAATGTTCTTCGATCTAGAGATAGGATCAACAGTCGCCATGTCCTGGCACAGGTTTACTTGAGAATGCTGGGGTTGATGGTTTCATTGGAACCAGTCATTCCACAGGCAGCCTTACACAGGCGGCCTATCCAGCTGTTTCTCATGCCAGTGGACCCAGAGTACAGGATCGCTGGACTTAAATGTGCCGGTATTGGAGCCTCTTTTTCACCACCTGCAACAGATCATCTGTTCAACCACTAGGGGAAACCCAACATAGATTTATTCACAACAAAGAAGAATGCGAAGATGATGACGTACGTCTCTCCGATTCCAAATCCGAGCGCTATCACAACAGATGCGTTGGCTGTCAGCTGGGTGGGAATGTATGCATACGCATTCCCTCCAGCAATCCTGATTCCAAAAATTCTTTAGAAAATCAGACATGAGTGACTGCCAAGTGCTTCAGATCGCCCCAAATTGGCCAAGCCGATCATGGTATACAGATCTGCTGGACTTTCTGGTGTGCATCCGGTTCCTCTGCCTGTGATGGACAATATTATCTTCCAGGGCAAGGCCCTTGACAACAATCCGTCAATGTTCAAATTGACTGCGTGGATGCTGTCAAGTAATCTAGAATTAAGGAGGGCTTTTCTGAGCAAGCAGCCATGTTTATGGCAAAAGCCAGATCGGGGTCAACCTCCAGAGCATATATGGTGCTCAAGAAGATGTATTAATCCAATGGATTCACCTATTCAGGTAGTAGCCGCTTTCCTCTGTCACCTGTGACATCTATGATGCCTATGGCCTCAAGCCTAACTATTGCTGACTACAAGTCAGCTTTAATGACAGTTATCCCTTGCTTGGCTAATAGGGGAAGTGATGAAGTAAGTACATTAAATACTTTAATTAAAGGCATGGGCAATCTAAGACCATGGAATCCCCCAGTGATTCCGTCTTGGAGTTTATCTCTAGTGCTTCAGGTATTAGCAGATAAGCCATTTGAACCACTAAGTTCCATTTCTATGAAAATGTTGACGCTTAAAACTGTATTTTTAATTGCTGCGGCCTCGACTAGGCGGAGAAGCGAAATTCATGCCTTATCAGCTGAGGCAGACGGTTTTGTGGTTACAGGGGAAGGCCTCAGGCTTCTTCTACCTAGGATAAATTTCATGGCTAAAAGTCAGTCTGAAATATCCAGGTCAACCCATATTTTTACCAGCTTTGACTAGATATGACCTTAATTCAAAAGCATGGTGTCCAGTCCGCGCATTAAACAGGTACAAACAGCGTACACAGGAATGGTGGACGGACCCTACAGCGTTATGGTTGTCGTATATTGAAACTCATGGTAGGGCTTCCAAGGACAGCATTTCCAGGTGGATTGTAGAATGTATTCAATTTTGTCATAAATCCGCCACAGGTAAACAAGATGATTTTGCCAAGGCTCACAGTGTTTGTGGTGTAGTGGCTTCCACTGCCCTGTTTAATGGGGTCCCTGTGGACGACATTATGTCTGTAGCCCAGTGGCACTGTGAGTCGAGTTTTACCGACCATTACCTCCGTGACACCTCGAATCCTCTCGCCTTATAGATTTTTAAAAGATCATTTAGGTGTACAATTTTTGATGAGGTTTTCTCATTTTTATCCCCCCCCCCCCCGGTCGCCGTCTTGTCAACGCAACTCCTCCTAGAGGTCTCAATGGATTAACTTAAAATTTTATCCACATTATCATTATCATGTGCGGTTATGCAAATGCTTTTTTCGTGTCCGATTTATTGTTCATTACCATGTGTACTTGTACATCCATCCGTCTGTCAAATGTATGTATGTTCATCGGTCAGTCCATCCATCTCTGACAATCATTTCTTGGCAACTCAACTCCAAGAGGTCTCAATGGATTAACGTTACATTTTGTACACATTATCAGTATCATGTGCAGATGTTTTCGCGAGCGAAAATTTTTTTATTACAGAGTTATCCCCCTTCAAATATCTTAAAGCCCATACTTAAACTGCATTGCCAATTATTTCTTGGTCAACGCAACTCCACCTAGTTTAGCTCGGATTCTTTTGAAACTTGGTAAGTGTTATCATTATCACATGAAGGTGTGCATATGCTATTCGTATATCTGTACATCCATCCATCTGTTCAAAATGTATATATGTCCATCTGTCGATCCGTCCATCTCTGACAATCATTTCTTGTCAACGCAACTCATGTGTTATCATTGTGACATGAAGATGTGCATGTGATATCTGTATACTTGTACATCAATCTTTCTGTCCAAAATGTATGTTTGTCTGTCGGTACATCCTTGTCAACACAACGCTTATAGTTTAGTTACAATTCTTTTGAAACATGGTGAATCTAGTCATTACCATCTGAAGATGTGCATGTGCTTTTTTCGCGGCCAGAAAATTATTCATTACAGAGTTATCCCCCTTTAAATACCTTTAAGCTGATACATAAATGCAGTATCAATCATTTCTTATCAACACAACTCCTACAATTTAGCTGTGATTCTTTTGAAACGTGTTACGGGTTTATGGTTCTTGCATTAGAAGGCATTAAAAGCAAGATTAGAAATCTTTTTCTGGTGCTAAATGTAAGTAGATTTATTTAGCAAGTAGTGATTGAACGATAAGTATGTTTATGTGGTTAATAGAACTACAGACCAACTCTAGAGGGATCTTTGGTCATTATCTGTGCTGAAAAACAAATTCAACAAAATTGTCTGGTTCATGCCAGATCTTTTGACCCTATGCTCTCAATTCTTTTGTCATTGGATATATTACTTGCAGGGTTGGGGTCAATTCTGATTGGAATTGGCATTGATCAGTCAATTCCAATTCAATTCCAGAATTGGAATTGATAAATCGGAGGAATTCAGGATTGGAACTGGAATTGATAAATTTTAAGACACCAGAATTGGATTTGGATTTGGAATTGATCATTTGAATTGACTGGAATTGATAAATTCCAATTCAATTCCAATCAATTTCAGTCATAATTTGTCACATTTGTGATAGATTTACTGAACAGTGTTGGCAATAAAATGTACATGTAATATCTGTAAATTATACACAGCCCTTTATATACCCTTAATGCATTTCATCCTAAATAATCTATATGATGTCATTTACCACATTTCATTCTATATGCAAGTTGATGATATTTATTGTGCCAGCTGTAATTAGATGCTTTATTGGATATTTAAAAATTAATATGACTGAATACTTTTGTCTCCTAAGGCTGCAACAGTTTCTATTAAAATTAATTTTAACAACTTAGTTATATGTTTGGCTTGAGGACTAGAATTTGAGATACTGATAATTCAGTGATGAGCAAGTTAGCGACTATTCTTGAAAATTTACCACCGAAGTGGCTAGCTGGATAACTGAGCCAGTAATTCCAGTGGTAAATTTTCAAAAATAATCTCTCACTCTCTGAAACGACAAAATAAAGATCTGATAAATGCTATGAATTTTAATACATTATTGAGTTAACTCAATTCCCCATGACCAGTGACCAATTAAGCCTTTTATCCTATGTGAGCTTTGTACCTCCTTTATTCAATAAAAGCTTCTGATCTTGAACTTATTTCATTCTGCATTCCCTGGAAACAGGATTTCATCTCTATGAAATTATGCCATCTTTAAAATCATACAAATTAGTTAAAAAGATTTCAAATATATAAGCTAGAACCAGGGTTGGGTTTTGGACAGTCCAAAACTAACTTTGAGCAGACATTGTCCAAAACCTGTCTAAAACCTGTCTTAAATGGTTTAAACCAGTCCAAAACTGTCCAAAATTGTCCAAAACTGTCCAAAACTATGTTGGACATATCACCATACTCTTATGCATCATAATCCTATTAAAAAATAACAAGAAATCAGAGATTGCATCAAAAGCACTATATTAAACAAATCCATTTATTATATGAGTTATTATTACATTTTTATCAAATACATACAATTAAAACTTAAAAGGCTTAATTAGGTTTAATTAGTAGTCCAAATCAGACAGCCCTCTCAACATCCTGTAGCAAAACACTAGCTTTGACGCTTTCTCTACTCCAAGCCTATTACGGATTTTATTGTGGATATAGCTAAAATTGCTAAAAGTTCTCTCAATCGATGCTGATGATGCTGGTGCTTCAAGCAGCTGAATAGCCATATCAATAAAATCACCTGGCACACCTAGTGTTTTCAAGGCCTTCCACCATGTCACTGAAGGCACTTGAACTGCAGCATCACAGAAATATGATGCAGGAAATGGGCTGCTTTTAGCCTGGTATGCAATAAATGTTGCTATAAAGCTAGGGTTCTTAGCTATTATCCAATTGTTCACTTCTTCAAACTGTTTTGCTACCAGCATCTCGCCCTGAAACTTTGGATGTAATGTGTATGCGACAAGATGCGCTGGCAGGATTGCCTTGCTGAAACGTGCTAACAGAGTTTTCTTGTGTGGTTCTAGCAGAGTGTTGTTTAGTAATTCAAGCCAAACATGGCATGCATCGGCTAGTGTTGATGTGTCACTCTGACATGTGTCAATTGCTATTGAAATTCGCCGAAGTTGTTCGGCTAAGTCTCTTGCATTTCTAAACAGGTTAAAGTCCATTATCTTCTTGACAATAGAATTATCTATTTCTCCTTCATGGTCTTGTACAATTTTCATGAAATGTGGACGGTTGTGAATGAAGGAGTCAATACACACGAGTTGACGCTTCCATCTAGTGTCACAAGGAAGCTGTGGCTTAACACTACCAATACATTCCGAGCGCCAGGATAGTGGCTTGTGGTGATTCCTGAAATATTTTTGAATCTCAACTACATGCTTAATTAGCGTATCCGGTGTTATGTCTTGCCCTAGTAAGTTTAGCCAGTGTGCAGAACAGCCATAGACAATAAGATCAGTGTCATCAGCCTTCAAACCATCACGCATTTTTTCCATGTTCTTTGCATTATCTGTGACAATGCTCTTAACTGTACAGTTGTATTTTGTCTTAGCATATTGTATTGTCTCTTGACACTTCACCTTACAGTTTTCAGCACTTAGTCATAGAACCAGTGTCAAAGCTGTTTAGGAAGAAGCTCTTTCCTTCTACTTGCAAGCAGGATGCTATGATAGGTTCATTGTGAATGTTACTCCACCCATCCTCCACTAATGTTGCTGTCTTGCCATCAAGAATCACCTTCATATCCTCTGTCACCTGATCATGCACAGCATCTAGAAGCTTTCCACCAATCAGTTTACGTGAAGGGGGTTTATATCCTGGGCGTAGCATACTAACAACTTTTATGAACTGCGGATGTTCAGCCATTGAAAATGGAAGGTACAAGCATAAAACAACCTCGCGACTTCTATATCTATTGCTGACTTCATCGCTGAGGTGGTAGTGATACAATGTTGGCTCAGATCGGGTTGAATTGAGAATTGAACTGGACAGGTTGGTGAGGGTGGTGCTGATGTGATCCAAGCCATTTGGGGACAAGATATGATAATCTTTTTAAAAATTTACATTGAAATGACTGGCATTGCAACAAAATCAGTCATTCCTATGTTGAATTTTCAAAAGTAATTAATTTTATGTCATAATTCAATACATTTAAAATTTGGAATGGATAGAGTTAAAGATAGACCACCCTTCTGTCAAATAAATGCATGTTTTTATTTATTTTCAAAACTTTGGGACTTGCTGAATATTAGTTTGACTGTTTGCATCAGTCTATCTGAAGGGTGTTAGTGTGCTATGCCAAATTGTTTTCATAATATTACTGTAGTAAAGGTATTCAGGCAAGAGTATTTCTGAAAACCCTGGGTTGCAGAAAGTATAGGGTTAAGCAGATCATTGTGTGTTATTTCTAATCTTAAGCCAGAGCCCTCACAGGCCAATTATCACACCTATACCATTGAATTGTAAAGAGGCTCAGCATGTGATTGTGGTTATCAGAGATTATCAGACCTGGCTCTATTACTAGCATGGCAAGGAGAATAATTAACTCAGGTATCTGAACTAAAGGTGAGACATCCTGTTGATAACCCCTATGCGGCCAAGACAATTACAGTGAATAGTAACCTTACCTACATTGTACATTATGACTTTTAAACACAACTTAGCACAAATTTTTGAAAATTTTTCACTGAAATGACTGGCTTAGTAAAAGCGGCAGTCATTTCACGAGTAAATTTGTTTTCCAGTCAAATTAGTTTCAAAATATTCTGCAGTTTCATCGGTGAAAGGGTTAAGGCATGTATTAGATATATTGGACTCCTAGCACTCCAATGTCAACAAAAAACATTTTTCAAATAAAATTAAAAGATAAACTGTTTTTTTATTTTCAACAAATTTGTCATCGCCCAACAAAATTGTTGAAAAATGAAAACCAGTTTCCTTGGTATAGTCACAATAAAATATAGAATTTTTAATTATTAACATTAGAGGGCAAGGGGTTAAGCATTAATTTTATTTACCTTCAAAATCTTGATGTCTTTGCTGATATGTGTGTCTGCACTGTCTGTATCAGCCTGTTCAACAGGACTTTCAGTAGACTTCTCATGCTTCTCATAGTGTATTTTCATCTGTGCTACCTTGTTGACAACTGTGTACTCACACTCTCTACACTTAGCCATTTGTTTGCCATTAATCTTAACTTCCAAAAAGTGCTTCCAAATTGGATCCTTAGGCCTACCACCTTTGAAATACATATTAACTATTTCAAATACCATCAACACATAAATATTCAGGACAACAGAAGAATTCAAAGATTAATGTAGCACAAGGATATCTTTTTACTAATTGTCTAATTGATATCTAGCATTAACTGAGGATAGATGAAAACATGAAGAATCTAATTTATATTCTATCAGCTTAATGCCAAATTTGCATAAGATCTTATGTAAACATAGCTAATGTGTGTACTGAGTAGTGCATTCTAAAATAGCCTTAGAGAGCAAGGGTCATCAGTTAATTGTTGAAACAACATCTTAGCAGACTATATTTTCTCTATGAGTTTAAGATTCTTCCATAGGCCACAAACATTTTGCAAGAAATAGATTTAGACACAGAGACAGTTCTCAATAATATAAACATCTAGCTGTACATAGGTAGTCTAATATGTTTACATTATTGATTAAATAGGGTTTCTCCTTCGATCAATACTCACCATTCTTTTACTTCTGATATACAGCTGGCCCTGACAGCGGCTCTAGGATTATAGACTTAGAAAGCTTTACCGACTCCTGGGAACCGGGTACTCGGCTTGGTACTAGGCCACAAACATTTTGCAAGAAATAGATTTAGACACAGAGACCGTTCTCAATAATATAAACATCTAGCTGTACATAGGTAGTCTAATATGTTTACATTATTGATTAAATAGGGTTTCTGTGGGTTTAACACAACTGGTCGAAATATACAGAGTTAAAACATTTAAGACAAACAAAAGTTGAAAAAAATTAACCCATGGATTATAGAAAGAAGCAAATAAGACTCCTAATTTATTGAAATCATATGTGTCCTTTTAGATTATTATTATTATTATATAGCAATAAAGTATCCAAAAATACATGTAGATAACCATCCATCAATATGTACATGTACCTGTATGTGTCTAAATGCTATATAGTTGTTTTAAGAAAATTACATTTCAGAAAAATATTTTTTATACCAATATTTTAGGTTTTGGACAGTTTTGGACAATTTAAGGTGTCCAAAACCTATTTTGGGCGGACGGTTTAAACCATGGTTTAAACCGCGGTTTAAACCACTAGTGTCCAAAACTTGCCAACCCTGGCTAGAACCAAGATAACCAAATTGTGTTAAAATTATTCATCAAGATGTTAGCAATAGTGTTCAGTAAAGTAATGACTATCATCTGCATGGAATGAAATGGGTGAAGTAAGCAGTACATTACAAGATAATTGCCCTGTAATTATACCCTCCTACATAACAAAGGAATCATTGAACAACTCCCTCTGTGTGTGTGTGTTGTAATATTTAAGGCTTTTATATGCTAGTTCCCAATGCTAGGGTCTAGACTCACGCCTGGCCTTTATGGTTTCTGTTGAATTCTTGTGAATTCTTGTGATGTCGGTTTGTGCATTAGCTTGTGTCTCTGTGTGTGTGTGTTGATCGTTGTCTCTCGATTTTGTCTCATGTTGCTGTTCTTGTCCATGGCTTTTCTGTTGCTCCTCATGCTTGGGCGTGGGTGATGGGGATGGCCTAACCTGGACCTAACGGGGGTGGGGAAGGGATGGGGTAGGTGCTGGGTCGGGGGGGGGGGGGGAGTAGGTGCGTACGGTCTTATGACCGGATGTACCCAAGGGGGGGGGGGGCTTTAGGTCAGAGACCTCCCGGCCCCCTTTGGGGGGAGTGGGGGGTTGGGGTGTGGGGTCTTTCAGGTCCTGGGACCCATTTGCTCTTCTGGCCATCATCCAAGCAGGCACCAGCGCGCACTTGTTTGATTTTGATTGATTAGGTAGCCCGTATGGTGACTGTGTCCGTCCGAGGACGAACTCGATCAGTCATCCGGGTTGCATCCCTCCATAGTCCCATCGAAAAGTCCGAAAGATTCTAATTCTAGCAATTTTGTTTTGATTTTGTAATCCGTATGTTGCGTGGTTCCATCCAAGGACGAATCCATTCAGCATCCAGTTTACTTTGATTATGCCGAAATTTCTTGCCTACCTAACCCTAGCTCACGTTCACACAGTGATGGGCACTGTATGACGGGACCTCAATTTAAAGTCCCATCCGAGAAGACTGAGAAACACAGGCACCTGGACTAGAGGTGTTATTCAAACTCTACATACATGTGCTCAGTACTCTCACTCAGTACTGTACTATATACATTGTATTCTAATGTTTTTTAATGCAAACATTTAAATAGTGAGGTTTACATGCATCTACAATAATTAGACATGGAATTAACCTTTAGTCATAGTCATCAGAAAAAACTTGGCATTAAGCTATAATTAAGTCAAAAAACCTAAAATAACATCTGCTGAATGTTGACTTTTTGGATAATAATTTGACTGAAAGACATAACTACCTACTGGCAACGACAATTTTTATTCTAATTGTTTTAAATATTAACGGAGAAGCCAGCCAAAAATGTCTCCTGCACTGGTCTTGAGGACGGATCATATGTATGCTAAGAGACTATTCTTGAAAATTTACCAGTGGAATGACTTATTCCATAACTGAGCCAGTTATTGTATTGTTAAATTAAAAAAAATAGTCCTCTTATCCTGCAAATGGACATTTGCTAATGATAAATCTAGTTTTTCTTGGCCAATCTTGGGCATTAAGTGGTTAGAATATAATGTTTATATCAAGTAAATATTGGGGTGGAATTGGAATTGGACTTGGATCAAATGGAATTGGAATTGAGCTTTTCTGGGTGGAATTGGAATTGGAATTGATAAAATGAATTGATATGGAAATGGAATTGGAATTGATAAAATGAATTGAGGTGGAATTGGAATTGATAAGATGGAATTGACCCCATCCCTGATTACTTCAAGAAGCAATGCTATGATTCCATTTTGAAGAAATTCATCCTTATTTTCCTGAGTTATCTCCCTTGAAAAACTTAATTCACCAAAATTCTCATGTCCGTAAATAATAGTTGAATGGAATTGAATCTGCACTTACAAATCTATCTTTCTTTAAGGTGAGATGCAGTGTCAGGATTTCATTTGTCATTGATTAGTTTTTCTAAAATATTGTCCTTTACAATTAATGTTGTGTCCACTCTTGATGTATGTTTACCTGAAATGTTTGGATCGGTGGGGTGGGGTGGGGTGTGCAGTCTTCTAATGGCTCTTGTTTCGTCCATCCATTGATTTATCATCTTGACAGGTTTTATTGCCATACAAGATAAAAACCATTAACAGATTAACCTTTTTCCTCCAGTGCCTAAATATTTAAGGTATGTATTATGTGCTCTGCCATTTATACTGTTGAATATTTTGAAATATATTTGATTGAAAGTTGTTACTGCTTAAGGCAGCAATGACTTTCAGTCAAATTATTTTCTGAGTAAATTCCAGTTCACCCTACTGCTGCTACCTTGGCCATTCAGCCAAATCCACATGTGTTAAAAATAGATGGTTTGGAATACACTCAGTTAAACCTGCTATAAAGACCACCTGTATTAACGCATTCACTGATGAATTCTCTTTTTACGCCATTTGTACAGTAAAACTTGAATATTTTGAAATTGATTTGGCTGGAAGCCATTGCTGCCGAAGGCACAACTGCTTCAAGTCAAATTAATTTCAAACTATTCAGCAAAATAAGTTTTATATCGTAAAGAATATACTTGTCCAGGATTTATCCAGACCACCTGCCTTTAGAGACCGTTTTCTTCATTTGCTAAATCCATTTAAGCAATGGACTTGAGCCCTTATTAAGAAACCAGCCACCATAAGAGACCGGGTTCTGATTCTCCCGTGGTTGGTGTCTTAGTACAAGTTTGACTGTATGTCATCAATTTGGAAGTGCCACTGATTGACATAAAATTCATTAAAGATTAGTTTAAATGCCACTGTTCCAGGTGAGAGATACAGGCCGCTTGGGCCTCTTGTATTTGGCTGGAAGCATCGTTAGGCCTTAGGACATCCAAGTTTTTCAAAGGGAGCTGATCTGCCAATTGTTGATTCCATGTTATCAATGATGTTCATATAATCTCATGTGGCACTTTAACTATACTTTGCTGGAAGAATTCTGCATCAGTTCTTGTTAAACTTCAAGATCCCAATTTGTTCAAGTCTTGCTGTTGCATGTGTGGGTGACAGGTGTTCACCTCTGCATATGGATGTAATATGTATGTTTTTATTACTCGTTAGTTAACCTGTTGTATGTTGCTATGTTTCAGAGTAGTCGTGATATCAGTGGAGCGGCCATTGCATTATTCACAGCGCGGGCCCACCTTCCATCCATTACATCTCACCAGCTTGTTCTTAAAGCTCTT
This sequence comes from Chaetoderma sp. LZ-2023a, assembly GCA_034401795.1. Taxonomy (NCBI): domain Eukaryota; kingdom Metazoa; phylum Mollusca; class Caudofoveata; order Chaetodermatida; family Chaetodermatidae; genus Chaetoderma; species Chaetoderma sp. LZ-2023a. The sequence continues at coordinate 135,367,550 of CM067360.1, forward strand.
ATATATCAACTAGATGCCGCTTTAGAGAGGTACATAAAATAAAGGAAATCATATGTTATGTCTAAATAATCAGCCTGACTTTGTAAATGATCCATTTCTTAACTGCAAACGTTGAGATATTTGTTTTGTCTGGGTATTGTCTAAGGTAGGACTACACCAGTTTGAGCTATGTTAGCATGAAGCCATTGCATGTGCACACCAATGCATTGAAATTGTACACAACATGATACACGCAACTGCAATACATTAGTCATTATAAGGTTGCTATATAAAATGAAACATGTTGTACACAACAGAGAATGACATCACATGTGTCATGTGTTGTAAATTATGCTAGTTGAATGGCCACTTAATGATGTAGATTCGTGCAATTTTTCACAGTTGTTTTGATGAAAATAGGACCTTGTTCACTTTTCCTTCAGCGTTTGGTTTCATGTAAGATGCTGCATTGCATACACAATGCCATTTGTTAGTTCACATGGACAGAATGGCCAAGTGAGCTTATGCCATGGTGACTGTCCGTCGCCATTAGCAGGCATATTTGTAAATGCTCCTATATTTTCCTATGTATTTTAGTAAATCCTATGTTGTTATTACACCACAAAAACAAACATTACCATTCAATCACTACTTGCTAAATCAATTATCTGCATTTAGCTACCAGAATAAGATTTTTATGCTTGCATACACTCCTCCCCATGCCTATTCCTATTAATAGGGACCCTCAACCAGGCTACTGGTTAGGTCCATCTCCAGTATATTAACTGATATAGACTGGCACCAGTCTGTACTCACTCCATAGTGACGCCTGTCACTAAGCGCGTTTGCGCATGCACACTGGAGCCCAAGTAGGAAACAGATTCACTTTTCAATTATTCTGAAAGCAGAATAACTGCCTAAATATTATCAGAAAGATTTTATAGCTTTGCGCTGTGTCAGCTTACTATTGAAGGACTTCCTCACGCTATGATATGCCTACTATGAAGTCTATCCTCCCAAAATTATGTTTTTGGAAGTATTTCGTGGTTATATTGAACTTTATAACTATGTTTTCGTGGGTTTCGTTTTTGTGGTAACAACCGTAATATGCCTAGGTCATCATCATCTAAAATCCCTCTATTACTCCAGTGAGCCCTTATTCACTTTCAGTTTAGTGCATTACAAGGAATTACGTTTATTTCCCTAAGAAAGATTGTTTTCTTATCATTAGGGATTTTTGAATTTGAACTTTTCCGGCCTTTCTTTGCGTTTGCATATGTCTAGACTCCTTTTAACGAAATACTAAGCTGTATGCTTCTTTGTAATCTTTTTTCGTTTTTAAGAGTCTGTTAAAACGACCGATAAATCAAGTGCACGTCCTCAATCTGTGACCGAGTTCAAAAACATACTTACCATTCAATCACTACGACCCGGCCTCAGCCACCCTGCGTGGAATTGATTTGAGAATTTGCCTATAATATTTGGTACTTAAATTCAGAAAAGTGAATCTGTTTCCTATTTGGGCTCCAGTGCGCATGCGCAAGCGCGCTTAGTGACAGGCGTCACTATGGAGTGAGTACAGACTGGTGCCAGTATATTAATAGGAATAGGCATGGGGAGGAGTGTATGCAAGCATAAAAATCTTATTCTTGTAGCTAAAGCAGATAATTGATTTAGCAAGTAGTGATTGAACCGTAAGTATGTTTTTATAGTGGTTAACAAAACAACAGACCAACCCTTAGGGTTAGGGTTAGGGGTCTGTGGGGGGTTTCCTATATTAGGTTCAAAACCTCTTATTTCCTTTATATTTATATTAATTTTAACTCCAGGTAAAAGCTAAGCTATTGAACACAAGTGTGAAATCTGCACAGTAAGGCTGTGTGGTATGGCATAATGTTAAACCAGTGACAATGTCAATTTTCAAACCTGTTTGAACTGGTTTTATGGGGTGGGGTAGTGACAAGGATGAGTGGGTACATTTATTGTAGGCCTATGTAATATTTTTTCCATGAACATGTAGCAAGTATACGTAGGGCTGGGCGGCTTTGGCCTAAAAGAAAACCAGTGACGGTATCAATAATTAAACCGGTTTAACCGAAATACCGTTTTATATACCCCGCGCTCTGCCACGGTGCCTGCTCCTGGTCAAACCAGTGATATTCTCATGCCGGGGCTGTCAGGCCCGCATGTTTTCCCTGACTTGCCAGGTGTATCAGCGTACCCGCCGTCAAGCTCTACTGCATGCGCTCAGGAGGAAGACGAAGGCCCCCGTCTTGTAGAGCGCTCGCAGTTAGCCACGGAAGAGGATTGGTATGACGCTTGCCAGTGGTTGGTGAGCGTTAGGCCTGATCTGCCCGTGGAGCAGTCGACTAGCCAGCGTGTTCACACGCCGTGGTTAGCTGTGAAACTGACTGCTAACGCTATGCCTTCTCTGCCGCTGGCGGAGCATGTCGTTGACATGTTCAAGGCGGCGGAGACGTCCATTAACTCGAGTGGACGTCTCGCGAAGGCCCCTCGCGAGGTGGCCAGGCGTTGTCGCATCGTGCCCCTGGATTACCAGCGGTACGGTGTGGTACCCAAGCCCAGCGTGGATGACCGCGCGGCTTTGGGTGAGGATGCGCGGCCAGGCTCCCGTTCTGACACGGGGGTCTTGTGCTCGAACGCGTTGCGTTCGGCGAATACCGCGTTGCGTGATGCGGAGGAGAGTGGGAGGGCTTCGATTGCCGCTCTGTCCCACGTCTCCCAGCTGTTACAGGGGGTAGTAACGGCATCCGCATCGCGCCAGCCAAGCCCGGCCACGGTCCAGCGAGCCATCCAGGATGGTATTAACCTGGCGCTGGACTGTATGACTCGGGCGGTGACCAGGAGTGTCCGGGCAAGACGCACGTTTGCCCTGGACAATCTGTGCCCGTCTCAGGACCTGTACAATAGGCTACTCCGTACGCCTATGACGGGTCCTGGTCTTTTTGGAGGTGAGGGATGTCGCCACTTCCAGGAGACGGTCACCCTGGTGAATAACCAGAGGGCGCTGCGCGAGCAGTTTGAAGTGCTGCGTCGTGCTAACGTTCGCGCCGCGGCCCCTGCGTATCGTCCCCTGCAGGCTCGAGGTGGTGCTGGCCAAGTCAGAGGCCAGCCACCGTCGCAGCGTCGGCCTCGGCCGCGTGCGATTCGGCCAGCAGCGAGGGGGGCGCAGGTTCCTCAGGCGCCGTCAGCCAGGCAGCCGCCCGCGCACCGAGGTGCGCGCGGGGCGGGGCGGGGCGCGCGAGGATCTGGGCGTGGTTATCGGTCCTGACAGGACGCTTACCGCGGTAAGAACCACTCCGGTGTGTATGGCAACGGAGACAGTGCCGCTCTTGCATGCCTTGTGTCCACCGCGGTCCCTAGGTGGACCGGTGGGAGGCCGGCTAGCCGACCACATGCAAGAGTGGGAACGGTTGACTCAGGACCGTTTAGTCTTGCGATGGCTTTCCGTCGGGTATCATCCAGAGTGGATGTCAGGCCCGCCGTCGCGACTGTCTCTGGTGCCAGTCTGGACTCCCATTCCGAGAGAGCCAGAGCAAAGGTTGTGTATCGAGGAGGAGATAAATTCCCTCGTACAAAAAGGAGCTATTCAGCCGGCACAAAGGTGTCCGGGCTTCTATTCAACCCTGTTCTTAGTAACAAAACGCACCGGAGGGTGGAGACCGATTCTCAACCTCAAGCCATTGAACAAGTTCATCGAGACGCCCAGTTTCAAGATGGAAACGGTGCGTTCGGTGTTGGCGGGGTTGGAGAGGGGGATGTGGACGGCGTCGATAGATTTGAAGGACGCTTATTTCCACATCCCCATCCACGGGAGTTTCTGTCGCTTCCTGAGATTTGCATTCCAGGGCAGACAGTGGGAATTCAGGGTGTTACCCTTCGGAATTTCCACGGCTCCTCGGGTTTTCACCCGTGTGGTTCTTGCGATCACAGCATACCTCCGCAGGAGAAGCATAGCAGTCCACACGTACATAGACGACTGGCTGTTGAAAGCGCACACCCGGGAAAGTTTGTCGGCCAATCTGGAGATTGTTTTGAAAACTCTCACAGACTTAGGCTGGATGATCAATTTCCCAAAATCAGAGCTGACTCCATCCCAGAAGTTTGTTTACCTGGGGATGTTCTTTGATCTAGAGACAGGATATGTGTATCCTACTCAGGAGAGAGTTCAGAAACTCATCTCGTTAATTCAGTCAGTGTGCGACAGTCGTCATGTCCTGGCACGGGTTTACTTGAGAATGCTGGGGTTGATGGTTTCATTGGAACCAGTCATTCCTCAGGCCGCCTTACGCAGGCGGCCGATCCAGTTATTTCTCATGACACAATGGACCCAGAGTACAGGTTCGCTGGACTCGAATGTGTCAGTGTTGGCGCCTCTCATTCACCACCTGCAATGGTGGTTGAATACAGAGAATCTCTTGCCGGGGGTTTTGCTAACCCCTCCCCACCCTCAGGTGACGGTGTATACAGATGCATCGATGGAGGGCTGGGGAGCTTGCCTGGAAGAGTACACGATATCAGGGCTTTGGAATCTGGAACAGTCAAAGGAACATATAAATCTACTGGAGCTAAGAGCAGTAGTCCTGGCCCTGGAACATTTCTTACAGAAAGTTCAGGGCAAGATTGTTCTTATTCGTTCAGACAACTCAACAGTTGTGACTTACATAAACCGCCAGGGCGGAACGAAGTCGCCCAGTCTCTGTATGATGACATGGAAACTGCTTTGTTGGTGTCTGGATCACCAGATTACCTTGAAAGCAGTTCATATTCCGGGAAGGTTAAACCTGCTAGCAGACTCATTGAGCCGAAGGATGAGTGTTTTACCCACGGAATGGCAACTAAATCAATGTGTGGCGGATCGTCTGTTCGACCATTGGGGGAAACCCAACATCGATTTGTTCGCAACGAAGAAGAATGTGAAGATGACGATGTACGTCTCTCCGATTCCGGATCCAAGCGCTTTCGCAACAGATGCGTTAGCTATCAGCTGGGGGAGAATGTATGCATACGCATTCCCTCCAGCAATCCTGATTCCAAAAATTCTTCAGAAAATCAGACAAGAGGAATGCCAAGTGCTTCTGATCGCCCCGGATTGGCCAAGCCGATCATGGTATACGGATCTGCTGGACCTTCTGGTCTGCAATCCGGTTCCTCTGCCTCTGATGGACGATATTATCTTCCAGGGCAAGGCCCTTCACAACAATCCGTCAATGTTCAGATTGACTGCGTGGATGTTGTCAAGGAATCTAGAATTAAGGAGGGCTTTTCTGAGCAAGCAGCCATGTTTATGGCCAAAGCCAGGAGGGGGTCAACCTCCAGAGCATATAATTATAAAATCAACAGATTTGCAGAATGGTGCTCAAAAAGATGTATTGATCCAATGGATTCATCTATTCAAGTAGTAGCTGATTTCCTCTGTCACCTCTATGATGCCTATAGCCTCAAGCCTAACTCTATTGCTGGTTATAAATCAGCATTAATGTCTGTTATTCCTTGCTTGGCTAAGAGGGGAAGTGATGAAGTAAATACATTAAATGTATTAATTAAAGGCATGGGCAATCTAAGACCAAGGAATCCACCTGTGATTCCGTCTTGGAGTTTATCGCTAGTGCTTCAAGTACTAGGTGATAAGCCTTTTGAACCACTTAGTTCCATTTCTATGAAACTATTAACACTGAAGACTGTGTTTTTAATTGCTGCGGCCTCGGCTAGGCGTAGGAGTGAAATTCATGCCTTATCAGCCGAGGATGACCGTTTTGTGGTTTCAGGGGAAGGCCTTAAGCTGCTACCTAGGATTAATTTCTTGGCTAAAAATCAGTCGTTGAAATATCCAGGTCAACCTATTATTTTGCCTGCTTTAACTAGATATGATCCTAATTCTAAAGCATGGTGTCCCGTCCGGGCGCTGCGCCGGTACAAACAACGTACGGCGGAGTGGCGCACCGACCAGTCAGCGTTATGGTTGTCATATATTGAACCCCATGGCAGGGCTTCTAAGGACACCATTTCCAGGTGGATTGTGGAATGCATTCAGTTTTGCCATAAATCCGCCACCGGGAAACAGGTTGACGTGGCCAAGGCTCACAGTGTCCGCGGCGTAGTGACATCCACGGCCCTATTTAATGGGGTCCCTGTGGATGATATTATGTCGGTGGCTCAGTGGCACTGTGAGTCAAGTTTTACAGACCATTATCTCCGTGACACCTCTAATCCTCTCGCCTTGTCGATTTTGAAAAAATAACTCGGTTTATATTTTTTGAGGAGGTTTTTCCTCATTACTTATATATTTCACAATTAATTTATGGAAACACCCACTTTTTTGGGCCTGCATCAGTCTTTACCAATGGGAGGATGATGTCAGCAGCCATTTTCAACAAGGTCAGTCTTGTTCATGTGTTGTCCGTTGTTGATTGTATTGTCACGATTACCCGTTATTAATATGGTGATGGTTTGTGTATTTGTGTGGTTCATTGTTGAGAGTTACGAAAATGGAGCTTTTTCGTCTCTGTCCTGTAGTACATGGCACTTGTACGTAGAGAGCGTATAGGACATTGAGGTCAGGCGACTCTTCCTCCCAGGAAGGAGGGGGGGGAGCGCATATGACATCGGTCATCTCTCATACATCGGTAGTGTTATCCGATGGTTAGTCAAATCCTGACTGTTTTTTCTTACAGTTTCAGAAGTTTAAGTGCCTTAAACGCAGAAAAGCGTATAGGGATGAGCTGGTCTTTTGACCTCGCCTCCCTCCCGCCAGATTCACTTTCGAATTCTGGCAATATCAAAAGTATTAGGGAGGTAAGTATACTCTTGAAGTGAAATAAACGAAATCTAGGATTTCTTTTTTCACGAGAGAGTTGATACTTACCTCCCTAGATACGGACCCGGCCTCTCCACCCCACAGAGGCTCGGTCTTCAGGCTCTTAATAGTTGCATGTGTGTCAGCCAATAATCTAGTCAGAGGAAGTGCTAGTCTGCGCATGCGCGGTGGTGGGGCTGGCATCCGCCAGACTACGCTCTGACTCCCTGCCCAGTAGGGGCACCTAACTGTTTTAAATCTGAGTGTTTATTGAGTGAAAGCCAATATTTAGCAATATCAAAAGTATTAGGGAGGTAAGTATCAACTCTCTCGTGAAAAAAGAAATCCTAAATTTCGTTTATACGGTGCTACAATGATCGAAAGTAATTTGAAACATGAAAATACCCTGTTTTTATTGGCTAAAGTACATGTATTTTGCGATTTGACAACTTGATGTAAATTGCCACGAAATTAGAGCGGTAACTATGTGCGACTGTTCACTTCGACGCTATCTCAAAATAGTAGTTAAAATAAATAAAATAAAGTCTGGTTCATGTGATCTCGTGAAAATAACACTAACTACTAAAATGTTGATTTTTAACATTGTTATTAGGTCACTATTTTCGAAAGCGGAGTAAAATCTAACGCATGTAAGTAGGAACCCGGATATGAGAGCGAGTTTAGGCTCCTAGTAGAGTAGCGCTGATACGGTTAGAGTTCGTATAACCACCTACAGTATGATCTAGTCTAGTAAGTCACATGTTTGTATTCGAGTACTCAGTATTCAGTAATACTCTTCAATAAACTCGTTCATCACGCAATGAAAAGGGTAGTCATTTCCCGGAAATCGCATCTCAAGAATTCTCATAAAAAACCGCCTGTCTGAATATTTTTCGAGAGCATATGCCATAATAAAGAGATTATGATAATTTAACAACATAAATGCAATGATTCGTGGCAATGTAACTTAAATCAACACTCCGTAGTCGGGCAGATATACAAAGACAGCCCGGCCCGTAAAAGCAAAATGATGTGATTCTAACCGTATCGACCAAAAATTCCAGTGATGAAAAATACTCTGATTTACAGGAATTTCATTCATAAAATCAATAGTAGTGAATAGCGGAAGAATTCATTAACAACCAATCACGCCTGCTCGTATTTGAGAGGCTAAGAGGTTTATTTTACCTGTAACTGGTCCGCCAACGTAAGAAACGAACATAATCGTTTTCATTTCTCGGGCATTCAAGCAATCTGTGTCGTACGTCTTATTCCATGCTGGATCATTTTATGTTTGTCGAAAGTGACATGTTTGGATTGGGAGTTCTTTGGATAGCGTGGTTGTTTTCATAGTGTGTTACTTGAATTTTTTTGTATCGTGTCACGTTTGGAATCCTACTTAAACATATTACAACCGCGAATTGACAAAAGGATTGATTTGTTACAAATTAGAAATTTAGATTTTCAAATTATTCAATCTTACCTTGAACTCGCAGAGCTTACATCATATAAAATTCACTGATGGCAAATCAAATCATATTTACCGAGTGTCATCCTCGGCCGATTTGTTGGGATTTCACCAACACCCTTGCTTTCCCACGGCTAATAATTATAGATGACTGTATTTTAATGGCACTATTAGCATTGGTTACCCAATAGATTATGATAAACTCAAGTCAAGAACAAACTAGTTTAGGACAGTCAGGAGATTTCGCGCAATGCCGATCTTACGGACAGTTTTTCGTTTTTTATTTTCATAATGGTTTTTAAACCATTGCCATAAAAAACCGTGAGACGGTGTGAAATGGGTATACCACCCAGCCCTAAGTATACGTGTGTTGTCGGGAACTTTTGACCCAAAATACACACTCACGACTTAATTTCTTTATAAGCATCAGGAATAAGGTACATGTATATAATATTCATTTCTGATCAAGCCTGTAATTGTGAAAATCTAGCTTTCTAAGGACTAACAATAATTTGTGGTCCATTTGCAATTGATTAATTCTAATGTGCGAGATTTATCATATGTTTTATCATCACGCGCCAAACAAAGGGATATATACCTTAATTTTTGTTAATCGGTTAAATAATGAGATATTGTTTTTAGACTGCTAGTTGATACATTTGTAACTGTTAGTGTCACAGATAGCAACAACTTTGAATCAATCAACTCTCCTTTTAAGATTCTGATAACACGCATCCATCTAGTCCTATCATTGTACCACCCCCCCCCCGCCCGAAACAAAGTTTTGGGGGTATACTGGAATCACGCCATCCGTCCGTCTGTCCATCCGCCCGTCCGTCCATCTGTCCATCTGAATTGTGTCCGAAGATGCATTCAGCCATTTTTCAATGGATCTCTGAAATTTTGTATACTTATTCCCTACCATGGGAACCTGTGCACCTGGTAGTTTGATGCTGATCAGACCCACTTTGTAAGAGTTATCCTCCTTGACTTAGTCAAAATCGGCTGTTTGACATTTGTCCAGAGATGCATTCGACCATTTTTCAATGGATCTCTGAAAATTTGTATACTTATTCCCTACCATGGGAACCTGTGCACGTGGAAGTTTGATGCTGATCGGACCCACTTTGTAAGAGTTATCCCCCTTGACTTAGTCAAAATCGGCTATTTGATATTTGTCCGGAGATGCATTCGACCATTTTTCATTTTTCAATGGAAGACTTTTAGATGAGCTTTTAAAATATGTGCCTCCCCGGTGGGTATTAGTTCTAGTTTACATTGGTTAGACATCCCTGTAATAATGATTTTGGCCCGTTACAAGGGGAGTTTACATTGGTTAGACATCCCTGTAATAATGATTTTGGCCCATTACAAGGGGAGTTTACATTGGTTAGACATCCCTGTAATAATGATTTTGGCCCGTTACAAGGGGAGTTTACATTGGTTAGACATCCCTGTAATAATGATTTTGGCCCGTTACAAGGGGAGTTTACATTGGTTACACATCCCTGTAATAATGATTTTGGCCCGTTACAAGGGGAGTTGGGGTAGTGGCTGCATGGTTAGAGCATATGCTAAAATACACGTGGCTATTTATTTCTCCTATGCGAGGTATGTTTCTTTATACTAAGGCTGTGCGATATGGCATAATGTCAACCCGGTGACGATGTCAATTTTCAAACCGGTTTGCACCGTACATCGGTTGTATAGGGTGGGGTGGGGCCAATGATGAGTGGGTACAATTACTGTAGCCCTATGTAATATTTTTCCGATAAACATAAAGCAAGTACATGCGTGTTGTCGGGAACTTTTGACCCAAAATATTCGCTCACGACTTAATTTCTTTCTAAGCATCAGGAATAATGTATATAACATGCATTTGCGATTACGGCTGTAATTGTTAAAATCTAGCTTGTGACGGATAAAAATAATTTGTGTTCCATTTATAATCGATTAATTCTAATGGCCGTGATTTATCATTTGTTTAATCATCACAAGTTGAACAACAGGATTTTTAGGCCCCTACGTTAATTTTTGTTAATCAGTTAAATAATGGGCTATTTATTTAGACTGTTTGTTGAAAATTGCTGGTGTCGTGGACAGTAACAACTTTCAATGAATTACTGTCATTTTACCATTCTGATGACAAAAGATCATCTAGTCGTAGTGTTTACATTGGTTAGACATGATTTTGTTACAATGGAGGTTGGTGAGGCATCGTCAATAAGATTATAATTTTCTCATGGAAAATGTCAATTTGCAGACAAAGGAAGGTTATTCTTGAAAATTTACGTTATCTAGCCAGTCATTTCAGTTTTAAATTTTCAAAAAGTAGACCTCTTTAGGTGTGCAAATTGACAGTTCTCAAGCCCACTGTGGATGCCGACTTAGCAGTAATATTTATAATTAAAAAAGATAAATCAGTATTGCCTAAACCGAAAATTTAATTAAACTCAGTTTTTTGGTTTGAGCGCGATTACGGCGGTTTACAAACCATCACTATATTGAACCATTTTACGATGTGAGATCGGTATGTCACGCAGCTCTACCGCACACATATTCAGCAACATGAACAAGGCAGATGGAAGGATGGATGGACTAAGCAAAAAACAGTCGACTTCTTTGTGGCCTCAATTAGAACCTACCCTCCCATGCAGTTTCATCAATATATTGCAAGAACAATTAAGACGCTAAGTCATGATAATGAAGCCTTTTAGGTGTGAAAATTCTTTTATTTTCCTTTTCACATCAAGAGTATACTTACCTCCCTAATACTTTTGATATTGCTAAATATTGGCGTTCACTCAATAAAACACTCAGATTAAAAACAGTTAGGTGCCCCTACTGGGCAGGTAGACAGAGGTAGTCAGGCGGATGCTGGCCCCACCACCGCGCATGCGCCGACTACTACTTCCTCTTTGCTAATTTATTGGCAGAGAGTTCACATGCGTTTGTGCTTGTTAAAAAGTTTTCACTCGTTTACCTGTGTAAAATAGTCTGAATATACCTGGAAAGAAAGAGAAAGATGTCAGAAAGGGCGACTTCTCCGGAGGAGGGAGCTGGATCTCTTTATCAGGTGATTTCAACTATATTCTAGCGAGTTTTTCCCCGGTGTAATGTGTTTCCGGGACTCGCGCTTACCGTGATGAGCGCCGGTTTGAGTTGGTTTTTTCAACTCAGTGCTGTATAAGTCTAATCTCTCTTTGTGTTTATGTCCACAGGTATGGATTTGCATTATTAGTGGACATCTCAGCACAGGAGGGTTTGTTTCTCTCCACCACGGTTCCATTTCCTACTAATACTGTTAGGTTATCTAACCAAAAAAATCTATGCTCAGTGAGTTGGAGGCTTGATATAAAGGTCTTCTCACTTTGCCCTCTTGATCCAATTCCTTCCCCTTAGGTGGAGAGAGTTAAGAGGCGTAGTCTTGGTGGAGTGCTCCAGTGCATCACGTTGGATGGTTTGTCTATACCAGGTGTCAGGTATCTAATTAATGATATGAGGTGATATGAATTATTTGAAAAAATAATGACTGTATTTACCATTGTTATCATTGTGTATCTGATGGTGTGTAGTCTGAATATCCAAGTGAGGACGTTATGTTAGGAATACAATTCGTTCTTGCACTTAGATGCTTGTTGCGGACCGATTTAATTTCTGTCATGGGATTGATGACGTCATAATCAGCCTTGCTCTTTATTTACATTTAAAGTTTTGTCCAACGCTGGTTTCTTATGGTTACTGATCTTTATGATCTTTTCCCTCTCTTTAGTTGGTTTTGAGTTTTTTCTAACCTTGACTAACTTGCTCATTGTCCTCGTCCTGTGTCCTGTTTCAGAGACCTGGTTGTCCGTCCTGTGGCCGGTTCCTTAAGGATCGTTTCGTCCCCCACTTATGCTTTAGCTGTAGTCCCTGTGGACCACTGCTTAAGTGTGAGGTCTGTAAGCAATGGGGGGGGGGCGAGCTAATGTCTGAGTTTCTGTGTTTACAGGCTAAGGACAAGGTGGTGGAGGAGGAGAGGAAGCAGAAGAGAGAGGGTGTCACTAAAAAGGGTAAGAGGAAGGCCTCGTCCGCGGTGGATATGGAGGCCTTCCGGTCCGAAATGTTGGGAGAGATGAAGAGGACGATAAAGGATTTGGTCCCAGAGTTGCTTCGTGACCATGGAGTACGACGTCTGTGCACCCCTCGCGGGGGATGCGGGCGACGTATTCCATGGATCTACTCACGCAGGAGTAGAATTCACGGTCCAGAAGCTGGCCCTGGGCGGTGCTGATGGCCATGGTTACCGCATACCTCGGCTTGCCGAGCGTGTCGCTGGTGCTGGTCGGGACCGTGGTGGGGCGGTGTCTGCCCCGCGCTCTACCATGGCGCCTGCTCCTGGTCAAGCCAGGGAGTTTAGCATGCCTGTTCTTTCGGGCCCGCATGCGTTCCCTGGCTTGCCAGGGGTATCAGCATATCCGCCGTCAAGCTCTGCTGCGTGCGCTCAGGAGGAAGACGAAGGCCCCCGTCTTGTAGAGCGCTCGCAGCTAGCCACGGAGGAGGATTGGTCGGACGCTTGCCAGTGGCTGGTGAGTGTTCGGCCAGACCTGCCCGTGGAGCAGTCGGCTAGCCAGCGAGATCACAGGCCGTGGTTAGCTGGTAAGCCGACTGCAAACGCTATGCCATCTCTGCCGCTGGCTGAGCATGTCGTGGACATGTTCGAGGCGGCGGAGACGTCCATTAAGGCGAATGGGCGTCTCGCGAAGGCCCCTCGCGAGGTGGCCAGGCGTTGCCGCATCGTGCCCCTGGACTACCAGCAGTACGGTGTGGTGCCCAAACCAAGCGTCGATGACCGCGCGGCTTTGGGCGAAGATGCGCGGCCAGGCTCCCGTTCTGACACGGGTGTCCTGTGCTCGAACGCATTGCGTTCGGCAAATGCCGCGCTGCGTGATGCGGAGGAGAGTGGGAGAGCGTCGATTGCTGCTCTGTCCCACGTCTCCCACCTGTTACAGTGGGTGGTAACGGCATCCGCATCGCGCCAACCAAGCCCGGTCACAGTCCAGAGAGCCATCCAGGATGGTATCAACCTGGCTCTGGACTGCTTGACGCGGGCGGTGACCAGGAGTGTCCGGGCGAGGCGCACGTTTGCCTTGGACAATCTGTGCCCGTCCCAGGACCTGTACAATAGGCTACTGCGTACGCCTATGACAGGTCCTGGTCTCTTTGGAGGTGAGGGATGCAAGCACCTCCAGGAGACGGTGACTCTGGTCAACAACCAGAGGGCGCTGCGCGAGCAATTTGAGGTGCTCCGTCGTGCGAGCGTTCGCGCAGCACCCCCTGCGTATCGTCCCCTGCAGGCGCGAGGTGGAGGTGGCCAGGTCAGAGGCCAGCCACCATCGCAGCGACGGCCTAGGCCGCGTGCGATTCGGCCCGCAGCGAGGGGGGCGCAGGCTCCCCAGGCGCAGCCAGTCAGGCAGCCACCCGCGCACCAAGGTGCGCGCAGTGCTGGGCGTGGCGCGCGGGGATCTGGTCGTGGTAATCGGGCCTGATGGGCCGGTTACCACGGTGGGAACCACTCCGGTGTTTCTGGCCGAGAAGACAGTGCCACTCTCGCACTCCTTATGTCCACCTCTCTCCCTAGGTGGACCGGTGGGCGGCCGATTGGCCGACCACTTGCCAGAGTGGAAGCGGTTGACTCAGGACCGTTTAGTCTTGCGATGGCTTTCTGTCGGCTATCATCCCGATTGGATGACAGGCCCGCCATCGCGACTGTCTCTCATGCCGATCTGGACTCCGATTCCGAGAGATCCAGATCAAAGGTTGTGTATCGAGGAGGAGATAAATTCCCTCATACAAAAAGGAGCTATTCAGCCGGCGCAGAAGTGCCCAGGCTTCTATTCAACCGTGTTCTTAGTAACAAAAAACACCGGAGGGTGGAGGCCGATTCTCAACCTCAAGCCATTGAACAAGTTCATAGAGACGCCCAGTTTCAAGATGGAGACTGTGCGCTCGGTGTTGGCGGGGTTAGAGCAGGGAATGTGGACAGCTTCAATAGATTTGAAGGATGCTTATTTCCACATTCCCATAGAGAGGAGTCTCCGTCGCTTCCTGAGATTTGCATTCCAGGGCAGACAGTGGGAATTCAGGGTATTACCCTTCGGAATTTCCACGGCTCCTCGGGTCTTCACCCGTGTGGTTCTCGCGATCACGGCATACCTCCGCAGGAGAAGCATAGCGGTCCACACGTACATAGACGACTGGCTGTTAAAAGCACACACCCAGGAAACGTTATCGGCCAATCTGGAGATTGTTTTGAAAACTCTCACGGACTTGGGCTGGATAATCAATTTCCAAAAATCAGAGCTGACTCCATCCCAGAAGTTTGTTTACCTGGGCATGTTCTTCGATCTGGAGACGGGATATGTTTATCCTACTCAGGAGAGGGTTCAGAGACTCATCTCCTTAATACAGTCGGTGTGCGACAGTCGTCATGTCCTGGCACGGGTTTACTTGAGAATGCTGGGTTTGATGGTTTCATTGGAACCAGTCATTCCGCAGGCGGCCTTACGCAGGCGCCCGATCCAGTTGTTTCTCATGACACAGTGGACCCAGAGTTCAGGTTCGCTGGACTCGAACGTGTCAGTGTTGGCGCCTCTAATTCACCACCTGCAATGGTGGTTGAATATAGAGAATCTCTTGCTGGGGGTTTTGCTAACCCCTCCCCACCCTCAGGTGACTGTGTATACAGATGCATCGATGGAGGGGTGGGGAGCTTGTCTGGAAGAGTCCACAATATCAGGGCTTTGGGATCTGGATCACTCAAAGGAACATATCAATCTACTGGAGCTAAGAGCTGTAGTCCTGGGCCTGGAACATTTCTTACAGAAAGTTCAGGGCAAGATTGTTCGTATGATGACTTGGAAACTGCTTTGTTGGTGCCTGGATCACAGGATTACCTTGAGAGCAGTTCATATTCCGGTAAGGCTAAATCTGCTAGCAGACTCATTGAGCCGAAGGATGAGTATTTTACCCACGGAATGGCAACTAAATCAATGTGTGGCGGATCGTCTGTTCGACCATTGGGGGAAGCCCAACATCGATTTGTTCGCAACGAAGAAGAATGCGAAGATGACGACGTACGGCTCTCCGATTCCAGACCCAAGCGCTTTCGCAACAGATGCGTTAGCTATCAGCTGGGCAGGAATGTATGCATACGCATTCCCTCCAGCAATCCTGATTCCAAAGGTGCTTCAGAAAATCAGGCAGCAGGAGTGCCAAGTGCTTCTGATCGCCCCGGATTGGCCAAGCCGATTGTGGTATACGGATCTGCTGGACCTTCTGGTCTGCAGTCCGGTTCCTCTGCCTCTGATGGACGACCTTATCTTCCAGGGCAAGGCCCTTCACGACAATCCGTCAATGTTCCGATTGACTGCGTGGATGTTGTCAAGGAATCTAGAATTAAGGAGGGCTTTTCTGAGCAAGCGGCCATGTTTATGGCCAAAGCCAGGAGGGGGTCAACCTCCAGAGCATATAACTATAAAATCAACAGATTTGCAGAGTGGTGCTCAAAAAGATGTATTGATCCAATGGATTCATCTATTCAGGTAGTAGCTGATTTCCTCTGTCACCTATATGATGCCTATAGCCTCAAGCCTAACTCTATTACTGGTTATAAGTCAGCTTTAATGACTGTTATTCCTTGCTTGGCTAACAGGGGGAGTGATGAAGTAAGTACATTAAATGTATTAATTAAAGGCATGGGCAATCTAAGACCAAGGAATCCACCACTGATTCCAGTTTGGAGTTTATCTCTGGTGCTTCAGGTACTAGGAGATAAGCCTTTTGAACCACTTATTTCCATTTCTATGAAATTGTTGACTCTTAAAACTGTGTTTTTAATTGCTGCGGCCTCGGCAAGGCGTAGGAGTGAGATTCACGCCTTATCAGCCGAGGATGACCGTTTTGTGGTTACAGGGGAAGGCCTTAAGCTTCTACCTCGGATTAATTTCTTGGCTAAGAATCACTCTTTGAAATATCCAGGTCAACCTATTTTTTTGCCATCTTTAACTAGATATGATCCTAATTCTAAAGTATGGTGCCCCGTACGGGCGCTGCTCCGGTACAAACAGCATACTTCGGAGTGGCGTCCCGACCAGTCAGCGTTATGGTTGTCATATATTGAACCCCATGGCAGGGCGTCTAAGGACACCATTTCCAGGTGGATTGTAGAATGTATTCAGTTTTGTCACAAATCCGCCACCGGGAGACAGGTTGATGTGGCCAAGGCTCACAGTGTCCGCGGTGTCGTGGCATCCACTGCCCTGTTTAGTGGGGTCCCTGTGGATGACATTATGTCCGTGGCTCAGTGGCACTGTGAGTCAAGTTTTACAGACCATTACCTCCGTGACACCTCAAATCCTCTCGCCTTGTCGATTTTGAAACAATAATCGCCTGTATGTTTTATGAGGAGCGTTTCCTCGTTGCTTATATACATCACATTTAAGTAATGGTAACAACCACTTGTCGGGACTGCATCAGGCTTCTCTACTGGGAACGTGATGACAGCTTCCAAGTTCAACAAGGTCAGTCTTGTTTATGTGTTGTTCATTGGTAAATGTATTGTCACGTTACCCGTTATTATTAATATGGTGATGGTTTGTGTGGATTGTGGTTCATAGAGAGTATACGAAAATGGAGTACTTTCGTCTCTGTCCTGTAGTACGTGGCACTAGTACGTAGAGAGCGTATAGGACATTGAGGTCATCTAGTCTTCCTCCCAGGAGGGGGGGGGGGGAGCGCATATGACATTTGGTCATCTCTCATGCATCGGTTGTGTTATCCGATGGTTTGTCAAATCCTGACTGTGTTCTCACACAGTTTTCAGACATTTTTAAGTGCCGTAAACGCGTGAAAGCGTATAGGGAAGAGCTGGTCTTTTGACCTCGCCTCCCTCCCGCCAGATTCAGTTTCGAATTCTGGCAATATCAAAAGTATTAGGGAGGTAAGTATACTCTTGATGTGAAATAAACGAAATCTAGGATTTCTTTTTTCACGAGAGAGTTGATACTTACCTCCCTAGATACGGACCCGGCCTCTCCACCCCACAGAGGCTCGGTCTTCAGGCTCTTAGTAGTTGCATGTGTGTCAGCCAATAAATTAGTCAGAGGAAGTAGTAGTCGGCGCATGCGCGGTGGTGGGGCCGGCATCCGCCTGACTACCTCTGTCTACCTGCCCAGTAGGGGCACCTAACTGTTTTTAATCTGAGTGTTTTATTGAGTGAACGCCAATATTTAGCAATATCAAAAGTATTAGGGAGGTAAGTACAGTATCAACTCTCTTGTAAAAAAAACAACCTAGATTTCGTTTAGTTTCCAATATGTCTGAATAATTCCTTCCTCCAATGTTCCTCCTCCTACATTTCCTCCTATAGGTTTGCTGAGTGTGTGGGGGCGGGGGTGCTTGTGAACCTCCTATATGTTTGCTGGGTGTGTGGGGGTGGGGGTGCTTGTGAACCTCCTATAGGTTTGCTGGGGGTGTGGGGGCGGGGGTGCTTGTGAGCCTCCTACATGTTTGTTGCTTGGTGGGGGGGGGGGGTGGACTTGTACGCCTCTTGGGTCAAGTTCGACTCCTAACCATAGTTAGCTATAGCTAACAGAGTACCAGCCGAACTTCAAATAGTTAACTAGCTAGTCAACCGAGCGCCCGACCTCGATTCAAATGGTCAACGCGATATTTGCGTAAATTTCAAAATGGCGGACACTGATCGCTTGCCACAAATAAATGCATATAAGTGTAAATATTTCACTAAATAACTTAGGTTTGATGAAATTATGCTTTCCCATTGTATGTCAATGTTCCCATGCCCATATTCCTTCCCACTTTATGCCATATGGGCGCTTATTGACATCTTAGTGGACAAAAATAACCCATTCTCGTAGCTCATTAAAACAGACGACAGAGAGGGGTTAATGGAGACTGGCACCTGGCTCCAAATTTTCTGCAATAGTAATTCAATAGGCAACTGGGCACCAATGAACTATAGTCAACTAAGATCAAGTTCGACTGGGCATAGCAACTGCGCATGATCAGTAAACCATGAAACTGACTATGGTTAGCGAATCGAACTTGACCGTATATGTTTGCTGTGTGGGGCTTGTAAGTCTCCTATATATTTGGTGTGGGGTCTTGCAAGCCGCCTATATGTTTGCTGTGGGGGTCTTGTAAGCCTCATATATGTTTGCTGTGGCTGGCTTGTAAGCCTCCTATATGTTTGCTGTGTGGGTCTTGTAAGCCTCCTATATATTTGGTGTGGGGTCTTGCAAGTCTCCTATATGTTTGCTGTGGGGGTGTCTTGTAATCCTCCTATATGTTTTCTGTGGGGGTCTTGTAAGCCTCCTATATGTTTGCTGTGTGGGCCTGTAAGCCTCCTATATGTTTGCTGTGGTGGGGCTTTGTTGTAAATGTCCTATACATTTGCTGCGGGGGGCTTGTAAGCCTCTTATATGTTTGCTGTGGGTGGCTCATAAGGCTCCTATATGTTTCCTGCGGGTGGCTTCTAAGCCTAGATATGTTTGCTGTGGGTGGCTTTGTAAGCCTGCATTATCTTTGGCAGGAAGCATCCTTAGGCAATAGAGATCAAAGTTTGTTCAAAGGAGAGGTCCAAGTTTGTTCAAAGGAAATGGATTAGCCAATTTGGCTGGTAGCCATCTTGAAATTTGGACAATTTTTTGAAACATCATTGAAAGTCTTCTCCGAAATCGATTGGGGATCGATTCAAAACTCATTAAACGTCATCTCGGGACAGCTGAACCAAGTTTGTTCAAGGAAACTTGGTTGGCCAAATGTTTCGGTGACCATCTTATATGCCATAGTTTTCGTCAAAATGATTTCTCCTGACCCATTGAACGGATCGGGCTGAAATTTTCGAGATAAGATTACAGGACTAAGGGGCATTATAATTTATTCACAGGAAAATGATACATAAAGGAACATGGCTGCTGTGTTCTTGTTGCAATTCTAGTCTACTCTTTAGGGTTCTACTTATAGTCAATGGGCTTTCTAGTTGAAATGTGTAATAACAACGTACTGGGCGTGTCCACTTTTGGTGTGCGTGTTGGTCCAGGTAAAGGGTGTTCCTTAACCCGCTAGATTGATGCCTATAGGCTCCATTGTGTGGAGCTGGTGCATTCCTTTTGTCTCCTCCATGGTGTGGAGTTTTCATCATCGGGGTCTGATGAGAGAACCTGTATGATTCTGAACTGCATGTCTGTTCGTGAGTGTCCAGGTTTGTTGAAATGCCTGGCGACTGGTGTTTCGTATGTCTCACTTTTGTGGAGATTTGATATAGATCTCAGGTGTTCTTGAATTCGGGTCTTAAAGGTGCGCAGGGATTCTCCCACATATTGTTTGTTGCATTTGCTACATGTTAGGAGGTAGAGGATAGCAAGGAACGAAACGCCATAAAGTCTGAATCAAAAACAGTGATGACTACACATGATCATTACCCACAAACAGCCCAAAAAATCTCCACTAAAGGAGTAGCACCCCCACGAACTTGACCGACAGAGACCCCTAAGAAATTTATCACCAAAACAAACTCAACCGGTAAAAAAAACTTGAACCGCCAAAAAAAGTTTTTTCCAACAACCAAAATGGACAAAACCGGTAAAAAACCCCACAACCGGTAAAAATGACCACAACTGCCCCCCCCCAAAAAAGTTGCCAAACCATCAAAGTGAGAGAACTGCCAAAAACCTCACAACCGCCAAAAATGGTCACAACCACCAAAAAGGTCACAACAGGTAAAAAATCCACAACCAGTAAACTTGACCCCAACCAGTAAAATGAAGGCCAACCGGCAAAAATGTTTGACCAACCACCAAAATCTCCAATGGGAAAACCGCCAATCTGATTTTTCTCTGCCTATATATGGTCAAGATCAACTCAATCCACAGGCTCACAGGAAGGGTATAAAAGGGATGAAAAATCCAGTCCAGATCATTCAGACTTTTGGTATTACATTGCGACCAAGCGTCAGGCTAAAATACCTATGACATTGGTTTTCCAATCTGATTACGTAGTTATCATCATTTCTAGTTGAAATGCTTATGCACCATGTGAGCGATAATGCCCCTTTGTCCATCTTATTCTAAGAGCTTACAATGCCCTCTTTAAACATAGTATATGTGCGTCCTAGTTTATCACATGCCATACTTAAAGAGGACATTGAAAGCTCTTAGAAAAATAGTTTTCTTAGTTGTGTTTGGGTGCAAGGTAGTGACTCTAACCCACAGCCCATTTATCATGCTTATAATCTGCTTCTAAGCGGTATTGTTGTAATGATGTTGATGATGTTTTTATTTGCAGCCTTGAGACACAGCGAAATGGCTTGGTCTTTATTTATGATATGACTGACTCAAAGATCGGGAATTTTGACTATGATCTTAGTAGCAAGATTCTTAATATGCTTACGGTATGCACACTACTCAGTCACCACACTATCATACCTTCAGTCAGTCACCACACTCATACCTTCAGTCAGTCACCACACTATCATATCTTCAATCAGTCACCACACTATCATACCTTCACTCAGTCACCACACTATCATACCTTCACTCAGTCACCACACTATAATACCTTCAGTCAGTCACCACACTATCATACCTTCACTCAGTCACCACACTATAATACCTTCAGTCAGTCACCACACTATCATACCTTCACTCAGTCACCACACTCATACCTTCACTCAGTCACCACACTATCATACCTTCACTCAGTCACCACACTATCATCCTTCACTCAGTCACCACACTATAATACCTTCACTCAGTCACCACACTATCATACCTTCACTCAGTCACCACACTAAAATACCTTCAGGCAGTCACCACACTATCGTACCTTCACTCAGTCACCACACTATAATACCTTCAGTCAGTCACGACACTATAATACCTTCACACACTGTCATACCTTCAGTCAGTCACCACACTATCATACCTTCAATCAGTCACCACACTATCATACCTTCAATCAGTCACCACACTATCATACTTTCAGTCAGTCATCACACTATCATACCTTCAATCAGTCACCACACTATCATACCTTCAGGCAGTCACCACACTATCATACCTTCAGTCAGTCACCACACTATCATACCGTCACTCAGTCATCACACTATCATACCTTCAGTCAGTCACCACACTATCATACCTTCACTTAGTCATCACACTATCATACCTTCAGTCAGTCATCACACTATCATACCTTCACTTAGTCATTACACTATCATACCTTCACTCAGTCACCGCACTATCATACCTTCAATCAGTTACCACACTATCATACCTTCAATCAGTCATCACACTATCATACCTTCACTCAGCCATCACACTATCATACCTTCAGTCAGTCACCACACTATCATACCTTCAGTCAGTCATCACACTATAGCTGGGCGGTATTGATATTTATATGACGGTATCGGTACCATGAAAAAATACCGCGGTACCACGGTATACCGTCATCTGAGCTTGAGGCATGCCACAAAATTAGAACAATTTTTTTCATTTCCTTTTCACTTCCATCTCCAATCAATGGTAAATAGAGGTAAAATAAATAAATCGGCTTCCTGATTTAGAGAAGAAAAACATGGCTATTGCGACTGTTTAGTTTCATGATTTTATTAGGTCACTATTTTTATTGACGTAATATCATTCACGGGAATATCGGTCAAAGGGTATGGTCGACTCGCTAACTTTAACCCACTGTTTGAGGCATTGGGGTGCACTATTTTCAATCTGGAGTGTTCTTGCTATTAATGCGTGCGACCAGCAAACAGTAAATCTTATTTTGGCAGTCGAGCGCTTTGATAAACAGAATCCAGACAAAATCCGCGAGTATTTAAACGGGGCGAGTGTTGTACTCTTTTATTTCTGTTGGAGTCGTATATTCTGTTACTCGCGAAAACAGGCCTATACACATACATATAACACGACATTGAAAAGCTTCTGATAATTACTGAGTACCCGATGTGTAGACTCGTTACTCGCCATGCTTCACGTGAACAATGCGTGTAAAAAGCTATTTCCGCGAAATTCCGACGTGTAGCCAGTCGAAAAATGAATTACAAAAACTGAAACACTATAATTTTTAGGTGTCGTTGTTTAAACTGGATTTAATCCTTAAAGAAATTTCTTAAAACAAGCCAGAAAAATAAAAAATAACGACTTCAACGCTGCTTGTTGTTAATAAAGTAGCACGTGATCAAAACGGCGCGAACAAATACTACGTTTTAGTAAATTTTAATTGATAAATTCAGCGTAGTAATGTATTTTCCCACAGTCTAGTTCATGACCAACCAATCAGATACGTCTTTGCGAGATTGCTGTTGTGTTTGAATAGCACGCAGTTTGTATGTTATTTTGTTATTCTAGCATGTTTGTTCGGTGACAAAATGCTTGGAGTAATAAATTACAAATAATGGAAACGGGAATAGGGAATATATTATAGTGTAATTACTACCGGCTGACGGCCAGAGAATGTTAGATGTTTTAAATAAAGCAATTTTACCGTGAGACTTTCAAGACGTACGTTTGACATACAATTCTGCCTGTCATTATTTTGTAATTGACGTCTTGATGTTTGTTTTTACAACGACCATTTCACCTCAACTCGGCTAGTGGTTAGGGATGCCTTTATTTTTGGCACTATTAGCACTTATTTACCTTTGGTCAAGTCAAATTTTATGAATATATTTCTCAAATATTGCTCAAACATTATGGACAGTATTCACGGTATTTGGAAATGGCAACGGTCACGGTATCGGTTCACGGTATACCGCGGTCCTCACGGTACTACCGTCAGACCGCCCAGCTCTACACCACACTCATACCTTCATTCAGCCATCACACTATCATACCTTCAGTCAGTCACCACACTATCATACCTTCAATCAGTCACCACACTCATACCTTCAATCAGTCACCACACTATCATACCTTCAATCAGTCATCACACTATCATACCGTCACTTAGTCATCACACTATCATACCTTCACTCAGTCATCACACTATCATACCTTCAATCAGTCACCACACTATAATACCTTCACTTAGTCATCACACTATCATACCTTCAATCAGTCACCACACTATCATACCTTCAATCAGTCACCACACTATCATACCTTCAATCAGTTATCACACTATCATACCTTCACTCAGTCACCACACTATCATACCTTCACTCAGTCATCACACTATCATACCTTCAGTCGGTCATCACACTATCATACCTTCAATCAGTCATCACACTATCGTACCTTCCCTCAGCCACCACACTATCATACCTTCAGTCAGTCATCACACTATCATACCTTCAGTCAGTCACTACACTATCATACCTTCAATCAGTCATCACACTATCATACCTTCAATCAGTCATCACACTATCATACCTTCAGTCAGTCATCACACTATCATACCTTCAGTCAGTCACTACACTATCATACCTTCACTCAGTCACCACACTATCATACCTTCAATCAGTCATCACACTATCATACCTTCACTTAGTCATCACACTATCATACCTTCACTCAGTCACCACACTATCATACCTTCACTCAGTCACCACACTATCATACCTTCAGTCAGTCACCACACTATCATACCTTCACTCAGTCACCACACTATAATACCTTCAGGCAGCCACCACACTATAATACCTTCACTTAGTCATCACACTATCATACCTTCAGTCAGTCATTACACTATCATACCTTCAATCAGTCACCACACTATCATACCTTCAATCAGTCATCACACTATCATACCTTCACTCAGTCACCACACCATCATACCGTCACTCAGTCACCACACTATCATACCGTCACGCAGTCACCACACTATCATACCTTCAGGCAGTCACCACACTATAATACCATCAGGCAGTCACCACACTATAATACCCTCGCTCAGTCACCACACTATCATACCTTCAGTCAGTCACCACACTATAATACCTTCAGTCAGTCACCACACTATCATACCTTCACTCAGTCATCACACTATCGTACCTTCCCTCAGCCACCACACTATCATACCTTCAGTCAGTCATCACACTATCAGACCTTCAGTCAGTCACTACACTATCATACCTTCACTCAGTCACCACACTATCATACCTTCAATCAGTCATCACACTATCATACCTTCACTTCGTCATCACACTATCATACCTTCACTCAGTCAGCACACTATCATACCTTCACTCAGTCACCACACTATAATACCTTCAGGCAGCCACCACACTATAATACCTTCACTTAGTCATCACACTATCATACCTTCAGTCAGTCATTACACTATCATACCTTCAATCAGTCACCACACTATCATACCTTCAATCAGTCATCACACTATCATACCTTCACTCAGTCACCACACCATCATACCGTCACTCAGTCACCACACTATCATACCTTCACGCAGTCACCACACTATCATACCTTCAGGCAGTTACCACACTATCATACCTTCACTCAGTCACCACACCATACTACCTTCAGTCAGTCACCACACTATAATACCTTCACTCAGTCATCACACTATCATACCTTCACTCAGTCATCACACTATCATACCTTCAATCAGTCATCACACTATCATACCGTCACTTAGTCATCACACTATCATACCTTCACTCAGTCATCACACTATCATACCTTCAATCAGTCACCACACTATAATACCTTCCCTTAGTCATCACACTATCATACCTTCAATCAGTCACCACACTATCATACCTTCAATCAGTCACCACACTATCATACCTTCAATCAGTCATCACACTATCATACCTTCACTCAGTCATCACACTATCATACCTTCACTCAGTCACCACACTATCATACCTTCACTCAGTCATCACACTATCATACCTTCAGTCAGTCATCACACTATCATACCTTCAATCAGTCACCACACTATCATACCTTCAATCAGTCATCACACTATCGTACCTTCCCTCAGCCACCACACTATCATACCTTCAGTCAGTCATCACACTATCATACCTTCAGTCAGTCACTACACTATCATACCTTCACTCAGTCACCACACTATCATACCTTCAATCAGTCATCACACTATCATACCTTCAGTCAGTCATCACACTATCATACCTTCAGTCAGTCACTACACTATCATACCTTCATTCAGTCACCACACTATCATACCTTCAATCAGTCATCACACTATCATACCTTCACTTAGTCATCACACTATCATACCTTCACTCAGTCACCACACTATCATACCTTCACTCAGTCACCACACTATCATACCTTCAGTCAGTCACCACACTATCATACCTTCACTCAGTCACCACACTATAATACCTTCAGGCAGCCACCACACTATAATACCTTCACTTAGTCATCACACTATCATACCTTCAGTCAGTCATTACACTATCATACCTTCAATCAGTCACCACACCATCATACCGTCACTCAATCACCACACTATCATACCGTCACGCAGTCACCACACTATCATACCTTCAATCAGTCACCACACTATAATACCATCAGGCAGTCACCACACTATAATACCCTCGCTCAGTCACCACACTATCATACCTTCAGTCAGTCACCACACTATAATACCTTCAGTCAGTCACCACACTATCGTACCTTCATTCAGTCACCACACTATCATACCTTCACTCAGTTACCACACTATCATACCTTCACTCAGTCACCACACTATCATACCTTCAATCAGTCATCACACTATCATACCTTCACTTAGTCATCACACTATCATACCTTCACTCAGTCACCACACTATCATACCTTCAATCAGTCACCACACTATCATACCTTCACTCAGTCACCACACTATCATACCTTCAGTCAGTCACCACACTATCATACCTTCACTCAGTCACCACACTATAATACCTTCAGGCAGCCACCACACTATAATACCTTCACTTAGTCATCACACTATCATACCTTCAGTCAGTCATTACACTATCATACCTTCAATCAGTCACCACACTATCATACCTTCAATCAGTCATCACACTATCATACCTTCACTCAGTCACCACACCATCATACCGTCACTCAATCACCACACTATCATACCGTCACGCAGTCACCACACTATAATACCTTCCCTTAGTCATCACACTATCATACCTTCAATCAGTCACCACACTATCATACCTTCAATCAGTCACCACACTATCATACCTTCAATCAGTCATCACACTATCATACCTTCACTCAGTCATCACACTATCATACCTTCACTCAGTCACCACACTATCATACCTTCACTCAGTCATCACACTATCATACCTTCAGTCAGTCATCACACTATCATACCTTCAATCAGTCACCACACTATCATACCTTCAATCAGTCATCACACTATCGTACCTTCCCTCAGCCACCCACTATCATACCTTCAGTCAGTCATCACACTATCATACCTTCAGTCAGTCACTACACTATCATACCTTCACTCAGTCACCACACTATCATACCTTCAATCAGTCATCACACTATCATACCTTCAGTCAGTCATCACACTATCATACCTTCAGTCAGTCACTACACTATCATACCTTCATTCAGTCACCACACTATCATACCTTCAATCAGTCATCACACTATCATACCTTCACTTAGTCATCACACTATCATACCTTCACTCAGTCACCACACTATCATACCTTCACTCAGTCACCACACTATCATACCTTCAGTCAGTCACCACACTATCATACCTTCACTCAGTCACCACACTATAATACCTTCAGGCAGCCACCACACTATAATACCTTCACTTAGTCATCACACTATCATACCTTCAGTCAGTCATTACACTATCATACCTTCAATCAGTCACCACACTATCATACCTTCAATCCGTCATCACACTATCATACCTTCACTCAGTCACCACACCATCATACCGTCACTCAATCACCACACTATCATACCGTCACGCAGTCACCACACTATCATACCTTCAATCAGTCACCACACTATAATACCATCAGGCAGTCACCACACTATAATACCCTCGCTCAGTCACCACACTATCATACCTTCAGTCAGTCACCACACTATAATACCTTCAGTCAGTCACCAAACTATCGTACCTTCATTCAGTCACCACACTATCATACCTTCACTCAGTTACCACACTATCATACCTTCACTCAGTCACCACACTATCATACCTTCAATCAGTCATCACACTATCATACCTTCACTTAGTCATCACACTATCATACCTTCACTCAGTCACCACACTATCATACCTTCAATCAGTCACCACACTATCATACCTTCACTCAGTCACCACACTATCATACCTTCAGTCAGTCACCACACTATCATACCTTCACTCAGTCACCACACTATAATACCTTCAGGCAGCCACCACACTATAATACCTTCACTTAGTCATCACACTATCATACCTTCAGTCAGTCATTACACTATCATACCTTCAATCAGTCACCACACTATCATACCTTCAATCAGTCATCACACTATCATACCTTCACTCAGTCACCACACCATCATACCGTCACTCAATCACCACACTATCATACCGTCACGCAGTCACCACACTATCATACCTTCAATCAGTCACCACACTATAATACCCTCGCTCAGTCACCACACTATCATACCTTCAGTCAGTCACCACACTATAATACCTTCAGTCAGTCACCACACTATCGTACCTTCAGTCAGTCACCACACTATCGTACCTTCATTCAGTCACCACACTATCATACCTTCACTCAGTTACCACACTATCATACCATCACTCAGTCACCACACTATCATACCTTCACTCAGTCACCACACTATCATACCTTCAGGCAGTCACCACACTATGATACCTTCAGGTAGCCACCACACTATAATACCTTCACTTAGTCATCACACTATCATACCTTCAGTCGGTCACTACATTATCATACTCCGTTCCCGTTTATTTGATTGCTTTGAAACTTCATAGGGTGGTTGGTCTGGGAAAGAAACCTAGTGAAATTGACGATGATCCAAACTCCAAGATGGCCACCAGCCACAGGCTGCCATCTTGAAAATTGGTTTCTGGGTGATATCTCCGTTACCATTTATCGGATCACTTGATAGGGTGGTTGGCCTACATCTGGTGAAGAAAGTTGTCAAAATTTATGATAATCCATAATCCAATATGGCCACAAGTCACCAGCGGCCATCTTGAAAACTTGATAGTTTGACTGGTCTGGGTCTGGGGAAGAAATAAATATTTTCTGATAGTTCTCATTCATTGGTTTGCCATCATGGCAGGATATTATGCGCCGTTTGCGGAGCTCTTGTTTTAGTTGTGAAGTTGGATTAGTGACTCTATTCAATTTCACAACTTAAAAAATTATGTTAGTTTATATGTATTGAAATCTTAATATATTAAGATTTATTTCATTTTGTTACATCTAAGCACACAATCTAAGTGTACAATTTTACCAATTATTTTTTCAAGCCTTCTGTTGTGAATATGCACCTTTAAATGACTTCTCAAGAACCATTGGCATGATTGGGCCGATTTCAAGTATATTTGGCAGAAAGCATCCTTATGGCATAGAGATTGACCTTTGTTCAAAGGAAGCGGATGGGCCAATTTGGCCAACAGTTGTCTTGGATTTTGGCTCATTTTTAGAAACTTATGAGGCCACTTGGCGGATCTATTTAACACTATGAAACGGCATCTAGGGCAAGAGCTGAACAACGTTTGTTCAAGGGAACTCGATTGCCCAAATGCTTCGGTGCTCATCTTGGATGATCTAGTTTTCACTTCAAGAGTATACTTACCTCCCTAATACTTTTGATATTGCTAAATATTGGCTTTCACTCAATAAACACTCAGATTTAAAACAGTTAGGTGCCCCTACTGGGCAGGGAGTCAGAGCGTAGTCTGGCGGATGCCAGCCCCACCACCGCGCATGCGCAGACTAGCACTACCTCTTTGCTAGATTATTGGCAAAGAGAACACACATGTCTTTTTCAGTCATAAGCTTTTCTACTCTTAAACTGTTTTATTAGTGTTATTTTGGAGTGTTAGTGTCTGATTTGGATGGCGGGAGGATACACTTCGCCACGGAAGGACTTGGGACCTTTAAATCAGGTGACTTCTAGTAAAATTAGCGAGTTTTCTTCCCGGTGTATTGTGTTTCCGGGACTCGCGTTTACCGTGATAAGCGCCTTGGTTAGTTGGTTTATGTCAACTCGGTGCTACCTAGGACTAATTTCTCTTTCTGTTTATGTCCACAGGTCTGTATGACGCTAGGTGGTGACTTCACAGCAGCAGAGAGTTAGTTTTCTCTCCACCATGGTTCCATTTCCTACTAACACTGTTAGGTTATCTAACCAAATGAAAAATATGTCCAGTGAGTTGGAGGCCTAGTATAAAGGTCTTCTCACTTTGCCCTCTTGATCCAATTCCTTCCCCATGAGGTGGAGAGAGTTAAGAGGCATGCAGATGGTGGAGTTCTCCGGTTCGTCACGTTGGATGGTTTGTCTATACAAAGTGTCAGGTATCTAGTTATTGATAATGTGGTGATGTTAATTATTGTAAACAAACAAAGGGAGATAATTAACATTTTTGCCAGAAAAGAGTTATCTATATGTATCTGATGGTTGTGTAGTCGACTTATCCATTCAGCATACAATTCGTCCTTGCACTTGGATGTTTTGTTGGGATCGAAATTTTCCTGTCACGGGATTAATGACGTCATAATCAGCCTGGCTATGTATTTATCAGCAATTTAAGCGCTATGCTGGTTTCTGATGTATATTGATCTTTATGATCATTTTCCTTCTCTTTGAGTTGGATTGAGTTTCTAAGCTTAACTAGTTGCTCATACTCCTTGTCCTTTGCCCTGTTTCAGGGACCGGGTTGCGCGTCCTGTGGTCGTTTTATTCTTGAAAAGCATCTGTGCTATCAATGTAGCCCTTGTGGTCCATTGGTTAATTGTGACATATGTAAGCACTGGGGGGGCGAGTTAATGTCCGAATTCTTGTGCTGCTTACAGGCGACGGACAAGGTGGTAGAGGAGGAGAAGAAGAAGAAGCGGAAACGAGAGGTTGTAAGTAGGAAGGGTAAGGGGAAGGTCTCGTCCGCGGTGGATATGGAGGCCTTCCGGACCGAGATGTTGGGAGAGATGAAGAGGGCAGTAAAGGATTTGGTTCCAGGGTTGCTTCGTGGCATGCTTCCTGGACCAAGTCCTTTACTGTCCTCATCATCGGCTTCGGAGCAGGTAATCCCCGCCTCTGGATCGATTTTCCTTAGTCCGCTTCCGTTGTTCGACGATTCAGAGGTGGCCCCATTAGAGGGGGCGTTCCACGGCCCTGGCAGCAGGCTTATTGCCGCGCCGATAGGGGACCGTGGACGGTTGTCGCTGGAACCCGCGGGCTGCTTATCAGTCCAGGGGTATCCGCACGCCGCGGTGGCCAGTACCTCCTATGGCACCGTTCCTGGTCAGCCCGGGTTAGCTCTCTTTGCTGACCCGGGGTCTAATCTTTCTGACCAGGGTAATGAGGATTACCTGCTAGGGTCGCCGTCTGACGACGTGGACATGGATGAAGACGTTTGTGCACCCCTCGCGGGGAATACAGGCGCCTTATTCCACGGTTTTACTCACCCTGGAGTAAAGTCCGCGGCTCAGGTGGTGGCCCAGGGCGCTGCTGATGGCCAGCGGTACCGCATACCTCGGCTTGCCGAGGGTGTTGCTGGTGCTGGCCGGGCCCGTGGTGAGACTATATATACCCCGCGCTCTGCCACGGTGCCTGCTCCTGGTCAAACCAGTGATATTCTCACGCCGGTGCTGTCAGGCCCGCGTGTTTTCCCTGGCTTGCCAGGTGTATCAGCATACCCGCCGTCAAGCTCTACTGCTTGCGCTCAGGAGGAAGACGAAGGACCCCGTCTTGTAGAGCGCTCGCAGTTAGCCACGGAGGAGGATTGGTATGACGCTTGCCAGTGGTTGGTGAGCGTTAGGCCTGATCTGCCCGTGGAGCAGTCGGCTAGCCAGCGTGTTCACACGCCGTGGTTAGCTGGGAAACCGACTGCTAACGCTATGCCTTCTCTGCCGCTGGCGGAGCATGTCGTTGACATGTTCAAGGCGGCGGAGTCGTCCATTAAGTCGAGTGGACGTCTCGCGAAGGCCCCTCGCGAGGTGGCCAGGCGTTGTCGCATCGTGCCCCTGGATTACCAGCGGTACGGTGTGGTGCCCAAGCCCAGCGTGGATGACCGCGCGGCTTTGGGTGAGGATGCGCGGCCAGGCTCCCGTTCTGACACGGGTGTCCTGTGCGCGGACGCGTTGCGTTCGGCGAATACCGCGTTGCGTGATGCGGAGGAGAGTGGGAGGGCTTCGATTGCCGCTCTGTCCCACGTCTCCCAGCTGTTACAGGGGGTAGTAACGGCATCCGCATCGCGCCAGCCAAGTCCGGTCACTGTCCAGCGAACCATCCAGGATGGTATTAACCTGGCGCTGGACTGTATGACTCGGGCGGTGACCAGGAGTGTCAGGGCAAGACGCACGTTTGCCCTGGACAATCTGTGCCCGTCTCAGGACCTGTACAATAGGCTACTGCGTACGCCTATGACGGGCCCTGGTCTTTTTGGAGGTGAGGGATGTCGCCACCTCCAAGAGACGGTCACCCTGGTGAATAACCAGAGGGCGCTGCGCGAGCAGTTTGATGTGCTGCTTCGTGCTAACGCTCGCGCCGCGGCCCCGGCGTGTCGTCCCCTGCAGGCTCGAGGTGGTGCTGGCCAGGTCAGTGGCCAGCCACCGTCGCAGCGTCGGCCTCGGCCGCGTGCGATTCGGCCAGCAGCGAGCGGGGCGCAGGTTCCTCAGGCGCCGTCAGCCAGGCAGCCGCCCGCGCACCGAGGTGCGCGCGGGGCGGGGCGGGGGCGCGCGAGGATCTGGGCGTGGTTATCGGTCCTGACAGGACGCTTACCGCGGTAAGAACCACTCCGGTGTGTATGGCGACGGAGACAGTGCCGCTCTTGCATGCCTCGTGTCCACCGCGGTCCCTAGGTGGGCCGGTGGGAGGCCGGCTAGCCGGCCACATGCAAGAGTGGGAACGGTTAACTCAGGACCGTTTAGTCTTGCGATGGCTTTCCGTCGGGTATCATCCAGAGTGGGTGACAGGCCCGCCGTCGCGACTGTCTCTGGTGCCAGTCTGGACTCCCGTTCCGAGAGATCCAGAGCAAAGGTTGTGTATCGAGGAGGAGATAAATTCCCTCGTACAAAAAGGAGCTATTCAGCCGGCACAAAGGTGTCCGGGCTTCTATTCAACCCTGTTCTTAGTAACAAAACGCACCGGAGGGTGGAGACCGATTCTCAACCTCAAGCCACTGAACAAGTTCATCGAGACGCCCAGTTTCAAGATGGAAACGGTGCGCTCGGTGTTGGCGGGGTTGGAGAGGGGGATGTGGACGGCGTCGATAGATTTGAAGGACGCTTATTTCCACATCCCCATCCACGGGAGTTTCTGTCGCTTCCTGAGATTTGCATTCCAGGGCAGACAGTGGGAATTCAGGGTGTTGCCCTTCGGAATTTCCACGGCTCCTCTGGTTTTCACCCGTGTGGTTCTTGCGATCACAGCATACCTCCGCAGGAGAAGCATAGCAGTCCACACGTACATAGACGACTGGCTGTTGAAAGCGCACACCCGGGAAAGTTTGTCCGCCAATCTGGAGATTGTTTTGAAAATTCTCACAGACTTGGGCTGGATAATCAATTTCCCAAAATCAGAGCTGACTCCATCCCAGAAGTTTGTTTACCTGGGGATGTTCTTCGATCTAGAGACAGGATATGTTTATCCTACTCAGGAGAGAGTTCAAAAACTCATCTCGTTGATTCAGTCAGTGTGCGACAGTCGTCATGTCCTGGCACGGGTTTACTTGAGAATGCTGGGGTTGATGGTTTCGTTGGAACCAGTCATTCCTCAGGCCGCCTTACGCAGGCGGCCGATCCAGTTGTTTCTCATGACACAATGGACCCAGAGTACAGGTTCGCTGGACTCGAATGTGTCAGTGTTGGCGCCTCTGATTCACCACCTGCAATGGTGGTTGAATACAGAGAATCTCTTGCCGGGGGTTTTGCTAACCCCTCCCCACCCTCAGGTGACTGTGTATACAGATGCATCGATGGAGGGCTGGGGAGCTTGCCTGGAAGAATCCACGATATCAGGGCTTTGGAATCTGGAACAGTCAAAGGAACATATAAATCTACTGGAGCTAAGAGCAGTAGTCCTGGGCCTGGAACATTTCTTACAGAAAGTTCAGGGCAAGATTGTTCTTATTCGTTCAGACAACTCAACAGTTGTGACTTACATAAACCGCCAGGGCGGAACGAAGTCGCCCAGTCTCTGTATGATGACATGGAAACTGCTTTGTTGGTGTCTGGATCACCAGATTACCTTGAAAGCAGTTCATATTCCGGGAAGGTTAAACCTGCTAGCAGACTCATTGAGCCGAAGGATGAGTGTTTTACCCACGGAATGGCAACTAAATCAATGTGTGGCGGATCGTCTGTTCGACCATTGGGGGAAACCCAACATCGATTTGTTCGCAACGAAGGAGAATGCGAAGATGATGACGTACGTCTCTCCGATTCCGGATCCAAGCGCTTTCGCAACAGATGCATTAGCTATCAGCCGGGTGTGAATGTATACATACGCATTCCCTCTAGCAATCCTGATTCCAAAAATTCTTCAGAAAATCAGACAGGAGGAGTGCCAAGTGCTTCTGATCGCCCAACTTGGCCAAGCCGATCATGGTGTATACGGATCTGCTGGACAATCTGGTCTGCAATCCGGTTCCTCTGCCTCTGATGGACAATATTATCTTCCAGGGCAAGGCCCATCACAACAATCCATCAATGTTCCAATTGACTGCGTGGATGTTGTCAAGGAATCTAGAATTAAGGAGGGCTTTTCTGAGCAAGCAGCCATGTTTATGGCCAAAGCCAGGAGGGGGTCAACCTCCAGAGCATATAATTATAAAATCAACAGATTTGCAGAATGGTGCTCAAAAAGATGTATTGATCCAATGGATTCATCTATTCAAGTAGTAGCTGATTTCCTCTGTCACCTCTATGATGCCTATAGCCTCAAGCCTAACTCTATTGCTGGTTATAAGTCAGCATTAATGTCTGTTATTCCTTGCTTGGCTAAGAGGGGAAGTGATGAAGTAAATACATTGAATGTATTAATTAAAGGCATGGGCAATCTAAGACCAAGGAATCCCCCAGTGATTCCGTCTTGGAGTTTATCACTAGTGCTTCAGCTATTAGCTGATAAGCTTTTTGAACCACTTAGTTCCATTTCTATGAAAATGTTGACACTTAAAACTATTTTTAATTGCTGCGGCCTCGGCTAGGCATAGAAGCGAGATTCATGCCTTATCAGCTGAGGCAGACCGTTTTGTGGTTAAAGTGGAAGGCCTTAAGCTTCTACCTAGGATAAATTTCATGGCTAAAAACCAGTCTTTGAAATATCCAGGTCAACCCATATTTTTACCAGCTTTAACTAGATATGATCCTAATTCAAAAGTATGGTGTCCAGTCCGAGCATTAAACTGGTACAAACAATGTACTCAGGAATGGCGGACGGACCCAACAGCGTTATGGTTGTTATATATTGAACCCCATGGCAGGGTGTCTAAGGACACCATTTCCAGGTGGATTGTAGAATGTATTCAATTTTGTCTTAAATCCGCCACAGGTAAACAAGTTGACATGACCAAGGCTCACAGTGTCCGGGGCGTAGTGGCTTCCACTGCCATATTTAATGGGGTTCCTGTGGATGACATTATGTCAGTAGCTCAGTGGCACTGTGAGTCAAGTTTTACCAACCATTATCTCCGTAACACCTCGAATCCTCTCGCCTTATCGATTTTGAAAAGCTAATCTAGGTGTACATATTTTTGATGAGGTATCCTCATTTTTTATATATTTCACAATTAATCAATGGGAACAACCACTTATTTGGACTGCATCAGTCTTCCCCAATGGGGAGATAATGATGACAGCAGCCAACTTCCACAAGGTCAGTCTTGTTTATGTGTTGTCCATTGTTAATTGTATTGTCACCCTTCATTATTAATATGGTGATGGTTCGTGTTTTATGTGGTTCATTATTGAGAGTATACGAAAATGAAGCCTTTTCATTTAATGTCCTATAGTACATAGCACTTGTACGTAGAGAGCGTATGGGACATTTATGTCATTCCGTTTTCCTCCCAAGAAGAGGGGGGATGGAGGGGGAGGGGGTGGTGGGGTGGGGTGGGAAACGCATATGACATATGGTCACCTCTCAGCCATGTTCAAATCTATCCCTGGTGTTTTTCACACAATTTCAGAAGTTTAAGTGCCTTAAACGCAGAAAAGTGCATAGGGAAGAGGTGGCCTTTTGACCTCACCTCCCTCCCGCCGAATTCTCTAACGAATTCTGGCAATATCAAAGAGTATTAGGGAGGTAAGTATACTCTTGAAGTGAAATAAACAAAATCACGGATTTCTTTTTTCATGAGAGAGTTGATACTTACCTCCCTAATACGGACCCGGTCTCTCCGCCCCACAGAGGCTCGGTCTTCAGGCTTTCTTAAAGTTTCATAGTGTCAGCCAATAAATTTAGTCAGAGGAAGTGCTAGTCTGCGCATGCGCGAGGTTGGGGCTGGCATCCGTCGGACTGTCATCTGACTACCTGCCCTGTAGGAGCACGTAACTGTTTTTAATCTGAGTGTTTATTGAGTGAAAGTCGATATTTGGGAATATCAAAGAGTATTAGAGAGTATTGGGGAGGTAAGTATCAACTCTCATGTGAAAAAAGAAATCTGTGATTTCGTGTATTCCGTGGCCATATCACTCCATATGCCATTGAAACCCGCTGAACTCAAACGAACAGCACACTGTTCATCCAGAAATGATCGGGTCACATCCTCTGGAAGATCAATTATATCCAAAAGATAAACTGGCACCCAGCCTAAATAATTAGTTCGATTTGCCGAGAAGAAATATGGCAACATAGAATGTTGTGATGACAAATGTAGATGCCAATTACCTTCACATACACTTCTTATGAAGTTAAGCAGTATTTGAATTGCATCCAGAAACATTGTCCAGTACTGAAACGTTGAAGCTGATCTGCAACCGTCCCCTTTGAACTGTTGGAGCAGTGGAAGTACATGTGAAGCCAGCATGCTATTTAACTGACCAGTTGCATTAATAGCCTGCTGTTCAGTGCCATTTAATCATGCTACATAAGTGTCCTCAATTTGATGGAAGATATCATCAAGGTTACGCGATTGCTGATCTGCATTACACCATTTTACAAATTCTGTCAAAAAGATTTGCATCATTACCTCATAAGAAAGTGTCAGACCATGCACTGCCCTGTGAAATTGTTTTCCAGCAAGCATCATATCAACAGAACTTGGAGCGTGCACACCACTTTCTACCAGCAGATCTTTAAGCCCACCATCTCTACAAAATTTGCCAATTGTAGCTATAAAGCAACACGCACTGTGGAATCCACCGAGACAAAGTATGTGATTGGGAAATTCACCAGCTTTGCTCCATTTCACTTGTTGTGCATCGCTATATGTAGATACAAGCAAGTATATTTGATGTAAATATACGTACTGTATATTCTAGAGACCAATTTTTGACAATTTATAGATCTTTTAGACCCATTTTTGTCCTCAAAAGTACTATTAACCTCAGAATGTCAAGGCTGTGCTTTATTTAATATCTGCGCATGATTATTACCTACACATATACTTAGGTAATTGCTCCATGCTTTGCCATTGCTGAGACAATGTTTTTTCTACTGTATTTAAAAGTCATCTACCCATTTGTTTACATTTCCATCTCCATGGCAACCGCACATCGACAGATGTCTCTGACAAGGCAAAATGTGATCTAGGGACCCTAATAATTATGAAAAAACATGTTATAACTTTCTGTACGGTGGGGGAATTGATTTGGTAAAAATCTAGTTTTGGCCGCTGGCCTATAACTACTTGAAAGATTTCAACCCTAGTTTGCTAGACAAACCCAATCACAGTAGGCTCCAGAACATGTATTCGGAATTTTAATGGACCAATTTTTTTGGTCAAAGTCATAAATTTTATAAAGAATTTACTAGAAATTGTCAAAATGCATCTTAACCACTTGGTGGATTTTATCCATATTTGGCAGGAAGATTTCTATAGTGGTAGGCTCTAGAATATGTATTCAAAATTTTGGTTGTTTAATTTTTTGGTAGACATTTGGATTTTTAAAAACTTTCCAGAACCATTTAAAACGCTACAATTAGTGGCCAATTTCAATGAACCTTGATTGGAATGATCCTATTGTGGTAGGCTTCAACATATCAAACGAGAATTTTGATTGGTCAATTTCTTTGGTGGTCATCTTGGATAGTTTCAAAAATTATCCATCATGTCTACCGGTATTTAAATGCAGCTGGTTCAAATTCTAATTGTCCAGGTTAGTGATACAGGCCAAGATAAGGCCTATGTTTAATTTATCTTTGAAGTCAAGATTCATAGTTCATTGCAAAGTCGTATGGTCAAGCTTCATGGTTTCATTGCAACCACATTTCTGTCCGTAGCCGCTTTGGGGATTGTTTCAAAACTCATGAAACCTCATCTAGGGCAAGAGCTGAACGAAGTTTTTCAAGGGAACTTGATTGACCAAATGCCTCAGTGGACATCATGGATGACCTAATTTTCACAAAAACGACTCTCGAATCGCTGATGGGACATTAAAAAACATGGCCACCACTGACCAATTAGAATTCAGTGTTAGGTGGCCATGTTTGTTTTTATAGATTTTGAAGCCAAAAATGGTTTTTAGGTTTTTGTGTATGGTGATTTAAATTTTCTGTTTTGGAAACCGTCAGGTAAATTGGTTCATGACCATCTTGGATTACTTCGCGGCAAAAACTCCAATAGTAAAGAAAAAGTAAATTTAAAATGTCTTCGAGAACCACTGGAGTGATTTTAACAAAATTTGGTAGTATGCATGTTTGTTTTTGTTGCATTTTCTTAGGGTTCTACTTATAGGCGATAGCATTTCTGGTTGTAATGCCTATGTTCCAGGTGAGCGATATAGGCTCCTTGACATGCTTGAACCTCTGGTTTCAGTTTTATTTCATTTCATGGGCAAAATATGGTTTAACCATTTAACACTCATATCGGCCAAAGACAGCTTCTGTAGTGGTCTTGAGAAATGGCCATTTGCAGACCAAGAGAAAACTATTTTTGAAAATTTACCACTGGAATGACTGGCTCGATAACCGAGCCAGTCATTCCGATGGTAAAATTTTCAAAAATAGTCCTTTTCTTGGTCTGCAAATGGCCATTTTGTATGAGAAAATTGAAATATTCTTGAACAAATTCGAGGGTTAGATGGTTAAATGCAGGATATGACTTTTCGGCGAGCCTAATTTTCAAAAGGATTCCCATGGGAATAACACTGGACCACCTATCTTATGGAAGAGGAACCTTTTCCCAATCCCCTTTGCATTCCTCTTCTCCCCCCCCCCCCCCCCCCCCCCCCACTGTAGCAGCACCCTGAATATACCACTAGTCTGGGTTGAAATGCGAAAGTGGATATGAGGTGGGTAAGGTATGGCCCATTCCACATTCATACTTTTGCTCCAAGTTCTGATGTCCCCTGCAGATGACATTGTAGATCCGCCCTTGTGTTTAGTCGAAGCAGGAATTAGATGGACTTCTAGCATTAATCTGAACCTCCTAAAAGCTTAGCAAATCATTCCTCAGAAAACATTAGCACCTCATTTATCATGTCTATTCTGCGCTATTCACTGACTGGCTGACAAAGGAATAACCTGTATTCTCGGATTCGTTCAAATCGGGGCCTTTCACCTTTAACAGCACTAAAGGTATTATAGCTATATGAAGTGTATTTTGGTGCCACATGATCCTGGTTCATTAAGACAAGTTGTCTTATGACCAAACTTCTTTCAGAATCATTAGACAGGTTGTCTTAAGACAAAACTTCTTTCAGAATCATTGGACATGTTGTCTTAAGACCAAACTTCTTTCAGAATCATTAGACAAGTTGTCTTAAGACCAAACTTCTTTCAGAATCATTAGACAGGTTGTCTTAAGACCCAACTTCTTTCAGAATCATTGGACACGTCTTAAGACCAAACTTGTTTCAGAATTATTAGACAGGTTGTCTTAAGACCAAACTCTTTCAGAATCATTAGACAGGTTGTCTTAAGACCAAACTTCTTTCAGAATCATTGGTCAGGTTGTCTTAAGACCAAACTTCTTTTAGAATCATTGGACACGTCTTAAGACCAAACTTCTTTCAGAATCATTGGACATGTTGTCTTAAGACCAAACTTCTTTCAGAATCATTGGACATGTTGTCTTAAGACCAAACTTCTTTCAGAATCATTAGACAGGTTGTCTTAAGACCAAACTTCTTTCAGAATCATTGGACACGTCTTAAGACCAAACTTGTTTCAGAATCATTAGACAGGTTGTCTTAAGACCAAACTTGTTTCAGAATTATTAGACAGGTTGTCTTAAGACCAAACTTCTTTCAGAATCATTAGACAGGTTGTCTTAAGACCAAACTTGTTTCAGAATCATTAGACAGGTTGTCTTATGACCAAACTTCTTTCAGAATCATTAGACAGGTTGTCTTATGACCAAACTTCTTTCAGAATCATTGGTCAGGTTGTCTTAAGACCAAACTTCTTTCAGAATCATTAGACAAGTTGTCTTAAGACCAAACTTCTTTCAGAATCATTAGACAGGTTGTCTTATGACCAAACTTCTTTCAGAATCATTAGACAGGTTGTCTTAAGACCAAACTTCTTTCAGAATCATTGGTCAGGTTGTCTTAAGACCAAGCTTCTTTCAGAATCATTAGACAGGTTATCTTAAGACCAAACTTCTTTCAGAATCATTAGACAGGTTGTCTTAAGACAAAACTTCTTTCAGAATCATTAGACAGGTTGTCTTAAGACAAAACTTCTTTCAGAATCATTAGACAGGTTATCTTAAAACCAAACCTGTCAGAATCATTAGACAGGTTGTCTTATGACCAAACTTCATCAGAATCATTAGACAGGGGTGGGCTTCACGTTATTAGAAAAATGAATATCGGTATCTATATCAATTCTCATACCGGTATACCTTTAATACCGGCAATAAAACCAAGAAATTACATGAATCCTGATATTAAACACTAAATTGTAACAGTCTTCAGTTAAATCATATCCCAAAATGGCTGAAACTCCCCCAAATCGTCCCTACAAATGATTTGAATTTGCCACGAAATTGCACCTATTTCTGTGTGGTAATCGCAAGATACCGGTAACCAGTGACCATATTGTCCCATATAAACTCACCCCGTGAAACTGCGAACAGCTAAAGCTGTTGATATTTGACTGACAAATTTCAATGTTATATGAATCAAAAACGTTGGATATGAATTTAAACATACATTTTACTAATTTTCCTGGCTATCTGCATTGATGTGCATGTATATGCTAGAATAATAAATGAATTTTTCACGATGGCCTGTGCTTTATACGATGAATTTGCAATGGGACGAAACCGCCAGGAAATGTGGAAATCTCCGCGCAGGGGTACAACTTAGCCATTATAACACATTCTAAATAGACTACCATATGCTGCGAATACATAGGCCTAAGCTCGCTCTCATTAGAGTAGCTTGTATTGATCGATATCTAATCATATCAACCAACATAAGAGGTGAATAAAGCTCGCGGGAATGGAGAAGTTTTTCTCATGTTGTCGGTTCCTCTTTACTTGGGCTGATGGGCTGTCACTACAAAGTGCACAATTCCGGGAAATCACTGACTAACCAGGCTGTAGTAATTGATATAAAATATCACTCAAAATATTCATTTCATATTATGATTTTTCTAGCAAACAACGGTCCGAAATTATGAAATATTAGTGCAGGAAAAGATAGGTTTTAGACATTTTAAAGCATCCGATGTCTTATGATGGTAATTAAAATAAATTTTATTCAATATTTTTGCGAGAAGTGCATTCTTATAAGTAGGTACTTTCATAGCCGTAATCAATAATTTGTCAATTACTCTAACACTAGCCTCAAAGCAACAATTTGACAGCTCTGGATAAATAAGAAAAACGTGATCGTTAAATACAGGTAAAACATCATTTTCCCATACGAAGAGCAGTAACTTATATCG
This sequence comes from Chaetoderma sp. LZ-2023a, assembly GCA_034401795.1. Lineage (NCBI taxonomy): Eukaryota > Metazoa > Mollusca > Caudofoveata > Chaetodermatida > Chaetodermatidae > Chaetoderma > Chaetoderma sp. LZ-2023a. Next base: position 135,409,116 of record CM067360.1, read on the forward strand.
CTAGACAGCTATATACTATTGAAATATTACTAATGGGAAGCAGATTATCTGCCTAGCAAAATGTTATACCGCTTTTATCTCTCTGCCCTGAAAAACAAGTATCAGGTTAAACTGTAAAGACTTATTATTATTATTTTTAGGGTGCCTATCCTGCACGGCTAAAAAAAGTGCTCATAGTTACTGCCCCTCTGTGGTTTAAAGCACCATTTAAAATTCTACGGCCGTTTGTCAGAGAAAAGTTACGTGATCGGGTAGGTCTTGTTTGCTCTAAATAATGCTTTTGTAATTATAACCACTTCAAAGAAATGTGTGGATTATGCTGTCCCATCCATTCGGGTGCATGCGCATGTATGTGCGCATGCGTGTGTGTGGGCATGCATGTGTGGTGGGGTGGGGTGGGGTGGGGTGGGGTGGGGTTGGGGTGGGGTGTGTGGGGGTGGGTGCGTGTGGGTGCATGTAAGTGTGTATGGGGGTGCATGAGTGTGTGTGGGTGGGTGTGTGTGGGTGGGTGGGTGGGTGTGTGCGTGCGTTCATGCATGTGGGTGCATGCATGCATGTGGGTGTGTGTGTGCATGCATGTGGGTGTGTGCATGCATGTGTTGGTGCATGTGTGTGTGTGTGTGCGTGCGTGCGTGTGTGTGGGTGCATGCATGTATGGGGGTGCATGAGTGTGTGTGGGTGCATACCCTACACTACCCTACTCTACACTACCCTACACTACACTGCACTGCGCTGCGCTGCGCTGCGCTGCGCTGCGCTGCGCTGCGCTGCGCTGCGCTACGCTATGCTATGCTACACTACCCTACACTACCATACATTTCTCTACACTACCCTACCCTACACTACACTAGACTACACTACACTACACTACACTACACTACACTACACTACACTACACTACACTACCCTACCCTACCCTACCCTACCCTACCCTACCCTACCCTACCCTACGCTGAGCTGTGATGCAGTTCACTACCATACTCTACACTACACTACACTACACTACACTAATCTACACTACCCTACTCTGCACTGCACTGCACTGCACTGCACTGCACTGCACTGCACTGCACTGCACTGCACTGCACTGCACTGCACTGCACTGCACTGCACTGCACTGCACTGCACTGCACTGCACTGCACTGCACTGCACTGCACTGCACTGCACTGCACTGCACTGCACTGCACTGCACTGCACTGCACTGCACTGCACTGCACTGCACTGCACTGCACTGCACTGCACTGCACTGCACTGCACTGCACTGCACTGCACTGCACTGCACTCCCCTCCCCTCCCCTCCCCTCCCCTCCCCTACCCTACCCTACCCTACCCTACCCTACCCTGCATTGCACTGCACTGTACTACCATACTCTACTCTACCCTACTCCACACTACCCTACTCTACACTACCCTACGCTACCATACTCTATACTACCCTACGCTACACTACCCTACCCTAGCATACCCTACCCTACCCTACCCTACCCTACCCTACACTACACTACACTACACTACACTACACTACACTACACTACACTACACTACACTACCATGCATTGCACTGCCATACTCTACTCTACCCTACTCCACACTACCATACACTACCCTACTCTACACTACCCTACCATACTCTATACTACCCTACTCTACCATACTCTATACTACCCTACTCGACACTACACTACACTACACTACACTACCATATTCTACACTACACTACACTACCCTGCACTGCACTGCACTGCACTGCCCTACCCTACCCTACCCTACCCTACCCTACCCTACCCTACCCTACCCTACCCTACCCTACCCTACCCTACCCTACCCTACCCTACCCTACCCTACACTACCCTACACTACCCTACCATGCATTGCACTGCACTTCCATACTCTACTCTACCCTACTCCACACTACCATACACTACCCTACTTCACACTGCCCTGCCCTGCCCTGCCCTGCCCTGCCCTGCCCTGCCCTGCCCTGCACTGCACTGCACTGCACTGCACTGCACTGCACTGCACTGCACTACCCTACACTAATCTACACTACCCTGCTCTACACTACCCTACACTAATCTACACTACCCTGCCCTGCCCTACACTACACTACACTACACTACACTACACTACACTACACTACACTACACTACACTACACTACACTACACTACACTACCATGCGCTACGCTACACTACACTACCCTACGCTACTCTGTGGTGCGCTGCGCTGCACTACCATACTCTACACTACCCTACACTAATCTACACTACCCTATGCTACACTACACTACACTTATCTACACTACCCTACCCTGCACAACACCACTAATCTACACTACACTACACTACACTACACTACACTACACTACACTACACTACACTACACTACACTACACTACACTACACTACACTACACTACACTACCATACTCTGCACTGCACTGCGTTGTGCTGCACTGCGCTGCGCTACACTACCGTACACTAATCTACACTACACTACACTAGACCACACCACACCACACATCTACACTACACTACCCTACACTGCACTGCACGACACTGCACTACCCTACCTACTGTACACTACTCTACCGTACTCTACACTACCCTGCACTGCACCGCACCGCACCGCACCGCACCGCACCGCACGGCACCGCACTGCACTACGCTATACTACCCTACGCTACCATACTCTATACTACCCTACTCGACACTACACTACACTACCATATTCTACACTACACTACCCTGCACTGCACTACTCTACCCTACCCTACCCTACCCTACCCTACCCTACCCTACCCTACCCTACCCTACCCTACCCTACCCTACCCTACCCTACCCTACCCTACCCTACCCTACCCTACCCTAACCTACCCTACCCTACCCTACACAACCCTACTCTACCCTACACTACCCTACCATGTATTGCACTGCACTACCATACTCTACTCTACCCTACTCCACACTACCATACACTACCCTACTTCACACTGCACTGCACTGCCCTGCCCTGCCCTGCCCTGCCCTGCCCTGCCCTGCCCTGCCCTGCCCTGCCCTGCCCTGCCCTGCCCTGCCCTGCTCTGCTCTGCTCTGCTCTGCTCTGCTCTGCTCTGCACTGCACTGCACTAATCTACACTACCCTACATATCTATACTACCCTGCCCTACTCTACACTACCCTGCCCTACTCTACACTACACTACACTACACTACACTAATCGACACTACCCTACCATGCGCTACGCTACGCTACACTACACTACACTACACTACACTACACTACCCTACGCTACTCTGTGGTGCGCTGCGCTGCACTACCATACTCTACACTACCCTACACTAATCTACACTACCCTATGCTACACTACACTACACTAATCTACACTACCCTACCCTACACAACACTACACTAATCTACACTACCCTACACTACACTAATCTACACTACACTACCATACTCTGCACTGCACTGCGTTGTGCTGCACTGTGCTGTACTGTGCTACACTACCGTACACTAATCTACACTACACTACACTAGACCACACCACACCACACATCTACACTACACTACCCTACACTGCACTGCACGGCACTGCACTACCCTACACTACCCTACCTACTGTACACTACTCTACCTTACTCTACACTACCCTACACTTCTCTACACTAGCCTACCATACACTGCACTGCCCTGCCCTGCCCTGCCCTGCCCTGCCCTGCCCTGCCCTGCCCTGCCCTGCCCTGCCCTACCCTACCCTACCCTACCCTACCCTACCCTACCCTACCCTACCCTACCCTACCCTACCCTACCCTACCCTACCCTACCCTACTCTACTCTACTCTACTCTACTCTACTCTACACTAGCCTACCCTGCACTGCACTGCACTGCACTGCACTGCACTGCACTGCACTGCACTGCACTGCACTGCACTACTCTGCCCTGCCCTGCCCTGCCCTGCGTTGCGCTGCGCTGCACTGCACTGTGCTACACTACCCTACACTAATCTACCCTACCCTACACTGTACCGCACCGCACCGCACCGCACATCTGCACTGCACTGCACTGCACTGCACTGCACTGCACTGCACTGCACTGCACTGCACTGCACTGCACTGCACTGCACTAATCTGCACTACACTACACTACACTACACTACACTACACTACACTACACTACACTACACTACACTACACTACACTCCCCTCCCCTCCCCTCCCCTCCCCTCCCCTCCCCTCCCCTCCCCTACCCTACCCTACCCTACCCTACCCTACCCTACCCTGCATTGCACTGTACTACCATACTCTACTCTACCCTACTCCACACTACCCTACTCTACACTACCCTACGCTACCATACTCTATACTACCCTACGCTACACTACCCTACCCTACCCTACCCTACCCTACCCTACCCTACCCTACCCTACCCTACCCTACCCTACCCTACCCTACCCTACCCTACCCTACCCTACCCTACCCTACACTACACTACCATATTCTACACTACACTACCCTGCACTGCACTGCACTACTCTACCCTACCCTACCCTACCCTACCCTACCCTACCCTACCCTACCCTACCCTACCCTACCCTACCCTACCCTACCCTACCCTACCCTACCCTAACCTACCCTACCCTACCCTACCCTACCCTACCCTACACAACCCTACTCTACCCTACACTACCCTACCATGTATTGCACTGCACTGCCATACTCTACTCTACCCTACTCCACACTACCATACACTACCCTACTTCACACTGCCCTGCCCTGCCCTGCCCTGCCCTGCCCTGCCCTGCCCTGCCCTGCCCTGCCCTGCCCTGCCCTGCTCTGCTCTGCTCTGCTCTGCTCTGCTCTGCTCTGCACTGCACTGCACTAATCTACACTACCATACATATCTATACTACCCTGCCCTACTCTACACTACCCTGCCCTACTCTACACTACACTACACTACACTACACTACACTACACTACACTACACTACACTACACTACACTAATCGACACTACCTACCATGCGCTACGCTACGCTACACTACACTACACTACACTACCCTACGCTACTCTGTGGTGCGCTGCGCTGCACTACCATACTCTACACTACCCTACACTAATCTACACTACCCTATGCTACACTACACTACACTAATCTACACTACCCTACCCTACACAACACTACACTAATCTACACTACCCTACACTACACTAATCTACACTACACTACCATACTCTGCACTGCACTGCGTTGTGCTGCACTGTGCTGTACTGTGCTACACTACCGTACACTAATCTACACTACACTACACTAGACCACACCACACCACACATCTACACTACACTACCCTACACTGCACTGCACGGCACTGCACTACCCTACCCTACCCTACCTACTGTACACTACTCTACCTTACTCTACACTACCCTACACTTCTCTACACTAGCCTACCATACACTGCACTGCACTGCCCTGCCCTGCCCTGCCCTGCCCTGCCCTGCCCTGCCCTGCCCTGCCCTGCCCTGCCCTGCCCTGCCCTACCCTACCCTACCCTACCCTACCCTACCCTACCCTACCCTACCCTACCCTACTCTACTCTACTCTACTCTACTCTACTCTACTCTACTCTACTCTACTCTACTCTACTCTACACTAGCCTACTCTGCACTGCACTGCACTGCACTGCACTGCACTGCACTGCACTGCACTGCACTGCACTGCACTACTCTGCCCTGCCCTGCCCTGCCCTGCCCTGCCCTGCGTTGCGCTGCGCTGCACTGCACTGTGCTACACTACCCTACACTAATCTACCCTACCCTACACTGTACCGCAACGCACCGCACATCTGCACTGCACTGCACTGCACTGCACTGCACTGCACTGCACTGCACTGCACTGCACTACTCTACGCTACCCTGCGCTGCCCTGCTCTGCTCTGCTCTGCTCTGCTCTGCTCTGCTCTGCTCTGCTCTGCTCTGCTCTGCTCTGCTCTGCTCTGCTCTGCTCTGCTCTGCTCTGCTCTGCTCTGCTCTGCTCTGCTCTGCTCTGCTCTGCTCTGCTCTGCTCTGCTCTGCTCTGCTCTGCTCTGCTCTGCTCTGCTCTGCTCTGCTCTGCTCTGCTCTGCTCTGCTCTGCTCTGCTCTGCTCTGCTCTGCTCTGCTCTGCTCTGCTCTGCTCTGCTCTGCTCTGCTCTGCTCTGCTCTGCTCTGCTCTGCTCTGCTCTGCTCTGCTCTGCTCTGCTCTGCTCTGCTACACTACCCTAATCTACACTATGCTACACTGCACTGCTTTGCGCTGCACTGCACTGCGCTACAGTACCGTACACTAATCGACACTACATTACACTACACTACACTACACTACACTACACTACACTACACTACACTACACTACACTACACTACACTACACTACACTACACTACACATCACATCTACACTGCACTGCACTGCACTAACCTACACTACCCTACTGTACCCTACTCTACACTACCCTGCGCTTCTCTACACTACCCTGCACTGCACTGCACTGCACTACCATACTCTACCCTACCCTACCCTGCACTGCACTGCACTGCACTGCCATACACTACCATACACTACTCTACACTACAATTTTCTACACTGCACTGCACTGTACTTCACTGCACTACCATACTACTCTACCATACCCTACACAACCCTACACTACCCTATACTACACTACCCTACGCTACCCTACCCTACCCTACCCTACCCTACCCTACCCTACCCTACTCTACACTACTCTATTCTACCCTACCCTACACTAACCAACACTACCCTACACTAATTGACACTACCCTACCCTACACTAATCGACGCTACATTGCACCGCACGGCACCACACTAATCTACACTACCCTACCCTTCTCTGCACTGCACTGCACTACCATACACTACCTACCCTACCCTACCCTACCCTACCCTACCCTACCCTACCCTACCCTACCCTACCCTACCCTACCCTACCCTACGCTACGCTACACTAATCTACACTACCATACTCTACACTACACTACACTACCATACACTAATCTACACTAAACTACACTACCATACACTAATCTACTCTGCATTGCACTGCACTGCACTGCACTAACTTACACTACCCTACTGTACCCTACTCTACACTACCCTGCGCTTCTCTACACTACCCTGCACTGCACTGCACTACCATACTCTACCCTACCCTACGCTACACTACCCTACTCTACACTACCTTACTCTACCATACACTACCCTGCCCTGCCCTGCCCTGCCCTGCCCTGCCCTGCCCTGCCCTGCCCTGCCCTGCCCTGCACTGCACTGCACTGCACTGCACTGCACTGCACTGCCATACTCTACTCTACCCTACTCCACACTACCATACACTACCCTACTTCACACTGCACTGCCCTGCCCTGCCCTGCCCTGCCCTGCCCTGCCCTGCCCTGCCCTGCCCTGCCCTGCCCTGCCCTGCCCTGCCCTGCCCTGCTCTGCTCTGCTCTGCTCTGCTCTGCTCTGCTCTGCTCTGCTCTGCTCTGCTCTGCACTGCACTAATCTACACTACCCTACATATCTATACTACCCTGCCCTACTCTACACTACCCTGCCCTACTCTACACTACACTACACTACACTACACTAATCGACACTACCCTACCATGCGCTACGCTACGCTACACTACACTACACTACACTACCCTACGCTACTCTGTGGTGCGCTGCGCTGCACTACCATACTCTACACTACCCTACACTAATCTACACTACCCTATGCTACACTACACTACACTAATCTACACTACCCTACCCTACACAACACTACACTACACTAATCTACACTACCCTACACTACACTAATCTACACTACACTACCATACTCTGCACTGCACTGCGTTGTGCTGCACTGTGCTGTACTGTGCTACACTACCGTACACTAATCTACACTACACTACACTAGACCACACCACACCACACATCTACACTACACTACCCTACACTGCACTGCACGGCACTGCACTACCCTACACTACCCTACCTACTGTACACTACTCTACCTTACTCTACACTACCCTACACTTCTCTACACTAGCCTACCATACACTGCCCTGCCCTGCCCTGCCCTGCCCTGCCCTGCCCTGCCCTGCCCTGCCCTACCCTGCCCTACCCTACCCTACCCTACCCTACCCTACCCTACCCTACCCTACCCTACCCTACTCTACTCTACTCTACTCTACTCTACTCTACACTAGCCTACCCTGCACTGCACTGCACTGCACTGCACTGCACTGCACTGCACTGCACTGCACTGCACTGCACTGCACTGCACTGCACTGCACTGCACTGCACTGCACTGCCCTGCCCTGCCCTGCCCTGCCCTGCCCTGCCCTGCCCTGCCCTGCCCTGCCCTGCCCTGCCCTGCCCTGCCCTGCCCTGCCCTGCCCTGCCCTGCCCTGCCCTGCCCTGCCCTGCCCTGCCCTGCCCTGCCCTGCCCTGCCCTGCCCTGCCCTGCCCTGCCCTGCCCTGCCCTGCCCTGCCCTGCCCTGCCCTGCCCTGCCCTGCCCTGCCCTGCCCTGCCCTGCCCTGCCCTGCCCTGCCCTGCGTTGCGCTGCACTGCACTGTGCTACACTACCCTACACTAATCTACCCTACCCTACACTGTACCGCAACGCACCGCACATCTGCACTGCACTGCACTGCACTGCACTGCACTGCACTGCACTGCACTGCACTGCACTGCACTGCACTGCACTGCACTGCACTGCACTGCACTGCACTGCACTGCACTGCACTGCACTGCACTGCACTGCACTGCACTGCACTGCACTGCACTACTCTACGCTACCCTGCGCTACCCTGCGCTGCCCTGCTCTGCTCTGCTCTGCTCTGCTCTGCTCTGCTCTGCTCTGCTCTGCTCTGCTCTGCTCTGCTCTGCTCTGCTCTGCTCTGCTCTGCTCTGCTCTGCTCTGCTCTGCTCTGCTCTGCTCTGCTCTGCTCTGCTCTGCTCTGCTCTGCTACACTACCCTAATCTACACTATGCTACACTGCACTGCTTTGCGCTGCACTGCACTGCGCTACAGTACCGTACACTAATCGACACTACATTACACTACACTACACTACACTACACTACACTACACTACACTACACTACACTACACTACACTACACTACACTACACTACACTACACTACACATCTACACTGCACTGCACTGCACTAACCTACACTACCCTACTGTACCCTACTCTACACTACCCTGCGCTTCTCTACACTACCCTGCACTGCACTGCACTACCATACTCTACCCTACCCTACCCTGCACTGCACTGCACTGCACTGCCATACACTACCATACACTACTCTACACTACAATTTTCTACACTGCACTGCACTGTACTTCACTGCACTACCATACTACTCTACCATACCCTACACAACCCTACACTACCCTATACTACACTACCCTACGCTACCCTACCCTACCCTACCCTACCCTACCCTACTCTACACTACTCTATTCTACCCTACCCTACACTAACCAACACTACCCTACACTAATTGACACTACCCTACCCTACACTAATCGACGCTACATTGCACCGCACGGCACCACACTAATCTACACTACCCTACCCTTCTCTGCACTGCACTGCACTACCATACACTACCTACCCTACCCTACCCTACCCTACCCTACCCTACCCTACCCTACCCTACCCTACCCTACCCTACCCTACCCTACCCTACCCTACCCTACCCTACCCTACCCTACCCTACCCTACCCTACCCTACGCTACGCTACACTAATCTACACTACCATACTCTACACTACACTACACTACCATACACTAATCTACACTAAACTACACTACCATACACTAATCTACTCTGCACTGCACTGCACTGCACTGCACTGCACTAACTTACACTACCCTACTGTACCCTACTCTACACTACCCTGCGCTTCTCTACACTACCCTGCACTGCACTGCACTACCATACTCTACCCTACCCTACGCTACACTACCCTACTCTACACTACCTTACTCTACCATACACTACCCTGCCCTGCCCTGCCCTGCCCTGCCCTGCCCTGCACTGCACTGCACTGCACTGCACTGCACTGCACTGCACTGCACTGCACTGCCATACTCTACTCTACCCTACTCCACACTACCATACACTACCCTACTTCACACTGCACTGCCCTGCCCTGCCCTGCCCTGCCCTGCCCTGCCCTGCCCTGCCCTGCCCTGCCCTGCCCTGCCCTGCCCTGCTCTGCTCTGCTCTGCTCTGCACTGCACTGCACTGCACTAATCTACACTACCCTACATATCTATACTACCCTGCCCTACTCTACACTACCCTGCCCTACTCTACACTACACTACACTACACTACACTAATCGACACTACCCTACCATGCGCTACGCTACGCTACACTACACTACACTACACTACCCTACGCTACTCTGTGGTGCGCTGCGCTGCACTACCATACTCTACACTACCCTACACTAATCTACACTACCCTATGCTACACTACACTACACTAATCTACACTACCCTACCCTACACAACACTACACTAATCTACACTACCCTACACTACACTAATCTACACTACACTACCATACTCTGCACTGCACTGCGTTGTGCTGCACTGTGCTGTACTGTGCTACACTACCGTACACTAATCTACACTACACTACACTAGACCACACCACACCACACATCTACACTACACTACCCTACACTGCACTGCACGGCACTGCACTACCCTACACTACCCTACCTACTGTACACTACTCTACCTTACTCTACACTACCCTACACTTCTCTACACTAGCCTACCATACACTGCACTGCACTGCCCTGCCCTGCCCTGCCCTGCCCTGCCCTGCCCTGCCCTGCCCTGCCCTGCCCTACCCTACCCTACCCTACCCTACCCTACCCTACCCTACCCTACCCTACCCTACCCTACCCTACCCTACCCTACCCTACTCTACTCTACTCTACTCTACTCTACTCTACACTAGCCTACCCTGCACTGCACTGCACTGCACTGCACTGCACTGCACTGCACTGCACTGCACTGCACTGCACTGCACTACTCTGCCCTGCCCTGCCCTGCCCTGCCCTGCCCTGCCCTGCGTTGCGCTGCACTGCACTGTGCTACACTACCCTACACTAATCTACCCTACCCTACACTGTACCGCAACGCACCGCACATCTGCACTGCACTGCACTGCACTGCACTGCACTGCACTGCACTGCACTGCACTGCACTGCACTACTCTACGCTACCCTGCGCTGCCCTGCTCTGCTCTGCTCTGCTCTGCTCTGCTCTGCTCTGCTCTGCTCTGCTCTGCTCTGCTCTGCTCTGCTCTGCTCTGCTCTGCTCTGCTCTGCTCTGCTCTGCTCTGCTCTGCTCTGCTCTGCTCTGCTCTGCTCTGCTCTGCTCTGCTCTGCTCTGCTCTGCTCTGCTCTGCTCTGCTCTGCTCTGCTCTGCTCTGCTCTGCTCTGCTCTGCTCTGCTCTGCTCTGCTCTGCTCTGCTCTGCTCTGCTCTGCTCTGCTCTGCTCTGCTCTGCTCTGCTCTGCTCTGCTCTGCTCTGCTCTGCTCTGCTCTGCTCTGCTCTGCTCTGCTCTGCTCTGCTCTGCTCTGCTCTGCTCTGCTACACTACCCTAATCTACACTATGCTACACTGCACTGCTTTGCGCTGCACTGCACTGCGCTACAGTACCGTACACTAATCGACACTACACTACACTACACTACACTACACTACACTACACTACACTACACTACACTACACTACACTACACTACACTACACTACACTACACATCACATCTACACTGCACTGCACTGCACTAACCTACACTACCCTACTGTACCCTACTCTACACTACCCTGCGCTTCTCTACACTACCCTGCACTGCACTGCACTGCACTGCACTACCATTCTCTACCCTACCCTACCCTGCACTGCACTGCACTGCACTGCCATACACTACCATACACTACTCTACACTACAATTTTCTACACTGCACTGCACTGTACTTCACTGCACTACCATACTACTCTACCATACCCTACACAACCCTACACTACCCTATACTACACTACCCTACGCTACCCTACCCTACCCTACCCTACCCTACCCTACCCTACCCTACTCTACACTACTCTATTCTACCCTACCCTACACTAACCAACACTACCCTACACTAATTGACACTACCCTACCCTACACTAATCGACGCTACATTGCACCGCACGGCACCACACTAATCTACACTACCCTACCCTTCTCTGCACTGCACTGCACTACCATACACTACCTACCCTACCCTACCCTACCCTACCCTACCCTACCCTACCCTACCCTACCCTACCCTACCCTACGCTACACTAATCTACACTACCATACTCTACACTACACTACACTACCATACACTAATCTACACTAAACTACACTACCATACACTAATCTACTCTGCACTGCACTGCACTGCACTGCACTGCACTAACTTACACTACCCTACTGTACCCTACTCTACACTACCCTGCGCTTCTCTACACTACCCTGCACTGCACTGCACTACCATACTCTACCCTACCCTACGCTACACTACCCTACTCTACACTACCTTACTCTACCATACACTACCCTGCCCTGCCCTGCCCTGCCCTGCCCTGCCCTGCCCTGCCCTGCCCTGCACTGCACTGCACTGCACTGCACTGCACTGCCATACTCTACTCTACCCTACCCTACGCTACACTACCCTACTCTACCATACACTACCCTACACTACCCTACAACACCCATACACTGCACTGCACTGCACTGCACTGCACTGCACTGCACTGCACTGCACTGCACTGCCATACACTACCATACACTACTCTACACTACAATTTTCTACACTGCACTGCACTGTACTTCACTGCACTACCATACTACTCTACCATACCCTACACAACCCTACACTACCCTATACTACACTACCCTACGCTACCCTACCCTACCCTACCCTACCCTACCCTACCCTACCCTACCCTACTCTACACTACTCTATTCTACCCTACCCTACACTAACCAACACTACCCTACACTAATTGACACTACCCTACCCTACACTAATCGACGCTACATTGCACCGCACGGCACCACACTAATCTACACTACCCTACCCTTCTCTGCACTGCACTGCACTACCATACACTACCTACCCTACCCTACCCTACCCTACCCTACCCTACCCTACCCTACCCTACCCTACCCTACCCTACCCTACCCTACCCTACGCTACGCTACGCTACACTAATCTACACTACCATACTCTACACTACACTACACTACCATACACTAATCTACACTAAACTACACTACCATACACTAATCTACTCTGCACTGCACTGCACTGCACTGCACTGCACTAACTTACACTACCCTACTGTACCCTACTCTACACTACCCTGCGCTTCTCTACACTACCCTGCACTGCACTGCACTACCATACTCTACCCTACCCTACGCTACACTACCCTACTCTACACTACCTTACTCTACCATACACTACCCTGCCCTGCCCTGCCCTGCCCTGCCCTGCCCTGCCCTGCCCTGCACTGCACTGCACTGCACTGCACTGCACTGCACTGCACTGCCATACTCTACTCTACCCTACCCTACGCTACACTACCCTACTCTACCATACACTACCCTACACTACCCTACAACACCCATACACTGCACTGCACTGCACTGCACTGCACTGCACTGCACTGCACTGCACTGCACTGCACTGCACTGCACTGCACTGCACTGCACTGCCATACACTACCATACACTACTCTACACTACAATTTTCTACACTGCACTGCACTGTACTTCACTGCACTACCATACTACTCTACCATACCCTACACAACCCTACACTACCCTATACTACACTACCCTACGCTACCCTACCCTACCCTACCCTACCCTACCCTACCCTACCCTACCCTACCCTACCCTACCCTACCCTACCCTACCCTACCCTACCCTACGCTACGCTACACTAATCTACACTACCATACTCTACACTACACTACACTACCATACACTAATCTACACTAAACTACACTACCATACACTAATCTACTCTGCACTGCACTGCACTGCACTGCACTGCACTGCACTAACTTACACTACCCTACTGTACCCTACTCTACACTACCCTGCGCTTCTCTACACTACCCTGCACTGCACTGCACTGCACTACCATACTCTACCCTACCCTACGCTACACTACCCTACTCTACACTACCTTACTCTACCATACACTACCCTGCCCTGCCCTGCCCTGCCCTGCCCTGCCCTGCCCTGCCCTGCACTGCACTGCACTGCACTGCACTGCACTGCACTGCACTGCACTGCCATACTCTACTCTACCCTACCCTACGCTACACTACCCTACTCTACCATACACTACCCTACACTACCCTACAACACCCATACACTGCACTGCACTGCACTGCACTGCACTGCACTGCACTGCACTGCACTGCACTGCACTGCACTGCACTGCACTGCACTGCACTGCACTGCACTGCACTGCACTGCACTGCACTGCACTGCACTGCACTGCACTGCACTGCACTGCACTGCACTGCACTGCACTGCACTGCACTGCACTGCACTGCACTGCACTGCACTGCACTGCACTGCACTGCACTGCACTGCACTGCACTGCACTGCACTGCACTGCACTGCACTGCACTGCACTGCACTGCACTGCACTGCACTGCACTGCACTGCACTGCACTGCACTGCACTGCACTGCACTGCACTGCACTGCACTGCACTGCACTGCACTGCACTGCACTGCACTGCACTGCACTGCACTGCACTGCACTGATCTACACTAACCTACCCTATCATACTCTATACTACACTACACTAATCTACACTACCCTACACTACCCTACCCTACAATCACTGGAATGACTAGTGGCTCGCTTATCGAGCCAGTCATTCCAGTGGTAAATTTTCAAAAATTCTCTTCTCTTGGACTGTAAATGGACATTCCAAAAGTCCAGAAGAGGCCGGTTTTGTGCAGCTTGGCCATTAGATGGTTAAAGCATTAAAGAGATGATGTGAAGATGGTTGTATTTGTTATTACTTGTAGTATGTTCTTCCAGAGGTAACGCTACTACGTGCTATAAGATGGTTGAATTTGTTATTACATGTTGTAGTATGTTCTTCCAGAGGTAACACTACTACGCGCTATAAGATTGTTGTATTTGTTATTACATGTTGTAGTATGTTCTTCCAGAGGTAATGCTACTACGTGCTATAAGATGGTTGTATTTGTTATTACATGTAGTATGTTCTTCCAGAGGTAACGCTACTACGTGCTATAAGATGGTTGTATTTGTTATTACATGTAGTATGTTCTTCCAGAGGTAACGCTACTACGTGCTATAAGATGGTTGTATTTGTTATTACATGTTGTGGTATGTTTCTTCCAGAGGTAACACTACTACGCGCTATAAGATGGTTGTATTTGTTATTACATGTTGTAGTATGTTCTTCCAGAGGTAACGCTACTACGTGCTATAAGATGGTTGTATTTGTTATTACATGTAGTATGTTCTTCCAGAGGTAACGCTACTACGTGCTATAAACATACATATACACCTCTATTGATATCTGTTCCTTTCAGGTGTATACTGTTAATAAAACACAACTTCCAATCCATATTCCTAAAGATAGTCTACCAGAACAGCTTGGTGGATCTCTAAAAGTTTGTCATAAAACATGGCTCAGTATCTGCTACCTTGTCGCCACCAATCAGAACCCGGAAATGGACTCTTATTTTATTACACGAGGGAATAAGAATTCACAGTACCGCAACGCAAGTATTTCTAGTTTATCCAGTGATACTGACACTAATATGTTAGCAAGTGATTTTGAGTCAGAATGCTCGCATGAAACTGTTAATGAAAAACATATTGACGAGGATCAAGAGAAGGAAGGTAAAGATGACATAGACAGTGATAAAGAAAAAGAAGTAGCTGTTGAAAAGGAGGATAATAATCTTAACAAAGTTCGAGATTCTCATAAAAAAATATCATCAGACTCACGAAAACGTTCTTCGGATTGCACACTTATTCACAGTAATTGTCCCGGTGATCTGCCTCCACCCCCACTTCCATGTAAAAAGCGTCCCCTATCTCCAAGTTCCGAGATTAATAATGAGTGTGTTCCAGAGATATTGGATGAGGTGTGTGTACATGGGCCAGAGGCAGGAGGTATGACCGTCCAAGACTTGCTACAACATATTAAACGATTAGGAAAACATGGACTCTTTCAGGAGTACACATCCGTCAGAATGGAACCACCTGCGGGCACGTTTACACATTCTAGGTAAGCTTATTTAGTCACTTGCATACACATATTTATATACATACTACCGTCTTTCGCCTATATGAAACACATGCTCTAATAGAAGCGCACCCCCTAACTTTGACTTTTAATCAATGATTTAGCAGTTTCAAAATGACAAAACTCTGTATTACAGGCCTCAGTTTACATCTGAAAATGTTTTTTTAACCAAATTTGTAAGAATAGTGTGTACACCAATCTCTGCCCTCATACATCCCCCCCCCCGCCCCCCCCCCCCCCCCCCCCTCAAAATCAATACAGGCCTCAGATTTGTAGATCTTGCCCACCTATTAGTAATACTACTACTAATAGTAGTAGGCCACGTATTCATCTGGGACTTCTTCGTCATTCGCTCAAACAGGGACAATGGTGGCTCGAACATATGCCACTGTGCACTGGAAATCTTTCTTGGGGCCAAACATTTTCTTGTGCATATGTGTGTCTTTGAGCCCACCTTCTAGTCTCTGATTCATGTATGCTGGACAGTCTTGCAAAAAGTGTTCACCTGTCATATGTGGTGTCTGATTGTGCCACATTGGCCAGTACCAAAGTGCATCACATTTCTTCAGAGCATCTAATTTAAAACATTTTTGGGTCGATTTAATGAAGTAAAGCGAGTTATTGTGATACCCTGTCGTCTAATTTGCGTTTAGCTCAACTTTCATGTTTTTATCTCATGTTTGGTTAATCATACTGGCCCCAAACTCAGACACATGCTTCCTTATAGTAACACGGCATAACACAATGACCTTGGAGTCAAAAGGTCAAAGTGACTGTGTCCTTGGTAAAAACCTCTTCAACATTAACATTTTCCGTTTAGCTCAACCTTTCTGTTTATATCTCTTGTTTGGTTAATCATACTGGACCCAAACTAGGACACATGCTTCCTGATAATGCCACGGCATCAGAGAATAAGGTCAAAGGGGATGGTCACTGACCTTGGTAAAAAAAATTTCTCAACATTACGGTAATATATTTCTTTTAGCTCAACTTAGAAGTTTATATCTCAGGTTTGGTTACGCATACTGGACACAAGTTGGACACATGCTAACTTATGGAGGGTCACAATAATGCTGGGGTCAAATGTCAATGGGCAAGATCATGTAACCTTGGTAAAAGACCTTTTTTCCAACATTAACATTTTCAGTTTAGCTCAACTTAGCAAGTCATATCTCAACTGTGGTTAATCATACTGGACCCAAACTTGGACACATGCTTTCCTAGAATCAGGCGGTATCACATAATAACCTTGGGTCAAAGGTCAAGGTCACTGGGACATTGGTAAAAACTTTGCTCTTTGAATATGAACGTTTTGTATTTAGCTGACCTTATTAGCAGTGCATATCTCATCTTTGGTTAAGTATACTTGACCCAATGTTGGACATATACTCCCTTATAATTGGAAGGCATCACACCATGATGTTGGTGTCAAAAGGACAATGGTCAATGTTATCATGAAATTGCTAATAACTTTTGGGGGTTTTCAACATTAATATATTGTGTTTGACTCATATCTCATGTTTGCTTATACTTCCCTATAAGAAGATGTATGGCACAATAACCTTTGGGCTAAAAAGTCAATGGTCAATATCATTGTGATATTGGTAAATGACAGGGATTTTTTTGCGTTTAGCTCAACTTACCAATTCATGTCTCATGTTTGGTTAATCATACTGGACCCAAACACATGCCTTCTTATAATGAGAGAGCATGACACAATCCCCTTTTGGGTCAAAAGCAAAGATCATTGTGGTCTTGTCAAAAACCTTTTTTCAACAGGAGTGTGTTTAGCTCAACTTCAATGTTTATATCTTAATCACATTGGAGCCAAAGTTGGACACATGCAAGTGGGAATGGCACATACCATCTTGGAATCAAAATGTCAAAGGTCACTGTCACTGTGGCCTTGCTAAAACCAATTTTTTAAATCAAAACTAACATTTTGCATTTAGCTCGACTTAGCGGTTTATATGTCATGTTTGGTTAAGCATATATGGCCCACATTCGGCCACATCCTTATGTATAATGAGATGGCATGAGACAATCACCGTGGCATCAAAACATCAAGGTAATAACGACAAAACTCAAAGGTTTTCTCAACATTAACATTTTGCTTTTACCTCAACTTAGCAGTTCATATCTCATGTTGTGTTAACCATACTGCACCCAAACTTCAACACTTGCTATTGAGAAGTGATGAGATGAGACAGTTACTTTGGGGTCAAAAGGTCATGGTCATTGATAAGTACATTGATACGCCTTTTATATTTATTTTATGTTTGAAGTCAAAATTCATGCTTTATTACAAAGTCATAACGTCAACCTTCGTGGTTTCATTGCAACCACATTTCTGGTTACACAGTAGAAATCCGGATCCGCCAAACCCAGGATTTTACCCCCCTCAATCAGGAAAACCCTTGATCCACCACTGCTATCCGACATCTGAATACCATATGCACACATTTGCGCACACAAACACACACACACGCACGCACGCATGCACACACACGCACACATATGCACGCAATGAGATTCTAGCTGTCTTGTAGTACATTGGCATCACTTTTATGTTCAATCAAATGGCGTTTATAGACAGGTAGATGACTGGCTATGTGTTTGTAGATAGGTGGATGACTGGACATGTTTTTGTAGATAGGTGGATGACTGGATATGTGTTTGTAGACAGGTAGATGACTGGGTATGTGTTTGTAGACAGATAGATGAGTGGATATTTGTTTGTAGACAGATAGATGACTGGATACATGTTTATAGACAGGTAGATGACTGGATATGTGCTTATAGACAGGTAGATGACTGGATATGTGTTTGTAGACGGATAGATGACTGGACATGTGTTTATAGACAGGTAGATGACTGGACATGTGTTTATAGACAGATAGATGACTGGATATTTGTTTATAGACAGGTGGATGACTGGACATGTGTTTATAGACAGATAGATAGAAGACTGGGTATGTGTTTGTAGTCAGGTAGATGACTGGATATGTGCTTATAGACAGGTAGATGACTGGATATGTGGTTGTAGACAGGTAGATGACTGGACATGTGTTTATAGACAGATAGATGACTGGATATGTGTTTATAGACAGGTAGATGACTGGACATGTGTTTATAGACAGATAGATAGAAGACTGGGTATGTGTTTGTAGTCAGGTAGATGACTGGATATGTGCTTATAGACAGGTAGATGACTGGATATGTGGTTGTAGACAGGTAGATGACTGGACATGTGTTTATAGACAGATAGATGACTGGATATGTGTTTATAGACGGGTAGATGACTGGATATGTGTTTATAGACAGGTAGATGACTGGATATGTGCTTATAGACAGGTAGATGACTGGACATGTGTTTATAGACAGATAGATAGATGACTGGATATGTGTTTATAGACGGGTAGATGACTGGATATGTGTTTATAGACGGGCAGATGACTGGACATGTGTTTATAGACAGGTAGATGACTGGATATGTGTTTATAGACAGGTACAAATGTAGATGACTGGACATGTGTTTATGGACAGATAGATGACTGGATATTTGTATATAGACAGGTGGATTACTGGACATGTGTTTATAGACAGATAGATAGATGACTGGATATGTGTTTGTAGACAGGTAGATGACTGGATATGTGCTTATAGACAGATAGATAGATGACTGGATATTTGTTTATAGACAGGTAGATGACTGGACATGTGTTTATAGACAGATAGATAGATGACTGGATATGTGTTTATAGACGGGCAGATGACTGGACATGTGTTTATGGACAGATAGATGACTGGATATGTGTTTGTAGACAGGTGGATGACTGGACACGTGTTTATAGACAGATAGATAGAAGACTGGATATGTGTTTGTAGTCAGGTAGATGACTGGATATGTGCTTATAGACAGGTAGATGACTGGATATGTGCTTATAGACAGGTAGATGACTGGATATGTGTTTATAGACAGGTAGATGACTGGATATGTGTTTATAGACGGGTAGATGACTGGATATGTGGTTGTAGACAGGTAGATGACTGGATATGTGCTTATAGACAGGTAGATGACTGGACATGTGTTTATAGACAGATAGATGACTGGATACATGTTTATAGACGGGTAGATGACTGGATATGTGTTTATAGACAGATAGATGACTGGACATGTGTTTATAGACGGGTAGATGACTGGACATGTGTTTATAGACGGGTAGATGACTGGATATGTGGTTATAGACAGGTAGATGCCTGGATATGTGCTTATAGACAGGTAGATGACTGGATATGTGTTTGTAGTCAGGTAGATGACTGGATATGTGTTTATAGACGGGTAGATGACTGGATATGTGTTTATAGACGGGTAGATGACTGGATATGTGTTTATAGACGGGTAGATGACTGGATATGTGGTTATAGACAGGTAGATGCCTGGATATGTGCTTATAGACAGGTAGATGACTGGACATGTGTTTATAGACAGATAGATGACTGGATATTTGTTTGTAGACAGGTAGATGACTGGATATTTGTTTGTAGACAGGTAGATGACTGGATATTTGTTTGTAGACAGGTAGATGACTGGATATTTGTTTGTAGACAGATAGATGACTGGACATGTGTTTATAGACAGGTAGATGACTGGATATGTGTTTATAGACGGGTAGATGACTGGATATTTGTTTGTAGACAGATAGATAGATGACTGGATATTTGTTTGTAGACAGGTGGATGACTGGATATGTGTTTATAGACAGATAGATAGATGACTGGATATGTGTTTATAGACGGGTAGATGACTGGACTAGAGCTGGGCCGTCTGACGGTAGTACCGTGAGGACCGCGGTATACCGTGAACCGATACCGTGACCGTTGACATTTCCAAATACCGTGAATACCGTCCATAATGTTTGAGCAATATTTGAGAAATAGATCCATAAAATCTGACTTGACCAAGGGTAAATGGGCGCTAATAGGGCCAAAAATACAGTCATCCTTAACTATTAGCCGAGTTGAGGTGAAAGGGCCGTTGTAAAAACAAACATCAAGACGTCAATTACAAAATAATGACAGGCAGAATTGTATATCAAACGTACGTCTTGAAAGTCTCACGGTAAAATTGCTTTATTTAAAACATCTAAACTCATTCTCTGGCCGTCCGCCGGTAGTAATTACACTATAATATTTTCCCTATTCCCGTTTCTATTATTTGTAATTTATTACTCCAAGCATTTTGTCACCGAACAAACACGCTAGAATAACAAAATAACATACAAACTGCGCGCTATTCAAACACTACAGCGACCCCGCACCAGACATATCTGATTGGTTGTTCATGAACTAGACCGTGGGAAAATACAGTACTATGCTGAATTTATCAATGAAAATTTACTAAAACGTAGTATTTGCTCGCGCCGTTCTGATCACGTGTTAATTTATTAACATCGAGCAGCGTTGAAGGCGTTATTTTTTATTTTTCTGGCTTGTTTTAAAAAATTTCTTTAAGGATTAAATCCAGTTTAAGTAACGACACCTAAAAATTATAGTGTTTTAGTTTTCGTAATTCATTTTTCAACTGGCTACACATCGGAGTTCGCGGACATAGCTTTTTACACGCATTGTTCACGTGAAGCATGGCGAGTAACGAGTCTCGGGTACTCGGTAATTATCAGAAGCTTTGGAATCGGCTATATTCAATGTCGTGTTATATGCTTGTGTATAGGCCCGTTTTCGCAAGTAACCGAATATACGACTCCAACAGAAATAAAAGAGTACAACACTGGCCTCGTTCAAATACTCACAGATTTTGTCTGGACTCGGTTTATCAACGCGCTCGACTGCCAAAATAAAACTTACCGTTTGCTGGTCGCACGCATTAATAGCAAGTACAATCCAGATTGAAAGTAGCGCGCTCCAATGTCTCAAACAGCGGGTTATAGTTAGCGAGTCGACCACACACTTTGACCGATATTCCCGTGAATGATATTATGTCAATAAAAATAGTGACCTAATAAAGTCGTGAAAATAAACAGTCGCAATAGCCATAATGTTTTTCTTCTCTAAATCAGAAAGCCGATTTATTTATTTTACCTACTATATTTACCGTTGATTGGAGATTGAAATGAAATCTTGAATCTTGAAAAGGAATTGAAAAAAATTGTTCTAATTTCGTGGCATGCCTCAACCTCAGATGACGGTATAGCGTGGTACCGCGGTATTTTTTCATGGTACCGATACCGTCATGTAAATGTCAATACCGCCCAGCTCTAGACTGGACATGTGTTTATAGACAGGTAGATGACTGGATATGTGTTTATAGACAGGTAGATGACTGGACATGTGTTTATAGACAGATAGATGACTGGATATTTGTATATAGACAGGTGGATTACTGGACATGTGTTTATAGACAGATAGATAGATGACTGGATATGTGTTTGTAGACAGGTAGATGACTGGATATGTGTTAATAGACAGGTAGATGACTGGATATGTGTTTATAGACAGGTAGATGACTGGATATGTGTTTATAGACAGGTAGATGACTGGATATTTGGTTGTAGACATGGTGGTGACTGGATATGTGTTTGTAGACAGGTAGATGACTGGATATGTGTTTGTAGACAGGTAGATGACTGGATATGTTTGTAGACAGGTAGATGACTGGATATGTGTTTATAGACAGGTAGATGACTGGATATGTGTTTATAGACAGGTAAATGACTGGATATTGATTGCTTGTTATTAGGTCTCGTCACAATGTGGTCAAGAATCGCTACACAGATGTGCTATGTCTTGATCACACACGCATTGTCTTGCCATGCATCGATGGTGACTCGACCACAGACTATATCAATGCAAACTTTATGGATGGATATAAGCATAAAAATGCTTACATATCAACACAGGGTAAGTCGGCTTACAAATCATCACACAGGCTAAGTCAGTTTTCATGTCAACACAAAGGGTAAGTCGGGTTACATCCGTCCATCTGCCCATCATTCTATCCATTTGTCTGTCCATGCGTCTGGACATCTGTCTGTCTGTTTTCAACTTTCCCCCGTAAATGACTCGATTTCACTTGATTTGGTGGGAGGCATCCTTATGTCATAGTGATGCAAGATTATTTAAAGGAAGCTGATTAGTAGATCATGCAGTTGCCAGCTTGCAGTTTGCACCACTTTAGTTGAGCGCGATGCACAGCATAGGATGGCTTGACATAGCGATCCAAATGGCGTCCGGCATGCAGCCAGAATTAGATAAATATTAAAGTTTTTCAATGTACATTTAATACATCAAAGGCTTAATCTGATCTCAATAAAACTTTAGAGATTTGTTATATACCATCATAGCATCCAGTCTACATCATAATTAAAATAATTAAAAATCTTTTTCCATGTTTTTACAAGTTTGGAACGTAGTCTATATTTCACAAAGAATTAGAAGAATATACAAACCGTGACCTATACATCTAATTCATCAAGGGATTATCCGGGCTTTACAGATTTGTTCTATGCTATCATTGCATCCAGTCTGCATCTTAAGGCATGTCATTTTTAAGGTTTTTGTTGAATTCATCATGAAGTGGATGATCTCGACATAGTGATCCAAATGACGTACATCGTTCTGTATGCACCAAGAATTAGGTAAATGTTAGTTTTTTAATTGACATTTAATTCATCACAATAAAACAGATTTGGTCTATACCATAATTGCATATAGTCTCTCATAATTGAAGTAATTTTCAAAGTTTTTCTATGTTTTTAGCTCACCTGGGACAATTGAGCTTATGCCATGGTGTCCATCTGTCATCAGTCCGCCCGTCCTCAGTCCATCTGCAGTCCATCCTGTGTCTGTCAAATCGCATCTCATTTATGCTTTAACTGATTTCAACCAAATTTGGCGGGAAGGATCTTATGGTGGTTGGCTGTAGAACATCTATGCAGAATTTTGATTGGTCAAATTATCTGGTGACCATCTTGGATTTTCTTAAAATTTTCCGCAAATTTAAAACGCTATTCAAATAAAAATTGACCAACTTCAACGAAACTTGGGTGGACTAATTCTATGCTGGTAGGCTTCAACGCTTCTATCGAGATTTCTGATTGGTGAATATTTCCAGTGGCCATCTTGAATTTTCTGAAAATTTCCGACTTCATGTAAAAGCTTACTAGTCATTAACCACTTCAATTTCATGCAACCTCAGTTGGGAGGATCCTTCAGAAATTCTATATATAATTTTGGTTGTCTATTTTTAAAAAATGGCGGGAAATTGTTTAAGACTAACTCCTCATTAACTGCTTTGGCAATTTCAACCAGACTTGGCGGAAAGGATACTAGGCTGGTAGGTTTCAGACCATATATACAGAATTTTGATTGGTTAATTTTTCTGCTGGCCATCTTGGATTTTCTGGAAATCTCTGGAAATCATTTAAAAGCCTACTCATTAACCACTTGGAAGGACCCTAGGGTTGTATGCTTCAGAACTTAAGATTCAGAATTTTGATTGATCAATTTTTTGGGTGCCCATCTTGAATCTTCTGAAAAATGGGAGGAAATTGTTTAAAATGATACTCATTAATTACTTGGTCAATTTCTAACAGACTTGGATGAAAGGATACAAGCAGGTAGGTTTCTGACCATGTATACAGAATTTTGATCGGTTAATTTTCCTGGCAGCCATCTTTGATTTTCTGAAAATTTCTGGAAATCATTTAAAAGCTTGTCTACAGAATTTTGATTGATCAATTCTTTAGGTGGCCATCTTGAATTTTGTGAAAGATGCCGGGAAATCATTTAAAATGATGCTCCTCATTAACTGCTTGAGCAATTTCAGCCAGACTTGGTTGGAAGAATACTAGGGTGGACGGTTTCAGAACTTTTATACAGAATTTGTATTGGTCAATTTTTCCGGTGGCCATCTTGAATTTTCTGAACATTTCTGGAAATCAGTTAAATGCCTACTCCTCGTTAACCACTGGCCGATAGAGCTGGGCGGTATTGATATTTACATGACGGTATTGGTACCATGAAAAAATACCGCGGTGCCACGGTATACCATCATCTGAGCTTGAGGCATGCCACGAAATTAGAAATTTTTTTTCCATTTCCTTTTCACTTCCATCTCCAATCAATGGTAAATATAGGTAAAATAAATAAATTGGCTTCGTGATTTAGAGAAGAAAAACATGGCTATTGCGACAGTTTAGTCGATTTTATTAGGTCACTATTTTTATTGACGTAATGTCATTCATGGGAATATCGGTCAAAGGGTGTGGTTGACTCGCTAACTATAACCCGCTATTTGAGACATTGGGTGTACAATCTGGATTGTTCTTGCTATTAATGTGTGCGACCAGCAAACAGTAAATTTTATTTTGGCAGTCGAGCGCTTTGCTAAACAGAGTCCAGACAAAATCCGCGAGTATTTAAACGGGGCAAGTGTTATACTCTTTTATTTCTGTTGGAGTCGTATATTCTGTTACTCGCGAAAACAGGCCTATGCACATACATATAACACGACATTGAATTTAGCCGATTCCAAAGCTTCTGATAATTACCGAGTACCCGATGTACAGACTCGTTACTCGCCATGCTTCACATGAACAATGCGTGTAAAAAGCTATTTCCACGAACTTCCGACGTGTAGCCAGTTGAAAAATGGATTACAAAAACTAAAACACTCTAATTTTTAGGTGTCGTTACTTAAATTGGATTTAATCCTTAAAGAAATTTCTTAAAACCAGCCAGAAAAATAAAAAATAGCGACTTCAACGCTGCTCGTTGTTAATAAATTAGCACGTGATCAAAACGGCGCGAGCAAATACTACGTTTTAGTAAATTTTCATTGATAAATTCAGCATGGTAATGTATTTTCCCATGGTCTAGTTCATGAACAACCAATCAGATACGTCTTTGCGAGATTGCTGTGTTTGAATAGCACACAGTTTGTATGTTATTTTGTTATTCTAGTGTGTTTGTTCGGTGGCAAAAATGCTTGGAGTAATAAATTACAAATAATAGAAACGGGAATAGGGAATATATTATAGTGTAATTACTACCGGCGGACGGCCAGAGAATGAGTTTAGATGTTTTAAATAAAGCAATTTTACCGTGAGACTTTCAAGACGTACGTTTGACATTCAATTCTGCCTGTCATTATTTTGTAATTGACGTCTTGATGTTTGTTTTTACAACGACCCTTTCACCTGAACTCGGCTAATAGTTAAGGATGCCTGTATTTTTGGCATTATTAGCACCTATTTACCCTTGGTCAAGTCAGATTTTATGAATATATTTCGCAAATATTGCGCAAACATTATGGACGGTATTCACGGTATTTGGAAATGTCAATGGTCATGGTATCGGTTCATGGTATACCGCGGTCCTCACGGTACTACCGTCAGACCGCCCAGCTCTACTGGCTGATTTCAATCAAACTTGACTGGAAGGACCTTAGAGTGGTATGTTTCGGAGCATGTATACAGAATTTTGATTAGCCAATTTGTTCGCCGTCCATTTTTAATTTTTTCGAAAAATGGCTGGAAATCATTTAAAATCTAATCATCATTAACCGCTTGTTCCAATGGCCATCTTTTTTCATTGTGATATCTCAGGAACTGCTGTACGAATCAGGATGAAACTCATTAGATTTACTTTCATCAATAACTACAGTAAGGCTAATTAAAGTTTGTTCAAGAGAAAGTATGTATGATTACTGTATTCTGGGCCTGTAGTAGTAGAAACAGCTGCAATCAGTCCTTTGCTTTTGCCCACTGTGTCTTGTCCTCACCCCAAATAGCTTCTTCAGGTCCATTCAAGAGAAAGTGATAGTTGATAAAACATGGTTGGCATGGATCAATTGAGTTTTATGGCCATATTGGATTTTTGTGTTGGCTGGATTGAACCTAAGGTTCAATCTGATTGTGTGGTCAACAGTCATCATTAATTTCCCGCTAAATATCGATTGTCCTGAATTCCCAATTTTGTATTTTATGCCCAGTTTAGGCTTGCGCGATTATTGCGTTGAGTGATTGCGATCGATTATTAGTTCACCTGGCCTAAAAGCCCAAGTGAGCTTATGCCATGGCAACCATCCGTCGTCCATCAACTTTTCCTTTAAACGACTTCTCAAGAACCACTGGGCCAATTTCAATTATATTTGGCAGGAAGCATCCTTAGGGCATCAGGATCCAAGTTTGTTCAAATGAACCCGATCGGCCGGTGGCCATCTTGGATTTAGGCCGATTTTAGGAAACGTCTTTAAAGATCTTCTCCGAAACTGCTTAGGGGATTGATGCAAATCTCATGAAATATGATCTAGGGCAAGAGCTGAACCAAGTTTGTTCAAGGGAACTTGATTAGTCAAATGGTTCAGTGGCCATCTTGGTTGACCTAGTTGTAGTGAAATGACTTCTCCAGAACCGCTGAAGGGATCAGGCCGAAATTTGGCAGATATGATTAGGGCCTAAGGGCCATTAGAGCTTGTTCAAGAGAAGGTGATCCGTCAAAAAACATGGTCGACGTGGGCCAATCAAAATATAGCGTGTTTGGCGGCCATATTGGATTTTTTTATTTGATGGATTTTGAGGCCGAAATTGGTTTTGTATATGTTTTGTGGTATTCTGATCACAAATTTACAATTTTCGAAACTGTCGGATAAACGGTTTGGCAGCCATCTCGGATCATTTTCCTGCCAAAAGCTTCCATACTAAAGCAATGGGAAATTTAAAATGTTTTCTAGCGAACTACTGGTTCGATTTCAATTATATTTCGCAGGAAGCATCCTTAGGGCATAGAGATTCAAGTTTGTTCAAACGAAGCCGATCGTCCAATTGGGCCGACGGTCATCTTGGATTTTGGCCGATTTTCAGAAATGTCTAAAAATCTCCGAAACTGCTTGGGGGATTGATGCAAACCTCATGAAATATGATTTAGGGCAAGTGCTGAGCCAAGTTTGTTCAAGGGAACTTGATTGGTCAAATGGTTCGGCGGTCATCTTGGTTGACCTAGTTATAGCGAAAATGACTTCTCCAGAACCTCTGAAGGGATCGGGCTGAAATTTGGCAGATATGATTATGGCCATTAAAGTTTGTTCAAGAGAACTTGATCCATCAAAAAACATGGCCGCCATGGGCCAATCAAAATATAGCATGTTTGGCAGCCATATTGGATTTTTTTATTTGATGGATTTTGAGGTCCAAATTGGTTTTGGGGTATTCTAAGCTCAGATTTGAAATTTTCGAAACTGTCGGATAAATGGTTTGGCGGCCATCTTGGATCCTTTTCCCGCCAAAAACTCCTATACTAAAGCAATGTGAAATTTAAAATGTTTTCTTCTGGAGAACTGGCCGGGCCGATTTCAATTATATTTGGCAGGAACGATCCTTAGGGTGTAGAGATCCAAGTTTGTTCAAACGAAGCCGATCGGCCAATTGGGCCGGCGGTCATCTTGGATTTTGGCCGAGTTTTAGAAATGTCTATAAAAATCTCTGAAGCCACTTATGGGATTGATGCGCATACCTGATGAAATATGATTTAGGGCAAGAGCTGAAGCAAGTTTGTTCAAGGGAACTTGATTGGTCAAATGGTTCGGCGGTCATCTTGGTTGACCTAGTTATAGCGAAAATGACTTCTTCTCCAGAACCTCTGAAGGGATCGGGCTGAAATTTTGCAGATATGATTATGGCCATTAAAGTTTGTTCAAGAGAACTTGATCCATCAAAAAACATGGCCGCCATGGGCCAATCAAAATATAGCATGTTTGGCAGCCATATTGGATTTTTTTATTTGATGGATTTTGAGGTCCAAATTGGTTTTGTATGTGTTTTGGGGTATTCTAAGCTCAGATTTGAAATTTTCGAACCTGTCGGATAAATGGTTTGGGGCCATCTTGGATCCTTTTCCCGCCAAAAACTCCTATACTAAAGCAATGTGAAATTTAAAATGTTTTCTTCTGGAGAACTATCGGGCCGATTTCAATTATATTTGGCAGGAACGATCCTTAGGGTGTAGAGATCCAAGTTTGTTCAAACGAAGCCGATCGGCCAATTGGGCCGGCGGTCATCTTGGATTTTGGCCGAGTTTTAGAAATGTCTATAAAAATCTCTGAAGCCACTTATGGGATTGATGCGCATACCTGATGAAATATGATTTAGGGCAAGAGCTGAAGCAAGTTTGTTCAAGGGAACTTGATTGGTCAAATGGTTTGGCGGCCATCTTGGTTGACCTAGTTGTTACGAAAACAACTCCAGGACCGCTGAAGGGATCATGCCAAAATTTGGCAGATATGATAAGGGACTAAGGGCCATTGAAGTTTGTTCAAGGGAAGTTTATCTGTCAAAAAACCTGGACACCATGGGCTAATCAAAATATAGCATGTTTGGTGTCCATATTTGATTTTTTTATTTGATGGATTTTGGAAATTGGTTTTATAGGTGTTTTTGGGTATTCTGGTCTCAAATTTGCAATTTTCGAAACTGTCATAAATGGTTCAGTAGCCATCTTGTTGATAAAGAGCATTCTAGTTGAAATGCCTATGGTCCAGGTGAGCGATACAGGACCCTTGGGCCTCTTGTTTAAAAATAATCGTGATTACTCGATTAATCAGCTTGGTACAAATTACCAAGACATAACAACAAACGAATATCAATAACAAAAGCTGTAATGATGTTGAGAAAAGTTCATTTGCAGGGCAAGAGAAAACTAGAGAAATTGGGTTTTGAAATATCTTGCGCAATAGAAGATACTCATGATTATTCGATTATTTAATTTTTAATCATATAAATTCATGATTTAAAACATAATCACGATTTTCAATTTAATCACATAATCCCGCAAGCCTAGCCCTGTTACTGTTGATTTTAAAATGTCTTCAAATGATAATGGTTCAAATGATAATTGTCCAGGTGAGCGTTAAGGCTCTCGGGCCGCTTGTTATATATGGCGTTTGTATTTAGTTTACTGTAGACCAAGAATTAGAAGAATGTTAAAGTTTTTCAATGGCCTTTTAATTTATCAAGGGCTTATCTGATCACAACAAATCTTTACAGATTTATCTCTATCATTATTGCATTCAGTTTGGAGCAAAATTAAAACAATTTTAAAGTTTCCTCCTTACTTCTACATGGCACTTAGTTTATTTCTGTGTAATTTGTATCCTTTTCAAGAATTAGAATAATGTTAGAGTATTTCAATAGACATTTAATTTCATCAAGGGGGTTTGGGGTGTACACTAATTTAAGATTTCCTTCTTTCTCAAGACTGCCAGACATGTTCTGCCTATTGCTGTGGAGGTGTTGCAAGTGACTTTACCCTCTTCGGCCAAGAATGGCAAAACCTGTGGTAGTGTGACGATGACACTTTAATCTGATCTAGCTCGAGAAGCATGAAGTAAAAACCTGGAAATACAATGAAGTTGTCTTAATTAAAGTGTCATATTACCAAAATATAATTATAAACTTAAGAGAACATTCAGTAGTCGAATATTACAGACAAACCTGTCTACAGGGACCACCCTCCCATGGAACCAAACGATGCAGGCTCCACACGAAGAATGGTTGCAAGACCATACATCCTAAAGAGCTGGCTTCTACGGAGCGCAAAGGTCACAAACTGCATTAAAACCTTATCAAAACAGTACATTTCCTCAGCAAGGTGGTTGCTTTAGAAATTTTCTAAACGTTTTCAAAATATTCGTTGTATTACTTTATTAATGAAAGAATTAATTACTAATGGTTTCGCACAGAACTGTCTGATGAAATGACAAGGTTTCTATCACATTCAGTGTGTAAATACGTCTTTAAGAAGTCACAGGAAAAGGTATGAATACCAGAAACCAAGGCATGTTTTGATTTGCATTGTTAAAATAATTAAAGTAACTTACTCTGTGAGTAGACGCATTTCAACATGTATGTAATTAATGTATTAAGAATGAAATTGATCACAAAATGCCTGAGTTACTTCACCCAAAACACATGAGACGAACTCGCACAATTTCTATAGATGTAACAACTAAACTGCTAAATGTGAATAATAGAATAACTGAAGCAGGGTTGTCAGAATAACACATGATGTGTAATATGCTGAAAATCTAATGGGCTCGACACGGGACACACACAGTCCATCTAGTTAGAAGTAACTTAAAAATGTGTTTTCTAACAAACTGTTTATTATTTTACAGGTCCTCTGCCTAAAACATTTGCTGATTTCTGGCGCATGATCTGGGAGCAGAAATCTCAAGTCATTGTTATGACGACAAAGTAAGTGTGATGATCATTATTTTATGTAAAATGAATTTAAATATTTTACTACAGTGCGTTTGCGAGTCTACCATGTGGATCATTGCTACTACCATTCTACCATGTAGACTGTCACTACTACCATTCTACCATGTAGACCGTCACTACTACCATTCTACCATGTAGATGGTCGCTACCACAATTCTACCATATAGACCATCGTTACTCCCATTCTACCATGTAGGCCATTGCTACCACAATGCTACCATGATGACCGTCGCTGTAGCCATTCTCATTCTACCATGTAGAGCGGGGCTACTGCCATTCTCGTTCTACCATGTATACCGTCACTGCTACCATTCTAATTCTACCATATAGACCGTCACTACTACCATTCAAATTCTACAATGTAGCCCGTCACTATCACCATTCTACCATGATGACAGTACCTACTATATATCCTAATTCTACCATGTAAACTATCGGTACTGCAATTCTAATATTACCGTGTGGACCATCAGTACCACAATTCTACCATGTGACATCACAAGCACCATTCTACCATGTGGACAGTCACAAGCACTATTCTACCATGTGGACAGTCACAAGCACCATTCGAGCGTGAGGACAGTCACAAGCACAATTCTAGTGTGAGGACAGTCACAAGCACCATTCTAGCGTGAGGACAATCACAAGCACCATTCTAGCGTGAGGACAGTCGCAAGCACCATTCTAGTGTGAGGACAGTCACAAGCACCATTCTACCGTGAGGACAGTCACAAGCACCATACTAGCATGAGGACGCATGAGGACAGTCACAAGCACCATTCTACCATGTGGACAGTCACAAGCACCATTTTAGCGTGAGGACAGTCACAAGCACTATTCTACCGTGTGGACAGTCACAAGCACCATTCTAGCATGATGACAGTCAAAAGCACCATTCTAGCGTGAGGACAGACACACGCACCATTCTAGTGTGAGGACAGACACGAGCACCATTCTAGCGTGAGGACAGTCACAAGCACCATTCTACCATGTGGACAGTCACAAGCACCATTCTAGCGTGAGGACAGTCACAAGCGCCATTCTAGCGTGAGGACAGACACAAGCACCATTCTACCATGTGGACAGTCACAAGCACCATTCTAGCGTGAGGACAGTCACAAGCGCTATTCTAGCGTGAGGACAGTCACAAGCACCATTCTAGTGTGAGGGCAATGACAAGCACCATTCTAGCGTGAGGACAGTCACAAGCACCATTCTGCCGTGTGGACAGTCACAAGCACCATTCTACAGTGTGGACAGTCACAAGCACCATTCTAGCGTGATGACAGTCAAAAGCACCATTCTAGTGTGAGGGCAGTGACAAGCACCATTCTAGCATGTGGACAGTCACAAGCACCATTCTAGCGTGATGACAGTCAAAAGCACCATTCTAGTGTGAGGGCAGTGACAAGCACCATTCTAGCGTGTGGACAGTCACAAGCACCATTCTAGTGTGAGGACAGTCACAAGCACCATTCTACTGTGTGGACAGCCACAAGCACCATTCTAGCATGAGGACAGTTACAAGCACTGGTCATTCTACCGTGTGGACAGTCACAAGCACCATTCTACCGTGTGGACAGTCACAAGCACCATTCTACCGTGCGGACAGTCACAAGCGCCATTCTACCGTGAAGAGTCACAAGCGCCATTCTACCGTGAGGACAGTCACAAGCACCATTCTAGCATGTGGAGCATTATTTATGTACTCATAATATTTACAGTCACTGTAATACTTGTTGGTAACATGTTTTTAGGGGTGGGGGGGGGTAGCAGCTCTATAAACTGTCATGTCCTTTGCTAAAGTCAGTCAAGTACAAAAGACTTTTCTCACGCACTCAGCCTTGGGACTCTAGCCTCTTTCCCAGTACAGAGTTAGATAGGGAGGCTGCAGGCTGCTCCTCATTCTTGATGTATTGGTTTTTATTTCCAGCTAACCGTTTCACACATCCTAGGTCTTTCCTAGATAGGAAAATGGAGACAGGTGCATGCGTGCTGAGGTGCTTGATAATAATCATCTTGTATTGTGTCGAGGAGATCAATATACCTGATTATTTTCTGTTAACTGAATATTCTCCCATTATGAAAATATGTCATATAATAATTGGTCCCTCACTTAATTTCTTTTAGGTAATCACTAATCTCTTAATGAAGTGGTTTCAAAGTTTATTATCAATTTCATTTGTTAATTATTTTCTTTATTACTAAACCAACTAATGGCTAACCTCTAGCAACTAAAAAGTAATTACATGTATGTCATTTCAGAGAAATCCTGAGAACTGTCCTGTCTGTCACCAATGTGTGAAACAGTTTTTTGTGGGTCATGAGTGCTCCAGGTAGGGCACATGTGACCTTGATTTCAGGTGTAGCGCCTGTAATGAATGGGCACACGAGGTGTTTTTGGAGTTTCTCCAAATCCAAGAGCAGGAGAAATTGGCCAATGATTTGAAGAAGAAAGATAGTCTAGGTCAGAAGAGAAAGGCTCCCATGCCAGCGTTTCCTGACATGGAAGCTGTCAAACCTTAGATGATGAGCAAAATTTTTAAGTTTTTGATGAATTGTATGCCAGAGATGCTAAAAAGCATGCTGCCTGCTTCCAATGCACCAGTGACTTCTTCATCTTCACTGGAGCAAGGCTTTCCCGTCTCTGGTTCTGATCTCAGACCCATCTTTGGTTCTGATCTCAGAACCAGAGGTGGCCCCCTGCTGGTCCTTGCTTGTTTTTTATCTGAGGCTCCTCTCTTGGGTAACTCTGCACGGTTTACTGAGGAGGGTGAAGAGGATACCTTACTCGGTTATGGTCAACCTGATGAGCTTGAGACCATGAATGTAGATTCCCGTATACCTATGGTGAGGCGTATGGGAAGACATTTCCATGGAGTTACCCAGGGAGGGGTAACATTCACAGCTCAGCGGGTTGGCCTGGTAGGCGCAGATGGCGGGGCATACAAAATCCCTCATTTAAACGAGAATTTGTACGGACGGTACAGGTCACGGTTCCATGTTGGCCACCCCACATGGTTTCATGGCTCCAGCTCTTGGATCAGCCACGGCTCAAGCCATGCCGGCCCTCGCAGGTCCATATGGCTTGCCTGGCTATTTCATTGTCATCCACCCGCATACTTAATCGACTGGGAAAACGGGCTTCCTCAGAAACCAATGGGCACATCTTGGAGAATGACAAGTCTGGACCTAGGCTCGTCGAGATGTCTCAGGTGGCTACCGAGGAGGACTGCTTTGATGTTTGCCAGTGGCTAGTAGGCATTAAGCCAGAACTGCGGGCAGAGCTATCAGCGAATCCTGGCTGTGGGCACAATTTTTGCAATATCCACAGTGCCATCATGAGCAGCTCTGGAGTTAGTGCCGCTCTTGGATTGTTGTATTCTTCCTCAGCCCCGCGATGGTCCTGTAGGAGGCTGTCTAGCCAACCACATCCTAGAGTGGAAGCAGGTGACACAGGACCACTTAGAGTGGAAGCAGGTGACACAGGCCCGCTTAGACTGGAAGCAGGTGACATAGGACCGCTTAGTATTTAAGTGGCTTTAACCCTTTAACCCTCGAATAAGATTTCAGATTAAGAATAAGAAGCCGTTTTTGGCTGATATGAGTGTTAAGGGTTAAGTTGGGTACCATCCCGACTGGATAGGCAATCAGCCGCCACAGATCCTATCTCCAGGTCCAATCTGGACTCATATACCAAGAGATCCAGATCAGCGGTTGTGCACAGAGGAAGAGATACAATCCCTTGTACTGAAACAGAGATTCTGTTCAACCATGTTCCTGGTGTCAGAGAACACCGGTGAGTGGAGACCAATTCTCAATCTAAAGCCACTCAATAAGCTCATTCTCACACACAGTTTCAAACTAGAAACAGTAAAGACGGTGTTGGCAGGATTGAGAAAGGGAATGTGGACAGCATCCATAGATCTAAAGGATGCATATTTTCACATTCCCATATCCAAGAGCTTTCGCCGGTACCTGAGATTTGCATTCCAGGGCTGCGAATGAGAATTCATTGTACTCTCATTTGGGATTGGACAGCTCCTCAGGTCTTCACCAGGGTGTCCTTGTAATCACAGGAGAAATATAGCAGTCCACATGTATATAAATGACTGGCTGCTAAAAGCACACATGAAACAAAGTTTATCATCCAATCTTCAGACAATTGTCAAAATTTTGACAAACCTAGGCTGGATGATAAATTACCAGAAATCTGATCTGGTACCATCCCACAAGTGTGTTTACCTGGGCATGTTCTTCAATCTGGAGATACGGTATGTTTATCCATCTCAGGAAAGAGGGGAACACTCATTTCAGTAATTCAGCACCTGTGCAACAGTCGCTGTCCTGGCACAGGTCTACTTGAGAATACTGGGGTTGATGGTCTCTGTAGAACCAGTCATACCGCTTCGGCCTTACGCAGGCTGTCTATCCAGTTATTTCTCATGACACATTGGACCCAGAATACAGGTTCACTGTGCTCAAAGGTGTCAGTGTTGGAGCAGTCTTGGAGCTTCTTATTCACCACCTTTACCACTCAATTCATGGGGTATACTGATGCATCGAGGGACGGGGAGCTTGCCCGGAAGAATAAAAAATATCAGGGTTTTCAAATCTGGAACAGTCAACAGAACACATCAATTGAAATGATTATAAAAATCTAATACAATCTTTTGAGTGGACCATGTTGAATTCAAGATGGATGCCAAGATGGCCGCCAATCGAGTATAATACGGCATATATCTCGAGAACAGTTCATTTTAAGACCACATAAATGTATTATGAGTAGATAGAAACATGTCTCCAATCTCCCGAAAAATGATGTCTTCTGCACCACATGACCACTCTATGACAGCATAGCCCAACAATTGACACTGAAGTTTGATGTGTGCAAACGATTTCTACATTCACTGGTGGTGTCTAGTTCTCATTATCATCCAAGTCATTATTTGACATCTTTTGATAAATACCTCTGCATCGAGAACAAGTCCATCACGACTGCACCCGCAGCATATAGTGCCACACCATGACTTCCTGGTGGATCTCGCTCATTCGAGATGGGACTATGGGACAGGGACCAAGTCCGACTGTACTGTCATTATTCCTTCAGAAACATATATTCTGTGATGGGAATAGTGTTGTGTGGTAGCACTTGCATTTTCCGCTTGCAGCAGACATCATGTTTTCAGAGTTCACTACGACATGAACGGTTTGGTTGTTAGTAAGCGATTGCGGTCTCCGGCATTAAGCAAGCCGGCTTTTATAGCGGGTGTAGATGTGTGTTCAGAAACTCGGCAAGTTGGCGCCGAGTTTGGGCTAAAAAGATTTTCCGCTAAAAATTCTTTCCTTTTATGATGCATGTTCCCCTTTAAGGCCTTTTCTCAGCAAGCAGTCAATTTCATGGTCAGTGCCAGAAGGGTGTCAACCTCCAGAGGCATATAATTATAAAATCAACAGACTTTCAGAATGGTGCTTCTCTCGATGTATTAATCCATTGGAAGCATCTATTCAGGTAGTGGCTGATTTCCTCTCTTACCTGTATGATAATCATAACCTTCAGCTAACTCTATAGCTGGATACCAGTCAGCCTTAATGACTGTTATTCCTTGCTTGCCTGTTCTGTCAAGTCAGAATTTCTAAAACTTGATTTCATTGATCTCTCATACTAGTGTCATTTTGTAAATCCTCGTCAAAGTATTGAAAAAAACCCCGATCACCCTCTTCGCTACTCCCATTCCATATAAATTGGTAGTAAACACTTCCATGGCACAGAAATTATCTGGAGCCCTGGGTTCAAATGCTAATGGGTCAGGTTAGCATAAAGGCCCTTGGGCCTATTGTCATTGTGTTGTGTCAGCCGGCGCATGATCCGTGGGTGCACGGGTCGGCTTGCGCATGCGCTAGTCTGACAGCTAGGATACCTGCCTATTAGGGGCAGGTTTATTTTAATTTATGTGTTGAATTGAGTCAGTTAGATATATTGGCATATATCATAGAGTATTTGTGATGGTAAGTAATAACTCTCGTGAAAAATGAAATATAA
Source organism: Chaetoderma sp. LZ-2023a (assembly GCA_034401795.1). NCBI lineage: Eukaryota > Metazoa > Mollusca > Caudofoveata > Chaetodermatida > Chaetodermatidae > Chaetoderma > Chaetoderma sp. LZ-2023a. Next base: position 135,446,893 of record CM067360.1, read on the forward strand.
CATTTAGAACACCAGATGATGTGACACTCTCTAGTGATTGTGGCAAACCAAGCCCCTATGGTGCAGCGACCGGTGTCCTAAAAGAGATGCCTAACCAGTCATGAAGAGAAGCAACCTGACGATGCTACATGTATGGGCAGCAAAATACAATAAAGTGTACCTACAGGAATTCATGGGCAACTACCGCGCATGGGGAAACACAGCATAAACTCCACAACATGGACTCCGAGAACAGCACTTGATTCACCAACTACATTGTATGGAACCACAAGTCATTAACAATAGGAGTGTATTTAATGGATGCATGATTAGAGGCACACAGGCACCCATCTTAGAGGTGTATTTAATGGTTGCACAATTAGAGGCACACAGGCACCCATCTTAGAGGTGTATTTAATGGTTGCACGATTAGAGGCACACAGGCACCCATCTTAGAGGTGTATTTAATGGTTGCACGATTAGAGGCACACAGGCACCCATCTTAGAGGTGTATTTAATGGTTGCATGATTAGAGGCACACAGACACCCATCTTAGAGGTGTATTTAATGGTTGCATGACTAGAGGCACACAGACACCCATCTTAGAGGTGTATTTAATGGTTGCATGATTAGAGGCACACAGGCACCCATCTTAGAGGTGTATTTAATGGATGCACAATTGGAGGCACACAGACACCCATCTTTTGCACCCAGGCACCACGTCCATGACATAGTTAATATTCTTCTTTCTAAGCAAAAGCGCACTCCTTGGCAATCTATTTTCAATATCTCTGTGGGTACTCGCTTCATAACCTGTTTCCATGATGTCACATAATTATGACATCATCCATTAATCTCTCTACCTGGCAACACATATGTCATACCTGTATGATGTCATGCAAAGCATGCCATCGACCAACTATGACATCACCCTAAAAATGTTATCCAGCAATATCTTGGATACCACTGGCAAGTAGTGATGACGACACATTGCATCTCCCGATAAGAGACATATTTGAATCCCGCGTCTGAATGGATATTTCTCACGGATTTAGCCATATTAAGACTTATCACATTTCCCCAAAAATTATAGACTTGCTGCCTTGGGCACCCCTCCACTAGCCGATCATAGCGGCTTATGGCCAACTTCTACATTAGTTAGAATGATTTCCACAAGTGTTAAAGTCTGCTTACTGCTTTGTATATCCCTAACGCCTAAGGTTCCATCTATATCAAAAAGTTTTACTACAATAGGAATGAGTTTTCTCTTAGCATTAGGCACGCGATAAAGAGTCTAAAGCATGGACTAAGTTACCAAAACATGACTAACCTCTGATGAGTATCCAAGAAACATTGGAATGAAATGCTTATAAGTCTGAATCGTAACCCGAAAGCGTGCTGACTTGGCTGTTCACAGAAACTGTTGACGGACTCGGACAACATCAGTACAGTCGTCCCTGCCTGTCACCTACTCTATCCACTTGGCGCCAGCTTGTCCATCAGTCCTCAGTACAGTCAATGGGAGGATGATGTCAATGGCATACAGTTTGACTAATGGCAGCGTTTGTCTTGCCCACTGGAGGCTCAAAAGGTGTCCCTGTACCCCAACACGGCGATGTCCCTGGGTCACCAGTCAAGTGAGACAATGCATTTCCCCAAGGAAAAAATGTGAGACATTTGCCTAACAAAGTGAGACAGCAACTCAATAATCAATAATAATTCAGCATCAATCAAAGCGACTGTTGATTTTTACAGTAGTTTATCGAAACTTCATGAGTAATGGCCTCACGTTGTTGAACAAATGCTTTGTTGTGTAATTACTTAATTTCATTATACACTTGTTATCCATTATGTATTAAATACTGTATGTAAATTGAATTGTCTGATTTAATTGTCTTGAGTGGTAATCTGGGCTGTATATTCATTGGCAGATAGAGACTGTTTAAATAAAGATTCGTATGACTACCGTAACAACAACGGCCTTTGTCATTTGAACATTTCATTATTGTATTTAAACAGTGATCACATTATCACTAACTATTACAATAACAGTAATGAGTATCTGGCTATCTGTAATCAGGAAACAAAGCCAGAATTTAGGGTTTCAAAACGTTTTTGAGAAGTGTTCTTTTGAATATTTTGAAACCAATTTGACTGGAAAACATTGCTGACCTACTATTCAACAGATGGCTAGTAGAGCTACCCTGAATTTGGGATATCAGGAATTTATCAGTGAAAGAGTTAAGTTTTGATAGTTTATTAATAATAAAATAGAGAAATTCCTGATACCTCAACTTTATGGCAGCTCTATATTAGCCATTATTTGAATATTTTAAAACTAATTTGAGTGGAACACTTTCCTGCGAAATCAAAACACTTCTTACGTTTGAATAACTATATTTTAGTTTTCATCTGTGAAAAAGTGGTAACTAGCAGTACTATGACAACTGACAGGCCCTATTTTTCATAGCTTTAAACTTAATTAGGGCTTTTTCAAAGTCGAAACATTGTAGCTCTGGTCCATTAAATTTTATAGCCAGAAGCACATCCACTCTTTCTTTAGAAAGCCGATTTTTGACAAGATTCTGAGCGCTAAAGCTCCTCTCCACATCCGCTATATTACTTGGCAGGCCAAGAGCAATGGCCGCAAGTTTGACCAAATTGGGAAACGAATCTGAGTGGAAGGTATATATACTCTTCCACAGATCTGGTAGATTAGAGTATCAGTAATTCTGTTCAACAACTAACTTCTTCAATGTCACCCACTCTGATTTTGTTGCGTCAGAATTAATTACACTTTTGTGACAATCAATGACCACTTCCAGTTTATCATCCCCATATGTCTGCAGTTCTTCAGATTATTCTAAGATGCTGGAAAAATGCCCAATCCCCTTTAACCATAAAACTGTTAAAGCACTAACAATAGCTTGAGCGTCACTAGGAAAACGTTTTTCAAGTTCACAAATAATACTGTCAATAAACTTCCCTTAAAGGAAGGGAAAATGGAAATAACAAATGATGTTTATTGGTAATTTCATACCATATTAAATAAACTACCGCTGGTAAAAAATGGAAATGAATCGGAATTATTTGAGAAAAAGCATTTACTAAATCTAGGAGCGTTTAACTTGGAACCAATTAGTGACATAGCCAGCACTTCGCACTCCGCTGTGTGTCAACTGTGTGTGCTGGTATAGCGCGTACATGAATATAACAAAAGCAAACCTGAATATAGTTTTGTAAGTGGTATGAATAGTATTCTCTAGAGACGCCGATGTACAGCGATTATCTCTCTACTGTTACATGTAATTCACTACTGACTCTTTTGAAAACATATTTGAAAGTCACTGTTTCTGGTGAAAGCAATGAGTTTCGGTGAAAATGATTTCAAAATACACTACTGGTTTCCAAGGTTACAAATGATGCCTACTGAATATTTTGAAATTTGTGTAACTGAATGCAGATCCTGTCTCTGGAAACAACGGCTTTCAGTCAAATTGTTTTAAGATTGGACGGTACTTTACATTTAGGAAGTAGGCTAATCGGCTTAACGCGACTATAACTAAGATTATACGACCAGCTGTGGTTGGTATTATTTATTCTCTTGGTATACACCAGAGTGCACAGCACCACCTGCATCACTAATTGGTTTCTGCCAGAGCGACATAAATCGTATTTATTTGCTTTTTTCAAATTATTCAGATTTATTTCTGTTTTTTAGCAGTGGCTATAGGTTAATTAGTATCCAAATCCATCATTCAAGAGCATTTGTTAGTTCCCTTTTTCTTTCCTTTAACACTCATTGCATCAGCGCTTTACTTGTCATTGTCTCTGATCTTCACAATCTTTGTAATGAGTGGCTTTAGTGTCTCCAAGTTGCGCGAAAACAACCTTTTCTTACTGTCCTGGTTCCACTCAATTTATGCAATTGTTCTATAACTCGCTAGACTGCACGTCTTATTATTCCCAAGTCTCCAAGTTTTGTTTCTGATAAAGCTCATTTACATTTTTGTAAATGAGTGAATAGGTATGACATCCATTAGCATGCTAATAACAATGATAACCTGTGATGTAGTCATTGATTGGCTCGTTGGCTCCATGGCTGTTTGTTCAAAAAGGATAGCGAGGGGCTGCCATGCTTTGATGAGTGCAGTAAGAGAACTAAACCACTGTACACTGTGAACCTCGTTGATTCTGATTTAGGGTAAATCAAGCACTTGTTGTAAGTCAGTCAGTCCAGCTGTACAAACACGTGAATGCTTAAACCAGTAATAAATATTTGCCAGAAAGTCCTGGTAAGTCTTGAAATACACAACATGTAGGGGACTTCATTTTAGCTACTTGACTGGTAACAAGTGCAAGTTTATGTGCAATACAGTGTAAGGAAACAATCAGAGGATTCTCTGCTAAGCTGTGCCCCGACCCCATTCAGTCTTCCCATCATTACCTGTGGAAGCTGTGCCCTGACCCCATTCAGTCTTCCCATCATGAACTGTAGAAGCTCTGCCTTGACCCCATTCAGTCTTCCCATCATGACCTGTAGAAGCTCTTCCCCAACCCCATTCAGTCTTCCCATCATGACCTGTAGAAGCTGTTCCCCGACCCTTTTCAGTCTTCCCATCATGACCTCTAGATGCTATGCCCGACCCCATTCAGTCTTCCCATCATGACCTGTAGAAGCTGTACCCCGACCCCATTCAGTATTCCCATCATGACCTGTAGAAGTTATGCCCGACCCCATTCAGTCTTCCCATCATGACCTGTAGAAGCTGTACCCTGACCCCATTCAGTCTTCCCATCATGACCTGTAGAAGCAAGCAAATATATACTTAGTAATTATTAACCCTTTAACAGCTAAATATTGTCAAGAAAATCAAAATATTTTGCTTATTGATTGGCAACAGAGGACAACTTTTGAAATTTAACCACTCATTCCAGTAGTAAATTTAAAAAAATGGTCTTCTCGTAGCCTGCAAATGAAAATTTCTGAAGAGTAGTGCAGATGCTGATTTTGGCAGGCTTCACCGTCAAAGCATCAGTTCAATTGAATGCAATTTGTGAATGTAAACATGATGGCAGATCATGTGGCATTAAATCTACAACTTGATTTCAATTTGATTTAATACAATAATTACACAATTGCAAACCCACAGAATATTGTTAAAACACCACCGAATTGACTGGATTTCCAACCGAGGCAGTCAATACCAGTGAAAAAGTTTTAAAAGTATTCTGGTCTGAGAAGCCATATTAGCAGTAGAACTAAATATTTATTTATGGATTTAATGCCACTATGGATGAAATTTGTTCATTATCAGATCAGCAATGAGCATCATAGCCTCAAGTATTACTATAGTTACCGAAGCACCATCGCTACCCAAATGTTTTTCTTTCTTAAATAAATGAGACTAAAGCCAATGTGATTGTATCAGCCTTGCCACCAGGAATTTTTATGTAACAAACATTGTCCCCCGCACTACAGTCTTTAACTAACTTCACATAAACGGCCAACTTTTTCAGGTTTGTAACGTCACATGATTCATCTCTCAAGAGAGAAACATAATCTGAGTCTTGTAACTTTCTATTCATTTGCTCCGTTATCACATCAACTATACATTCCCGCTACAGGTGTTAGAGTCTTGCACCCTTGGTGTAATAAGAAATTTATAAATTCCAGATATTTTGATGTGACAATGTCCTGTTTTGCTAAGAAATATATATATATATATATATATATATATATATATATATATATATATATATATATGAACAATCGCATCATCATTAGAGCTAAGTGTATTTTTTATCATTCTTTCCTACGTCTTACTCAGTACGCTTTCATTAACAGACCTCATATGATCAGTGGACTTTGTATGCCTGTCTAGCGTTGTCGTTCTAAAGTTCTCGCACTCTTCCGTCAAAGTGTTTTTCTTTTTCTGCGTCGTGCATATTTTACAGTACATTTTCCCATCTCTACATTCTCACCAGGGACACTTTTTTGGCCATTCAATCGGGACCCTACTCACTACCGTAACTTTAGTTTTTTAGCGGGTGTTACCATTTTGTGACCAATTTGGTTTACGGTATTGCATTGGATTAGTACTCGTTTTTTCCGTGAAGCTTTCTATTGTGGTATGTGTAATTCAGGCTATATCGGTGTATATTATAAACAAAATTACTAATCTAAAACTCGGAAGAAAGAGGAAAAAAGAAAGAAAAAGGGAAAAACTGCAAACTTGAAATAGACTCCGCCTTATAGCGTTAACACGAATGACATCAATTTATGGTTGGCAAGCGGTTTTCAAAATGAATTCTGTCTTTTAGCGTTACTAAATCTAAACTTAAAAATGCACATACACATTCATGCATTTATTTTTGCCTATAACATGGATATTTGTCCAAAATGTAGGCGACGTTTAGTGAAAATATATTCAATTCAGTTCAGAAATCTCCCATATATGGGAGCGACTCACATGCAAGTAAAATATGTTGTTTCCTGGAGCGATTTTGGCCTAGACGATTTGGCAATTGGAGGCAAGTTTCAAATCTTCAGGGAAACCCTTGATAATGACATGTTTATTTTTACATGTTGACATTAAATGGCAAATTTGATAGGGTTATGTGACTAAATAAATGAGGTTTTCATAGCATATTAGGTATTTAAGCGATCCCAGCCACTTAAAACAAATGAATCAGTAAATGCTGAAAAAACTATGTTTGAAATGCGAGACAGATGGCATAAGGGGTGGATAAAAATGCGACCACTGAAAGTTTTGGTGGGAAAATGTTGCAAAATTACGCCTCAGGGACATCACTGCCAACAAGGGTGCACATGTCCCTGATTGGGACCCCCAGTCAGGCAAAAATGGATACCTACCAAAATCATAACCTATCCCCTTTGCCTACCATGCTTACACAGCCACCTTTAACAGAACGCCAGCAACCGCAGCTGATGTTCTACAGTCAAAATGACACCGCCACAAGCACTGATGTGCCTGCACACAGGGCACCATCCACCCTACCCCCTCGGCCTTCAAGGGGCACTGTAGGCAGCAACACAGTACCCTTAAGCAATATCTGGTCACATACAATGTATGTGCCCGTATCTGAGGCACCACATATCTAACACTGGTGCCAAACAAGAAAATGGTGCCCACAACCGGTATCAGGGAACCTAATAAAGAGGGCACCATGCTCATGACCAGTACCGGGCCCAGAGAGTAGAAAAGGAGGTGACAAACAGCTATCCAACATTTCAGACTTCAAAGTCAGAGTCCAAAAACACTCGGCGTAAGGTTGTTAGAAGCACTGCTCCTACTGAAATATTACGTTATTAAACTTCTTAATCGAATCCTACAGACCAGTGAGCAGTGAGGAGTCATGGCAATCCAGGGCATGGAGGACGTAGCAACGTTTCCTTCCATTTCTAAACTGTCACTAAGATCTGTCGATTTAGAAATGTTGCTGGATGGGCATTATGTACCTACCAACAACCAGGCCAGGGAACCGGTCCCAATGGTACCAGCAGAGGGGGCACTGCCACAAACACCAGATGACATGACACCGTCCAGAAACAAGCCATGCTCTAGTGATTATGGCAAACCAAGGCCCAATGGTGCAGCGACCGGTATCCAGAAACAGACCTAACCAGCCATGAAGAGAAGCAGCCTGACGAAGCTACCGCCAGCGACATACAATAAGGTGTGCCCAGAATTCTTTCAAGGGAATTTGTTTGGCCAAATGGTTTCTCGACCATCTTGGACCTAATTTTCGCGAAGACAACTTCTCCAGGCCAGCTCAATGGATGTGGCCCAAATTTGGGAGATATGATTAGGGACTAAGGGCCATTAAAGTTTGTTCAAGCGAAGATGATATGTAAAAAAAACATGGCTGGCGTGAACCAATCAAAATGTAACGTGTTTGGCAGCTATATTCAATTTTTTTACTTGACCGATTTTGAAGCCAAAATTGGTTTTATGTAGGGTTTTTGGTATGCTGATTTCAGATTTGCACTTTCAAAACTGTCAGATAAACAGTTTGGCAGTCATCTTGGATCTTTTTCCAGTCAAAAACTCCCCAGAATTTGATTTACCAAATGCTTTGGCGGCCATCTTGGCTGGCATAGTTTTCACAAAAACACCTCCAGAACCGCTCAATGGTTTGGGTCGAAATTTGGGAGAGTTGATTTAGGGACTAAGTCCATTCACATTTGTTCAAGGGAATGTAGTACATTAAACAACATGGCCGCCAATGAGCAATCAGAATTCAGTGTTAAGCAACCATATTTGGGGGTTTGTTAAATAGATTTTGAAGCCGAAATTGGTTTTATGTAGGCTTTTGAGTATGGTGATATCAAATTTTCCATTTTTGAAAATGTTGAATAAGTACATGGTGGCCATCTTGGAATATTTCCCGCTAAATATTCCCATAGTAAATCAATGAAAACTTTAAGATGCCGTCTCGAGAACCACTGGTCCGATTTTAACCAAATTTGTCACTGTTGTAATCATTGCCAAAATCTTAGCGTTCTATTTATAGAAAATGGCCTTTCTATTTGAAATGCCTCGGTTCCAGTTGAGCGATACAGACCCCTTGGGCCTCTCGTTTAAATACGGTTGTTCTGGGTGAGTGTCTCTTAATCTTGGAGCTTGAGTGTGTGGCATGATTCACCATATATTGAATGTGTTTGCCATTTTCTTACATGCTGCAAATACCTTCATTCTCAGGGCAGTTGAGCGAGGCCGCACAAAATGCGGCCAGTATTGGCCATATGAGGAGGACACTGGTGACCAGTATGAAGAATTTGTGTTACACAATCAGGGAATTCAGCAATACAAAGATTTCATCATGACATCTCTACGTATGCTTAATACCAAGGTGAGTTAAGCACAAACTTGTTATAGAGTTAGGCATAATCCTGCAGCAGATTTAGGCATAAAACTCCTCCAGAGTTAGGCCCAAACACTGCCTGATTTAGGCCCAAACTTTCAGAGTTAGGGAATTTGGCCACCGCTCACCTCGATTTACGGCTAATATTTAGAAGCTAGATGCATTAAAAACAATCTCTGAAACCGCTTGGGGGATCGATTCAAAAGAAATGAAACCATATGGGACAACAATGAAACTTGCTTCGCCAAATGCTTTGGAAGCCATCTTGGATCACCTAGTTTTCTCTAATAGTAGATCAGGCCGAAATATGGGAGATGTGATTAGGGACTAAAGGCTATTAAAGTTTGTTCAAGAGAAGTTGATATTTGTTCAAAAGAAGTTGATATGTAGAAAAACTTGGCTGTTGTGGACCAATCAAAATGTAGCAAGGTGGCTATATTGGATTTCTTTATTTGATGCATTTTGAAACTGAAATTGGTTTCATATATATTAGCCTATCTTTCTTGAACACCACAGTCCACAGAAAAGACAAAGAGCCTATCACATTTAGCCTCTTCACAAAACCAACAGACACCCATGGGTACCTCCATTATGACTCCTCACACCCCAGGGCCTGCAAAAACGCAAGTCCTCTGGGATAAATGCTAAGACTTAGCAGAATTTGCACATCCAAAACGGACTTTCTCATCCACAGCAACCATCTTGTGGAACATTGCAAGGCCCGTGGCTACCCCACAAATATCCTCCTCAAAGCCCAAAACACTGCGGCACAAAAGGACAGAAACAGCCTACTGTCCCCCAAAAAGACTATAAAAAAGTCATACCCTGACTAATGTGTCTTCGTGTCAGACTACGACCCGACATGAATTAAAGCCAAGAAAATCATTTCACAATATTGGTCAGTTCTCCAGAGCAACCCCAGAGGCAGAGAGATCTCCTCTCCACCTCTTTTTGGACACAGAAAGAACCCAACTCTTGGTAATCAACTAATCAGGGCAAAACTACCTCCCCTACAAACGCCGCCCACCCCACCCCACCTAAATCCATTCTTCGATGCACCACCCGCAACTGCGGAATCTGCCGCAAAATGACCAGAACCAGGTCCTTCAAGAGCTCTCACACAGGGCAGAAATACACGGCCAAAATTATAGGCAACTGCAGAACATGCAATGTGATATACGTCATCACATGCCTGAGCTGCTCCAAACAATATGTGGGTGAAACAAAACGCACTTTCAAAATCAGGATTCAGGAACACTTCAGAGATATCTCTAACAACAGAGATTCTCCAATAGCACGCCACTTCAACACACCCCTGCATGGGACAGCTGACGTCTCATACCGCATCATACAGGTCCTTAGAGGAGACCCAGATGTGGACTCAAACACTCCCATCTGGAGGAGAAAAGAGGCTTATTGGATACACCAACTCCACACAATGGAGCCCATAGGCATCAACCATATTGGATAGGAGCCCTTACACACCCCCATCCTCTATTTCCCCCCCCTCCCCCTAGGTTTTAACCTGTTCTTTTACAGCTCCTATCCCTGCTAAATTTCCCACCTTTCTTTTGGGCCTATCCGCACATCCCAATGACGTCATAACCTATGATGTCAAAAAGTGGATTACGTACTCCACATAAACCAATGCCGTCACCCTCTATGACGTCAGGGCTAGCAACGGCAACTAGCCAATTATCCAATTTTCACACGAAGTTACACTCTATAGCACATTAATGAGCACATTGAAGCACTATAATCAGCACATTGAAGCACTATAATCAGCACATTGAAGCACTATAATCAGCACATTGAAGCACTATAATCAGCACATTGAAGCACTATAATCAGCACATTGAAGCACTATAATCAGCACATTGAAGCACTATAATCAGCACATTGAAGCACTATAATCAGCACATTGAAGCACTATAATCAGCACATTGAAGCACTATAATCAGCACATTGAAGCACTATAATCAGCACATTGAAGCACTATAATCAGCACATTGAAGCACTATAATCAGCACATTGAAGCACTATAATCAGCACATTGAAGCACTATAATCAGCACATTGAAGCACTATAATCAGCACATTGAAGCACTATAATCAGCACATTGAAGCACTATAATCAGCACATTGAAGCACTATAATCAGCACATTGAAGCACTATAATCAGCACATTGAAGCACTATAATCAGCACATTGAAGCACTATAATCAGCACATTGAAGCACTATAATCAGCACATTGAAGCACTATAATCAGCACATTGAAGCACTATAATCAGCACATTGAAGCACTATAATCAGCACATTGAAGCACTATAATCAGCACATTGAAGCACTATAATCAGCACATTGAAGCACTATAATCAGCACATTGAAGCACTATAATCAGCACATTGAAGCACTATAATCAGCACATTGAAGCACTATAATCAGCACATTGAAGCACTATAATCAGCACATTGAAGCACTATAATCAGCACATAAAGGATCTGCATACAGATCAAAATCAGAAGATGAAATGGATATGCACCATATGCTCAAACACATTCCTCAGAAAGGACGGGGCAATGGCACATCTCACTGGACCACACCGACGGTAAGACGATAAATAACAACATCAGTTTTGAGAGTGGATTTCCACCCGCTAAAGACATTATAACCAGTACTAAAACTGCCACAACACCGAGGCAGGAACTGTTGAAAAGATCATATAACATGACCCCGATAGCAATCAACAGGAGAGAGCTCCTACTCAAGGAGGATTTTGCTATACTATTTGTCGCCCCTCCCACCTACACCCCAACAACGGGGCTGTTCAGCACACCTTGCGCGACGCCCCCACTCGACGCCAGCACCCATACCGGGATCGCGATGGCGGGTGAGGGGTGAGTCCCTCAGAGGCCAGCTGAACATGCCTTCACTGGCAGAACTAGCCACATCAGTTCATGTCCCTCTATGCTGTGAGAACTCCACCACGGCAGCACCAGCTCACACCAGCCCTCAACTCGTGGGATTCTGGCCTACACCAATGCCCAATGACATGCACCGGCCTCCGCTCACAATGTCGGAAGACTCCACCTGGCAGGAGTTGGCCACCCTGGCCAACCATTTAAAAATCACAGCGGATAGAATACTCGACATCTGTGCCGCTAAACAACGGAACTTTTAAGAACACTGTTCAACTTCGCTATAGACAGTTTCACATAACATAAGACTGTGATAATCTAAACTTTGACACTTTAAACAAACTATCTATGATTTCCACAAAATCATTTATGTATCTCTGTAATAAAACCTTTATTGCCATACTCTGCTTTTCCTTCACGTGTTGTGACACCCCCCCCCCCCCCCACACACACACACACACACACACAACAAGGTTCTCCAAATCCTCTGATGAGCATCCTCTACAGGAGCGAAATGCCATAAAGTCGGATCTCGGAAAGGGAGAGAAATTTCCTCTCCCTATGCTTCCACTAAGTCTATTACACACGACTCTCCTCCCACCTACCTGGCTCTCCCATTCTAAACACACAATCAATATGTACAGGCATGCATGTACACCTGCACGACCACAAACCATGCTCTTTGACCCTTGAAAAAAAACCTCCAAGGGTCCACCAATGCGCATGCGCCATTAATAGTAGTACCCTTGCAAAGGTACCCTTGAAATACAAGGGTCCCAGCCAAAACATAGGTCCCCCTAAATGTGCATGCACACACACATGCACACTACAGGGACCCTTGTTCTTGGAACCCTTGTTTTCAAGAACAATCAGGGAGCATGCGCATGCACAGTGGAGGGGACCCTTGCCGGGGTCCTGAGTCCTATAAATAGCGAGCGCAAACCCAGTGCTAAGCATCTGACTTTCGTCCTCACATCGAGGACAAGCGTCAGGTATTCCTTAAGAATCGTGGCTTTCCACATTGTAATTAATTCATATATATTAGGTTTTCAAATTTCCGCTTTCAAAACTGTCGGATAAATGGTTTATTGGTGGCTATCTTTTTCTCGCCAAAAAGTCACATACTAAAGTAATGGGAAATTTAAATGTCTTCTAGTGAACCACTTGACTGATTTAAATTATATTTGTCAGGAAGCATCCTTAGGGCATAGAGGTCCAAGTTTGGATCAATCAAAATTTAAGGTTTTTGATGGCCATCTTGGATTTTCTAAAAATTTCTTAGAAAATCATATAAAAGACTACTTATTAACCACTGGTCTAATTTTAATAACACTTGACTAAGCCTTCTTCACAGAAATTTGATTGGTAAATTTTTCCACTGGTCATCTCATTTTGGTCCGTCGTGCCAGTGCCAAATAATTCCAGGTGAGTGATACAGGCCCCTTGGTCCTCTCCTTTAAAATACCTTAAAATATCTTCTCCTAAACTAGTTAAGCAATTGTTTTCAAACTCAAGAAACTATCTAGGCAAAGTGCTGAAGCATGTTTGTTTAAAAGAACTTGATTGGTCTCTTTCCTGGTTGCCATATGGGATGACTTAATTATCACTAAATCTACTTCTCCGGATGTGGCAAAGGGATCAGGCTAGAATTTTGTAGATGTGGTTAGCGCTGTGGTTAGCAACTAAGCGCCATTCAATTTTGATGGTACATTAAAGACATGACCACTATTGACCAATCAAACTTGCGCCTTTGTTAAGTGATAGATGTTATCCAGTAGGCAAAATATGTTTCTGTGGGGAGGTAAATGCAAATTTGACAGTTTCGATTCCGATTGATGTATCAGGTCGTTTAGATAAAGCTGATTAGTTAATTTTTATGGCAGCCATCTTGGATCTTCCAATGAGTACATGTAGACCAGTGGGAAGAGTTAGAATGCAAGATTTTGCTAGAATATCATGTAATCCGGCATCATATCGGATGCACATCTCATGCAATGACACTGGACTGAGCTGAACTAAAACTCAGAAGGTAGAATCCTATGTATGGTTTTAGTGAATTTTTTTTAGTCACCTTGGATTTTCCGAAAGGTTTCCCTGAAATCATATAAAAAATGTATATACGTCATAATTCACAATTGTGTTATTCTAAAGTGATGTTGACAAGTGTTCTGGCTATAATCTGTGTAACAGAGGGGCAAGATTAAATCATTGAATTTTGAATAGCAATTTGTTCAGTTAGAGTAAATGCTAAATATACCTGCTGTATATTTTGAAATCTGTTTTACTGAAAATTGCTCTTGTGAATTAATCATTTGAATGGTGAAATTTAAGATATGTATTAACCCATATAGTGCAGAATGCTAAGTTTGATTTTACCATATTCCTGGTGAATTGCACGTGTCTAATAAGCATCTTGGAAATGTAGAATGGGTGTTTACTGATCCCATGGCTACAGATGAATGCTCAATTACTGATTAAGGCATCTACTGCAGGTAAGCGAAACAGCATTTGGAGAGTCTGCAATCTCTCATTTCTCTTGTTTTATTTTTTGTTAGACTGATGAGTCGCGTGAGATAACACACCTTCAATTCACAAGTTGGCCCGACTATGGCATCCCACATTCTGCTGAAGCCTTTCTGGAATTCCTCTTCAAAATCCGCGACTGCCAAGCAGAGGGCACAAAAAGACTGGGCTCCAGTTGGAAGGGACACGTTAATGGTCCACCTATAGTTGTACATTGTAGTGCAGGCATAGGACGAACAGGTAGGGTTTGGGTGTACATTGTAATGCAGGCATACGATGAACAGGTAGGGTTTGGGTGTACATTGTAGTGCAGGCATAGGACGAACAGGTAGGGTTTGGGTGTACATTGTAGTGCAGGCATAGGACGAACAGGTAGGGTTTGGGTGTACATTGTAATGCAGGCATAGGACGAACAGGTAGGGTTTGGGTGTACATTGTAGTGCAGGCATAGGACGAACAGGTATGGTTTGGGTGTACATTGTAGTGCAGGCATAGGATGAACAGGTAGGGTTTGGGTGTACATTGTAGTGCAGGCATAGGACGAACAGGTAGGGTTTGGGTGTACATTGTAATGCAGGCATAGGACGAACAGGTAGGGTTTGGGTGTACATTGTAATGCAGGCATAGGATGAACAGGTAGAGTTTGGGTGTACATTGTAATGCAGGCATACAATGAACAGGTAGGGGTTTGGTGTACATTGTATTGCAGGCATAGGACGAACAGGTAGGGTTTGGGTGTACATTGTAATGCAGGCATAGGATGAACAGGTAGAGTTTGGGTGTACATTGTAATGCAGGCATAGGATGAACAGGTAGAGTTTGGGTGTACATTGTAGTGCAGGCATAGGACGAACAGGTAGGGTGTGGGGTGTACATTGTAATGCAGGCATAGGATGAACAGGTAGGGTTTGGGTGTACATTGTAATGCAGGCATAGGATGAACAGGTAGGGTTTGAGTGTACATTGTAATGCAGGCATAGGATGAACAGGTAGGGGTTGGGTGTACATTGTAGTGCAGTCATAAGACGAACATGTAGGGTTTGGGTGTACATTGTAATGCAGGTGTAGGATGAACAGGTAGGGGTTGGGTGTACATTGTAATGTAGGCATAGGATGAACAGGTAGGGGTTGGGTGTACATTGTAATGCTGGCATAGGATGAACAGGTAGGGTTTGGGGGTACATTGTAATGCAGGCATAGGATGAACAGGTAGGGGTTGGGTGTACATTGTAGTGCAGTCATAAGACGAACATGTAGGGTTTGGGTGTACATTGTAATGCAGGCATAGGATGAACAGGTAGGGTTTGGGTGTAAATTGTAATGCAGGTGTAGGATGAACATGCAGGGCTTGGGTGTACATTGTAATGCAGGCATAGGATGAACAGGTAGGGTTTGGGTGTACATTGTAGTGCAGGCATAGGACGAACAGGTAGGGTTTGGGTGTACGTTGTAATGCAGGCGTAGGATGAACAGGTAGGGTTTGGGTGTACATTGTAATGCAGGCATAGGATGAACAGGTAGGGTATGGGTGTACATTGTAGTGCAGTCATAAGACGAACGTGTAGGGTTTGGGTGTACATTGAAATGCAGGCATAGGATGAACGGTAATGAATAGGTACATTTTGGACAGGTATGTTTTTGTTGTACATTGTAATGCAGGTATTGGATGACAGGTATGTTTTAGTTGTACATTGTAATGCAGGTATTGGATGACAGGTATGTTTTAGTTGTACATTGTAATGCAGGTATTGGATGACAGGTATGTTTTAGTTGTATATTGTAATGCAGGTATTGGATGACAGGTATGTTTTAGTTGTACATTGTAATGCAGGTATTGGATGACAGGTATGTTTTAGTTGTACATTGTAATGCAGGTATTGGATGACAGGTATGTTTTAGTTGTACATTGTAATGCAGGTATTGGATGACAGGTATGTTTTAGTTGTACATTGTAATGCAGGTATTGGATGACAGGTATGTTTTAGTTGAACATTGTACTACAGGCAGATAGTACTCCAGATAAGGCGTGTACAAGCGTAGCGTACATATAGAAATTGTACGTGGACATTTACATAATAAAATTATTCATCTCTATGATGTACTCCTTGTTTAAACGCAGAACGCATCATTGTTAGCTCACTTGGCCTGAAAGGGTAAGTGAGTGAGCTTATGCCATGGCAACCGTCCATTGTGTGTCAGTCCATCATCCGTCCGTCATCCATCCATCCGTCCTCTGTCAACTTTTCCGTTAAATGATTTCTCAAGAACCGCAGGGCCGATTTAAATTATATTTGGCAGGAATTATCTGTAGGGCATAGGGATTCAAGTTTGTTCAAACGAGGTCGACTGGCCAATTTAGCCAGCAGCCATCTTGGATTTGGGCCAATTTTTGGAAACATTTTTAAAAATCTCCAAAACTGCTTAGGGGATTGATGCAAATCTGATAAAATATGATCTAGGGCAAGAGCTGAAGCCAGTTTGTTCAAGGGAACTTGATGGTCAATGGTTCGCCACCCATCTTGGTTGACCAGGTTTTAGTGAAAATAACTTCTTCTCCAGAGCCGCTGAAGGCATCAGGCCGAAAAATGGCAGATATGATTAGGGACTACGGGCCATTAAAGTTTGTTCAAGGGGAGTTGATGCGTCAAAAAACATGGCCACCATGGCCCAATCAAAATATAGCATGTTTGGCATCCATATTGGATTTTTTTATTTGATGGATTTTGAGGATGAAATTGGTTTTATATGTGTTTTTGGGTATTCTGATCTCAAATTTTCTATTTTCGAAACTGTCGGATAAACAGTTTGGTGGCTATCTTGTTGATAAAGAGCATTCTAGTTGAAATGCCTCTGGTCCAGGTGAGTGATACAGGCCCCTTGGGCGGCTTGTATTTGGCAGGAAGCATCCTTAGGGCATAGAGATTCAAGTTTGTTAAAACGAAGCTGATCGGCCAATTGGGTCGGCGGCCAGCTTAGATTTTGGCCAATTTTTAGAAACATCTTAAAAAATCTCAGCAACCGCCTGGGGGGATTGATGCAACGCTCATGAAATAGGATCTAGGCCAAGAGCTGAACCAAGTTTGTTCAAGGAAACTTGATTGGCCAAATGGTTGGGTGGCCATCTTGGATGGCCTGGTTTTCATGAAAGCGACTTTGTCTGCAGAGCCATTAAGCGGATTGGGCCGAAGTTTAGGAGATATGATATTGGTGACTAAGAGCCATAAAAGTTTGTTCGATAGAAGTTGATACATAAAGAAACATGGCCTCTGTTTTTTTCTTGTTACAAGTCTGCTCAACTCGAGTTCTACTTATTGTTAATGACCATTCTATGGTCCAGGTGAGCGATACAGGCCCCTTGGGCCTCTTGTATTATCAATGTATAATCAATTACATGAAGTCAAAGGGCATCTACACCCTAGTCACATACTATGACATACAGACACGATAATCATTCGTAAAAGCAGTGCATATACTACCATCAATGAATGTCATGTTCTCCATCTCCGCAAGAAGGTATCATTTGCTTCATTGTAACAAGACCTCTGCATTACCTATATCCACCTATATGTGCATCAATAAAAAAAAATTTAATTGACACTATTTTCTAAATAGATCATGATTGCCATAAGTCTTAATGCAATTTTTTTAATAACGCAAGTTGACGGATTATGGACATTGGCCAGAGGATGTATAGTCACCATAACATAAGCTTGAGCCAGCTAAGCTTACAATGCAAGATAATAGCTTATTATTGTTCAAGCTCATTTCATATCAAATTAATGATGCACTAGTTATCTCCTGTGCTGCTGCATTGAAATCTGTTTGAAAAAATTCCACATGACCAACCCCACCCCCTCCAGTGTCTATACTCGGTATGCCACTTGGTATTCCACTGGAGATGCCACTGGGTATTCCACTGGAGATGCCACTGGGTATTCCACTGGGTATTCCACTGGGTATTCCACTGGGTATGCTACTGAGTATGCCACTGGAGATGCCACTGGGTATTCCACTGGGTATGCTACTGAGTATGCCACTGGAGATGCCACTGGGTATTCCACTGGGTATGCTACTGGAGATGTCACTGGAGATGCCACTGGGTATGCCACTGAGTATTCCACTGGAGATGCCACTGGGTATGCCACTGGAGATGGAATATGCCGACAATGTGGACTTTATAGATGATGAAAAGAAACCCCTTGACGAGCCATTCCGAATACCTTCAAGCACACTAAAAATTGATAATCTCTGTGTGAGTGAATTCAAAACAGAGTTCATCCAAATATACTTATTGACAAAGCATGGAACTAAAGAAAATAATGATTGACTTCGTGGCGGTGAACCATGGAGGAAAAGTAAAATTCTTGGCTCACTGCTCTGCAGTACTGCTGACATTGCTGGACTCTGCATCAGGGAGAACATTTCCAGTCCTGTAAGCTCTGGATTTATAGATCAACAATGCCCTTGACAAAAAGACTACATCTATACAATGCAACCTGTGTGTCCTTGATGCTGTATAACTGTAACAGCTGGGCAATACCAAAGGCAGCTCTAGACAAACTCGATGCCTACCACTGCATAATTTCCAACGATGCATGATACAAGATGTGTAATACATCGCCGCTGTCTGTAGCAGTCGCCAAGCAAAGATGGTCCATGCTTGGCAACATGCTAAAGATGCCAGAAGACACACCAGCACAGAGGGCCTTGGAGTTTGCCCTACTGGTAGACAGCAAATATAAAGCCAGGAGAGGTCATCATTGCATAAATATGTTAATTGTTCTGTGGGATGACCTCAGGGAAGCAGGACTCGGTACACTCGGATTAACAGTTTTGACAAAACCAATATGCATCCACTAGGCGAGTTTGCATTCCCATGATATTTTGACAAAATCAATATGCATCCACTAGGCGAGTTTGCATTCCCCTGATATTTTGACAAAATCAATCCCATTAGTGGCAGTAATCTGATGACATCACACGTCATCATCATCATCATCATCATTTTGCAATGCATAAGCCATTGGCTTGTTATTGCCTCAGTGTTTTTATATAGTATGGCTTGCTCATTCCAATTCAAATGTTCCTACTTTGAAGTAGATATCTGGTTTGTTCTTGAATGTTTCTTAATTAAGTCTCCTCAAAACTGACAATATTTCAGTGACATTAGATTTATTACTTTAGCTGGGGTTTTTTAAAATGCAGTGTTGCAGATGGGTGTTCCCTGTGGCATGCTGCTTACACTCATTGTTACACCCTGCTGCGCCTGGCATTTGTTTACATGTTGACTTGTAGAGGCCGTAGTTGATCTTATTGCTGTTGTTATAATTTTTTGTGTTTATTTGTATCCGAATCTCCTTCTCTACGCTAGTGTCTCTTCATGCTACCAGAAAAGTGCTGACATGGAAAGCAGAGACCGGCAATTAGAATCACTACTGAGCCTGTTCTTGCTTATACACAGGCTATCCAAAAGATCAATCCACTGTACTGACGGGGGACAGCGTAGTATGACTTTGTGGTGGGCTGGCATGCATATGGCCTATTCAGTCTAATTCAAATGTTCTTTCTTTGAAGTAGATATCTAGTTTGTTCTTGAATGATTCGACTCTTTTTGCTTCGGCTATGATCACTGGCAGTGAATTCCACTGTGGTACCACTCTGTTACGAGAAAGTTCTTGCGAATATCTTTGTTGCTGTGTTTTATGTTGACCTTGAAATTATGTCTGTGTAATAGTGGATGGTTCCAAAAAGTAGTCTATCAAATATCAGCATTATATAGATCCCTGATGAGCTTGAATGTTTCAATTACGTCTCTAGACCATATAGTTTTCAGTGACATTAGATTTAAGGCTTCAAGTCTTTCCATGTATCTATGCTGTCTGATTTGCGGGACAAGTTTTGTTTACTCGGCTTTGAACACTTTCTATTAGCTTTGATTGCCCTTTCACTCTTGGTGAGCACGCCGAGTTGCAGTATTCAAGAATAATAGCGTGAAAGTAGATGGGTCAATGTTGGTAAATGTTCTCTTGCTTAGTCCTATTGTGCTGTTCGCCTTGCATGCGATATTACCTATATGTATATCAAAAGTATGGTTTCTGTTAATACGCACTCCCAGGCCTTTTTCAACCTCTGATGTTGATACAGGGCGCATATTGGGCTTATCTATCATATAGTATATAATTTGTGGGGTTTTCCTGCCGAAATGTAGAACATGCATTTTACCTGTGTTGAAGGATAGTTGCCATGTATGCGACTACTTACATACTTTGTCTCCTCTCTTTAGTGACTACCTATCTTTAGTGACCCCTGTCTTTAGTGACCACCTGTCTTTAGTGACCACCTGTCTTTAGTGACCACCTGTATTTAGTGACCACCTGTCTTTAGTGACCACCTGTATTTAGTGATCATCTGTCTTTAGTGACCACATGTCTTTAGTGACCACCTGTCTTTAGTGATCATCTGTCTTTAGTGACCACGTGTCTGTAATGACCACATGTCTTTAATGACCACTCTTTAGTGACCACCTGTCTTTAGTGACCACTCTTTAGCAGGGGTGTAAATTTGTGGTGTTGGCTGAACGCGTTCGCGTGGAGGTTACGCAAACACGATTTTCGGAGACCTATATCCGTTCTCCATAAAATAACTATTTTTGTTCGCCATAAAAAAATTCAGCACAGTATGCTCTCGGTACTAAGTACACTTTGTATATTAATTGTTTTCATATGATAGACATAACATAATAGTTACATGAAATAATTGATTCGTGTCGTCAAAATATGTTTGGCGAACAGCTTTTTGTTGCTGCAGACCGCAAATCTGCCACACTAAAATGCGTAACCAGCTCTACGGAATTTAATAGATAGCTTGGCCCTTCTTAACTTGTACGCTTTAAACTGACAGTTTACTGGAAATGCGATTTACTGGAAATAAGAGTTATTATGCACTGGTTTTCCGGACATATTCATATAGACCTATTTTCTCGTTTGCTCCAAAGTAATGAACCACTTTAATATCGGGTGGTATTACTCTCGGAACCTTCCAGTAATAACATATTGGGTCATATAACCCATCAAAGTGGGCGCTAAGATATTGCTTTACTGCGTTTAAAAGTGGCACAGTGACTAGAATTTTTGTTCCACCATTATCCATCAATGTTGATCGTGAGAGTCACACAGAGATTGGTTGAAATAAATCATGTGATTAATTCGTTATCAATGACAACGAGTCATGTGATCAAAATTTTACTACGATAGTAATTTTTCATTCATGCCTAATGACATCGGATGTCCCACGAGCCAATCAGAAACTATGACTGCGCATTATCGATTATTATTAAGTACGGTGCGAGACATTTTTCATTACCGGTGAATTAGCAGACCCCCCCCCCCCCTTTAGGCTGATTCGTGACATAATTTTTAGCTCACCTGGCCTTAAAGGCTAAGTGAGCTTATGCAGTGGCGACCGTCCATCGTCCGTCCGGCATCCGTCAACCTTTGCTTTAAACGACTTCTCAAGAACCGCTGGGCTGATTTAAATTATATTTGGCAGGAAACATCCTTAGAACATAGGGATCCAGGTTTGTTCAAACTGAGCCAATCGGCCAATTTGGCCGGCGGCCATCTTGGATTTTGTCCAATTTTTAGAAACCTCTAAAAATCTTCTCCGAAACCGCTGATGGGATTGAAGCAAACCTCATGAAATATGGTCTAGGGCCAGAGTTGAACCAAGTTTGTTCAAGGGAACGAGTGGTCAAATGGTTCGGTGGCCATCTTGGTTGACCTAGTTTTAGCGAAAATAACTTCTCCAGAACCCCTGAAGGGATCAGGCAGAAATTTGCCAGATATGATTAGGGACTTAGAGCCATGAAAGTTTGTTCAAGAGAAGTTGCTCCGTCAAAGAACATGGCCTTCGTGGACCAATCAAAATATAGCATATTTGGCAGCCGTATTGGATTTTTTTTATTTGATGGATTTTGAGGCCGAAAATTGGTTTTATTTAGGTTTTTTGGGCATTCCGATCTCAAATTTGCAATTTTCACAACTGTCGGATAAACGGTTTGGCGGCCATCTCGGATCATTTTCCCGCCAAAAGCTCCCATACTAAAGCACTGGGAAATTTAAAATGTCTTGTTCTCGAGAACTGCTGGGCCGATTTCAAGTATATTTGGCGGGAAGCATCCGTACGACATAGGGATCCAAGTTTGTTCAAGGGGAGCCGATCGGCCAATTTGGCCGGCGTCCATCTTGGATTTCGACTTGAGTTTTAGCTCACCTGTCTGTGTGGTGTGTCCGTCCGTCCGTCAACTTTTCCTTTAAACGATTTCTTCTCAAGAACCGCTGGGCCAATTTCAATTATATTTGGCAGGAGGCATCCTTAGGGCATAGGGGTCCAAGTTTGTTCAAACGAAGCCGATTGGCCAAAATCCAAGATGGCCACCGGCCAAAATGGCCGATTTTAAATAGTAAAGCAATGGGGAATTCTTTAAACGACTTCTTCTCAAGAACCGCCGGGCCGATTTCAATTGTATTTGGGAGGAAGCATTCATAGAGCATAGAGATCTAAGTTTGTTCAAATGAACCCGATCGGCCAATTTGGCTGGTGGCCATCTTGGATTTAGGCCGATTTTAGGAAACATCTTTAAAAATCCTCTCCGAAACCGGTTGGGGGATTGATGCAAACCTCGTGAAATATGATTTATGGCAAGAGAACTTGATTGGTCAAATGGTTCGACGGCCATCTTGGTTGACCTAGTTGTAGCGAAAATGACTTATTCTCCAGAAGCGCTGAAGGGACCGGGCCAAAATTTGGCAGATATGATTAGGACCTAAGGGCCATTAAATTTTGTTCAAGAGAAGTTGATCCGTAAAAAAAAAATGGCCACCGTGCGCCAATCAAAATATAGCATGTTTGGTGGCCATATTGGATTTTTTTATTTGATGGATTTTGAGGCCGAAATTGGTTTTATGTGTTTTTGGGCATTCTGATCTCAAATTTGCAATTTTCGGAACTGTCGGATAAACGGTTTGGTGGCCATCTTGTTGATAAAGAGCATTCTAGTTGAAATGCCTATTGTCCAGGTGAGCGATACAGGCCCCTTGGGCCTCTTGTTAGAAATGTCTTTAAAAATCTTCTCCAAAACCATTTGAGGGATCGATTCAGAACTCACAAAATATGATCTAGTGTAAGAGCTGAACCAACTTTATTCAAGGGATACTTGATTGACTAAAAGGTTCTGTGGCCATCTTGGATTACCTAGTTTTCACAAAAACGACTTATTCCCCAGAACCGGTGAAGCGATCAGGCCAAAATTTGTGATATATGATTAGGGACTCAGGGTTCAAGAGAAGTTGATCCATCAAAAAACATGGGTGCAGTGGGCCAATTAAAATATATTGTGTTTGGCGGCCATATTGGATTTTTTTTCTTGATGGATTTTGAGGTCGAAATTGGTTTTGTATAGGTTTTTGGGTATTCTGATCTCAAATTTGAAATTTTCAAAACTGTCGGATAAATGGTTTGCCGACCATCTTGGATCATTTTCCCGCCAAAAGCTCCCATACTAACGCAATGGGAAATTTAAAATGTCTTCTCGAGAACTACTCGGCTGATTTAAATTATATTTGGCATGAAGCATCCTAAGGGCATAGAGATTCCATTTTGTTCGGCCAATTTGGTTGGGTGCCATCTTGGATTTCGTCTGATTTTTAGAAATGTCTTTAAAAATCCTCTCCGAAACCGTTTGAGGGATGAATTCAGACCTCATGAAATATGATTTAGGGCAAGAGCTGACCTAATTTTGTTCAAGGGAACTTGATTGACGAAATGGGTCAGTGCCCATCTTGGATGACCTCGTTTCTGCAAAAACAACTTCCTCAGGACCGCTGAAGCGATCAGGCCAAAATTTGTGATATATGGTGAGGCACTAAGCGCCATTAAAGTTTGTTCAAGACAAGCTGATCCGTCCAAAAAACTGGCCACCGTGGACCAATCAATATATAGCGTGTTTGGCAGCCATATTGGATTTTTTTATTTGATAGATTTTGAGGCCAAAATTGGTTTTATGTATGTTTATGCGTGTTGTGATTTTAAATTTGCCATTTTCGAGACTGTCGGATAAACGGTTTAGTGGCCATCTTGTTTCATTTACCCGCCAAAATCTTGCATGCTAAAGCGATCGATTTTTAGAAATGTCTTTAAAAATCTTCTCCAAAATCGCTTGGGGATCAATTGAAAACGCATGAAATATCATCTAGGGCAAGAGCTGCACGAAGTTTGTTCATGGGAACTTGATTGGCCAAATGGTTTGGCGGCCAACTTGGATAACCTATTTTTTGGCAAAACAACTCCAGAACCACTGAGTGAATCGGGCCAAAATCTGGGAGATATGATTAGGCACCAAGTGCTGCTAAAGTTTGTTCAAGGGAAGGAGCTACATCAGAAACATGGCTGCAGTGGACCAATCAAAATGTAGCATGTTTGGCAGCCATATTGGACTTGCAAAAATGTCCACAAACTCATTTAAAAGACTATTCCTTAACCACCCACCAACAGTTTCCACAAAAATGCATAGTGCTCCAGGTGAGTGTTATTGTTGAAATTAGTAACCGGGATCGTGCCTTTCTATAAGAATGGAATGTTTACGTTACCGGACAGCTGTACCAGCGCTGATAATGCAATCTACTGGCCATTGGCAGATAGAAATAGCGCTAGAAAAATATTTCTTCCAAAAACAAGTTGCCCAGGAGTGCAACCGATATACTAGACAGCGTATCTATCTCTACCAGCAAGTAATATAGGTACTGGGCAGGGAGACCTACAGTTATACCTACAGTCATGGGACCAACTTTTGTGAAGTTTGTCCCAAAATGGTCTAAATTTAGAAATCAATTTTCGGGTGAGTTTTATTTGTTTAAGTAATGGATATGGCGGGCAATTCAATCTATTGCGTTATTACACCTTATCGTATTGCACAATATCATTCTCTATCTAGTACTGGCCGTTCAAGTTCAATATTATTTATTTCATGATTTAGTACAGATTTACTGCTGACCGTATAGCCTATATATTGTTAGTTTACCAAAGGTTGCCAAAGGTTACCATGGGTTACCTAAAATTTATTATTGCGTAACCTACCATGAGGTTTGCCATATGTGCATTTGCGAAACCTACTGTAGGTTACCATAAAAAATCTGACTACACCCCTGTTTAATGACCATCTGTCTTTAGTGACCACTCTTTAGTGACCATCTGTCTTGAGTGATCACCTGTCTTTAGTGATCATCTTTCTTGAATGACCATGTGTCTTTAGTGACCATCTGTCTTGAATGACCATATGTCTTGAGTGACCATCTGTGTCTTGAGTGACCATCTGTCTTTAGTGACCATCTGTCTTGAGTGACCACCTGTCTTTAGTGACTATCTGTCTTTAGTGACCATGTGTCTTTAGTGACCATCTGTCTTGAATGACCATCTGTCTTTAGTGACCACCTGTCTTTTGTGACCATCTGTCTTGAGTGACCATTTGTCTTTAGTGACCACCTGTCTTGAGTGACCATCTGTGTCTTGAGTGACAAACTGTCTAGTGACCATCTGTCTTGAGTGACAAACTGTCTAGTGACCATCTGTCTTGAGTGACCATCTGTCTTTAGTGACCATCTGTCTTGAGTGACCATTTGTCTTTAGTAACCACCTGTCTTGAGTGACCTGACCACCTGTCTTGAGTGACCATCTGTGTCTTGAGTGACCATCTGTCTTTAGTGACATCTGTCTTAAGTGACCACCTGTCTTTAGTGACCATCTGTCTTGAGTGACCACCTGTCTTTAGTGACCATCTGTCTTTAGTAACCATCTGTCTTGAGTGACCGTCTGTCTTTAGTGACTCGGCTTTTGATACGGCTGGCTAAGTAGCAGAGCCACGCATTCCAGTGGTAAAATTTTTAAAATACCTTCCTCTTGGACAGTAAATGGACATTGACTAATTGTATATATATTCTGCTTATCTTGAACAAGCATTGTCATTATCTATCTGACTGTTACTATGGTTACAAGCCACTAATTGTATAAGCTGTACTTTGTAACTGAATGCCCTCTTGTTGTATTCCAGGGACTATTATAACAGTGGACATAACCTTGCGACGCTTGCATGATATAGGAACCGTGGACTTGAAAAAGACAGTACAGAGAATTCGTTGTCAACGTGCTTTTAGTATTCAGATGCCTGATCAATATGTGTTCTGCCATCTAGCTGTTATTGAACATGCACAGAAACTGGGACTGCTGCTGGATGACATTAATCTGAGTGGTTTTGATGAAAGTGAGAGTGAAAGTGATTGAAGATGGTAAAATGTATCTTCTCTCGTTTACAGCGTCTCAGCAAGCAACTGAGATCAGTGTAGGCATGCTCATAGACTCGGTGAAGAACTGAAATCAGCTTAGAAGAAAGTGCATATGTTGATGTTTTAACAGTATAATTGTGTAAACTGAATATTGATGCGGAAGCCTTGATTACTGAGTTAGCTACCATGGATGATGTGTAGTTTTGATTATATGGACAGTCAAATCAAGAATGGACCTGAGGAAACTAAAGATTTTGGCCGAGGACAAGACACAGTGGGCAAAAGCAGCTACTACAGCTGCAGAATACAGTAATCATACATACTGTGAATAATCTGTACAGCTGCAGAATAGAGTAATCATACATACTGTGAATAATCTGTACAGCTGCAGAATACAGTTATCATACATACTGTGAATGATCTGTACAGCTGCAGAATACAGTTATCATACATACTGTGAATAATCTGTACAGCTGCAGAATAGAGTAATCATACATACTGTGAATAATCTGTACAGCTGCAGAATACAGTAATCATACATAGTGTGAATAATCTGTACAGCCGCAGAATAGAGTAATCATACATACTGTGAATAATCTGTACAGCCGCAGAATACAGTTATCATACATACTGTGAATGATCTGTACAGCTGCAGAATACAGTTATCATACATACTGTGAATGATCTGATGCATTGATGGAAGCGATTCTTGGTTTAAGCGATTGAAATAGATATTTAGCCCTTACCACGCTGATGTCAAAATTTTATTTTTCCAAATTAAAATAAAAGATGAACTGGTGTTTAATCTTTCAACAAATTTGGGTGGAAGATGGTGCTGTCGTAGACAGCAACATCTTCCACCAAAATTGTTGAAAAATGAACACTGTTTTCTTTGCTATTGACACAGTAAAAGATAGAATATTGACATCAGACTGGTATGGGTTAAAAATCACTTGTGAGTTGCTACATGTTTGTGTAATGTATCAACTTGACATATGACAGAAGCTGGTATTTGGTGTTGGTGAATGTCGATGTACACACAATATCGTGATATGTTGTGACCGGGGGTATAGCAGATATCATTGGAAGTTAAAATGATGACATCCAAGGCAGTCTTAATGTAACTCGTTTAAAACAAATGTATAGATGAACAGCTGTACTGTAGAAGCTAAGTACCGGGGCATGCGCTCTCTCTCAAGTAAACATATTCTAATAATTTGTTTGACTAACGAAAGTTATGCACTGTAACTACAAATATTTTGTCAGTGAAACTATAATCTATTATTTCTTCCCGCCGTTTTGATCATGTGATACCGTGTTGATATTATTTTAGCGTATTTATATCACCAGTGATATACGATAGGTGTTTTCATCCAAGTCATCACTTAAACATTGCTTGCTTCATGGGTAAATTATGGAAAAATTAATATGATATTGGTAATCTGTTGAGGGACTATGCATTCGTGTCTTGCAAGATTCTCACACATTGCATTCACTTGTTGGGTTATCTTATGAATGTTCGAGGAAGCCCGTTTCTCAGTCAAACAATTGTCATGAAACACACAATTTAGTCCTTAAGAGCTTAATAGTCCATCAAAATGTACAAATTGTATATATTTAATATTTAATAAACATGCTGCTGAATATTTTGGAACTAACTTGACTGGCGCTATGGCAGCAACAGCATGCAGTCAAACTAGTTTCAATATATTCAACAGCTTACCTGTATAGTTTTCTGGAAATGGAACAAGGGAGTTACAGGGATCGATTTATCCCAACAAGGGCAATGCGTGGATGGAGCTTAGCTAGAGATGGGCGGGGCATAGCTATAACTCGATTCATCCATTACGTAATGGTGGCATGTGACTTTTACATGAATATGAGTCACATTTTGACAAACTCGTCAAGCCATTTCTCCTATTTTCATTGGCTAGTTTGTCCAATAAAGATTATCAAATAGGGCTGATAATGGACCTTTCCAGAGCAATCACGCCAATCAGCTAAGCGGCATGTAGGATGATACCAATCAGCTAAGCGGCATGTAGGATGATACCAATCAGCTAAGCGGCATGTAGGATGATACCAATCAGCTAAGCCGCATGTAGGATGACATCAAGTAGCTAAGCGGCATGTAGGATGATACCAATCAGCTAAGCGGCATGTAGGATGATACCAATCAGCTAAGCCACATGTAGGATGATACCAATCAGCTAAGCAGCATGTAGGATGATGTCAAGTAGCTAAACAGCATGTAGGATGACATCAAGTAGCTAAACCGCATGTAGGATGACATCAAGTAGCTAAGCGGCATGTAGGGTGACATCAAGTAGCTAAGCGGCATGTAGGATGACGTCAAGTAGCTAAACAGCTTGTAGGATGATGTCAAGTAGCTAAACAGCATGTAGGATGACATCAAGTAGCTAAACCGCATGTAGGATGACATCAAGTAGCTAAGCAGCATGTAGGGTGACGTCAAGTAGCTAAGTGGCATGTAGGATGACGTCAAGTAGCTAAGCGGCGTGTAGGATGACGTCAAGTAGCTAAGCGGCGTCTAGGATGCAGGGAATATTTTGTTGGAAAAAAATTGCGTAGCAGTCACTGCTAAACAAATCGAATAATGCATAGCAGTTCATAGCACTTGCATAGCAAACAAACTGTTGAAGCTGGTTGGTGTTCCAACGGGGAAACCTTTCAAAACATGTTTGCATGATCAAAAATGGCTTTTTTTTGTCTACACACGCTGTGAGCAAGTGAATCCGAAAACAACCGAAAAGCATAATTTTCTGATTTCGCAAAACGTTTTCCCTATGGAATGCATAGCATATGTATAACATATGTCAGATTCAGAATATTCATGTACTGGCTCTGGCCAGGGAGTATAGGAAACCTAAAATAATACGTATTGGCAGATTTGGCAATTACATTGATTGGAAGCTGTTGATGCTTAAGGCAGCAACACATCCCAGTCAAATTATTTAAAAAAAAAATCAATAATGTACCTCCCATGAATACTGTGATTTCATTGACTAGGGTTAACATATATTTTGTAACTTACCAACCTACATCACATATCCCTTTCAACTGGTAGGCTAAACAAAGTACACATCATTCAATACAATGTAAGAAGGCTGAATAGTGTTAGTGCTTAACTGGAAGCTGTTGCAGGCTATGGCAGCTGTGAGCAACAGGCCCCCCTTAAAAACCTAAAACATATTCAACAGCTTATTAAGATGAAATTGAGTTTCTGCGATACTATGACTTCAGTTGAAAGAGTTAACAATTTTTATTTAAAAATGACTAATTGTTGTTTTCTCTGGCTTAAATAGTGAATGATAAAAAGTTACTGTGATCAGCGTGTATCAATCGGTCCACGTGTTACTAGTTTTACTACACATACTACGAATGATATATATATATATATAAATATATACTACTATGTCATTCATAAAATTACCGCGTAAAACACTGTTTATTTTCTTTACTGTCGGTAGTTTCCTTGCGATTCATTGGTTGCTTTCTATATAGTTATATTTATTAACCAATAATCTTGCGAGAAAATATGTTCCCGACTGGAGAAAAGTACTCGAGAACACTCGCGCATGCATGGATCTTGGCGACATGCCATTCTAAATCTGTTGCTTGCGCGAGTCAAGTGCGATACACGGCCATAGCATGGCTAACTATACTGTGTCGGCCTTGATTTGGGGATGCGCTAACAGGAGTTTAGCGATGATATAACTCAGTTTCCGAGACTAACATTGACTATATCGACCAGAATCAGCCTAGATAAACTTGTATTTTAAAAGTTTATCATAACGCTAACTAATGACGTGGCAATGATCAATAGCCATACCCCCCTATAGGAGAATTTGGATTTACAAGAGAGTCTGTTACGAGCAATATGTCGACGACCGTGAATACCCCGTGGAACATATTGCGAGTTTCCGACTGGTGTCCAAACTCAAAACTGAAATCTGTAACAGTTTATTATTATACCAGAAGGAAGCCTCTAGCGCATGCGCGCATCGCTAGCTTTTAGAATTTTGATCTATAGAGCGCTTACTGAACTTCTATTGTCCCATAGTGAAGGAAGGTATGAAGATAGGCGCTCTATAGCTATATATGTCTATGGGCTATATCGGAAATCGGTCTCCAACGTATGCGCATCTCGCTTCCTTACTAAATTTGACAAGCGTTTTGCAACTTTTAGCGACTTTTTCAAAAATATTTCAAAATTAAGTTAATGACTGAATTTTACATCAAAATTATGTATCGCAGCAAATAGCTAAGCGAAGTTGTGAATGTGTAGCAACAGGTACTAAATATTCCCTGGGATGACGTCAAGTAGCTAAGCGGCATGTAGGATGATGTCATAATCATTACGTCATAAATGATTCTATATGGGCCCGTCTTTCACTCTTAATAGTCCGAGACATTGTAAGAATTGTATGTCTACTATTTAATAAACATGCTGTTGAATATTTTGAAGCTAATTTGACTGCCATAGGCAGCAACAGCACCAAGTCAAATTACATGTATAGTTTTCTGGAAATTGATAGTCAGGGAGTTCAGAGATCGTTCTATCCCAACACGAGCAAGGTGTGGGTGGAGCTTAGCTAGAGATGGGCGGGGCATAGCTAAAAATGGAAAGGTCCATTGAACTGAACAAAATTACAACATGATAGTCCAATTTGGATCAATCTATGTTCAGTAATTGTTATAGCGATGCAGGGAAAACCCAATCAAATGCACCTTTTATTAGCCATTGACCGTTGTGGTAAAGAAATACCCATCAAATGCACTAGAATTTTATTCCGACGGTAAAATACACATTTGTCAGATTTTGAACAAACACTAAATTTTGACGATTCTTCGATTTGCATAAAAATCACGATTTAAGAAGAAATCAAATTCGCGATTAAATTCTAAAATCGCAAAAGGCTATCTTTATATTAAAGCAATTGTAGTCTTGTGGATTGGAACAGCCACATTAATGGTAGATGTGGTCTTGACAATTTATGTATCCGATCTGTAATTCTTATGATGTCATAATCAATTACATCACACAGGCTGATATTACAACCAAAATGTGTAATGAAAGGCGTATGTAGGTCCTGCATGAACATTGAATAATGCATCAAGGAATCGTGGAATTCATCTTTGTTGCATGCATGGGCACTTACATCATGTCACAAGATTTGCATTCATGTTCATAGTCAAAATGTGTCCTGATCATCTTAAGTAGACAAATTAAGAGGCGGTGTCACAGAGTATGTATATAATATAATTCTCGCTAACCGTTTAACGGACCAGCTTCAACACGGGTCAGGCCCAATGTCAGTTTGAACGACACAAGAAAACTTTAATTTACCATTTTACAACTGGAATAACTGGCATGATAAATTGTCTTTTCTTGGCCTGCAAATGGACGTTACCTTTGCAAAATGAGTATCTTGACCAAACTTGACCATTAAATAATTATGTCCATCTGTTTCAGTATTTGACTCATTATCTATAGTTATGTTCATCTGTTTCAGTATTTGACTCATTATCTAGTATTTTCGATGAGCAAACTGACAAACTAGAGGGTGCTATATATGAAGCTATGCGTAACCTTAGCTATAGCCAGTCAGAATTAGCACATTACCTGTAGCCATTAAAAATGAACATACGTCTTTTATAGCTATAGCCATTAAGGATTAGTGAATAAGACATTATTCATAACAATACGTTAATTGCACATTGATGTAGAAGTTTGTTATAGTCTAACATACGATATTGACTACTTAATCATTATGATCTGATCATGTTCAGTTCCAGGCTTACACGATTGTGTGATTAAATCGAAAATTGCGATTATTTTTTAAATCATGAATTTATATGATTAAAAACCAAAATAATCGAATAATCGTGAAGAATTCCACTGCATAAAATATTTCAAAATCTACCTTTTTATTTACATTTTTCTTAGTGAATGCATGTCCATTTGCAGGCCAAGAGAAAGACTATTTTTGAAAATGTATCATTGGAATGCCTGACTTGATGCTCGAGTCAGGCATTCCAGTGATACTTTTTCAAAAATAGTCTTCTCTTGGCCTGCAAATGGACATTTTTAAATACCATTGCAGCCTTCGTCATTGATATACCTTTGTTGTTATATCGGTGTAATTTGTAACCAGGACGATTAAACAAGTAATTGCGATTATTCTTAAATAATCGATCGCGATCACGCAAAGTAATAATCGCGCAATCCTATTCAGTTCAGTAGAGGCTCGTATTCTACTTGTAACATGACTCCTTTGCTGAGTGATGATAGTTTTCCGAATATCACATTTTACTTTGGGTGCATGTTGCATGCATATTTGAATGAACAAATCTGAAAAATAATGTTAATATCTGCCCAAATGGACAATTCTGTTTTAAGCAACCATTTTGTATTTAGCTGTCACTCGCACTGAGATCTCAGAGCAGCTCAGAATCTCAGTGCAGGATGTTGAAATAAAAGCTGTTCATTATATCTTGCATTCACATCATCACGCTTTATACATGTATGTACATAATTACAGCATTTTGTTCATGTTCTACATACAGCCTTTGTTGTCCACCTACACCCTATAGAACTCTTGATGAGCTGCGGAATAGGGTGAGCTTCGTCAATAAAGATGTTGATAGAATTAACCAAAGTTCTGTTGCCGCAATCTTTGTGACTCTTTGTTAGCGGTACTATATTTAGACAAAGCTCTGTTGCCGCAATCTTTGTGACTTGGTAGTGGTACCATATTTAAATAAAGCTCTGTTGCCGCTATTTTGCTGATTCTTTGTTAGCTCTACCATATTTAAACAAGGCTCTGTTGCCGCAATCTGTGATTCTTTGTTTGTGGTACCATATTTAAACAAAAATCTGTTGCCGCAATCTTTGTGATTCATTGTTAAATGTAGCCGTACCATATTTAAACACATCTCTGTTGCCGCTATCTTTGTGACTCTGTTAGTCGTACCATATTTAAACATGTCTCTGTTGCCGCTATCTTTGTGACTCTTTGTTAGTCGTACCATATTTAAACATGGCTCTGTTGCCACTATCTTTGTGACCCTTTGTTAGCGGTACCATATTTAGACAAAGCTCTGTTGCCGCAATCTTTGTGACTTTGTTAGTGGTACCATATTTAAACAAAGCTCTGTTGCCGCAATCTTTGTGACTTCGTAGTGGTATCATATTTAGACAAAGCTCTGTTGCCGCAATCTTTGTGACCCTTTGTTAGCGGTACCATATTTAGACAAAGCTCTGTTGCCGCAATCTTTGTGACTTTGTTAGTGGTACCATATTTAAACAAAGCTCTGTTGCCGCAATCTTTGTGACTTGGTAGTGGTACCATATTTAAATAAAGCTCTGTTGCCGCTATTTTGCTGATTCTTTGTTAGCTCTACCATATTTAAACAAGGCTCTGTTGCTGCAATCTGTGATTCTTTGTTTGTGGTACCATATTTAAACAAAAATCTGTTGCCGCAATCTTTGTGATTCATTGTTAAATGTAGCCGTACCATATTTAAACACATCTCTGTTGCCGCTATCTTTGTGACTCTTTGTTAGTCGTACCATATTTAAACATGTCTCTGTTGCCGCTATCTTTGTGACTCTTTGTTAGTCATACCATATTTAAACACGGCTCTGTTGCCACTATCTTTGTGACCCTTTGTTAGCGGTACCATATTTAAACAAGGCTGTTGCCGCTATCTTTGTGACTCTTTGTTAGTGGTACCATATCTAAACACGTCTGTTGCCGCTATCTTTGTGACTCTTTGTTAGTGGTACCATATTTAAACAAGGCTCTGTTGCCGCTATCTTTGTGCCCCTTTGTTAGTGGTACCATATTTAAACACGGCTCTGTTGCCACTATCTTTGTGACTGTTAGCAGTACCATATTTAAGCAAAGTTCTGTTGCCACAATCTTTGACTTTGTTACATGTAGCTCTACCATATTTAAACATTGTTCTGTTGCCGCAATCTTTGCGATTCTTTGTTAGCTCTACCATATTTAACCAAAGCTCCATTGCCGCTATCTTTGTGATGCTTTGTTAGCGATACTGTAGTTAAAACAAAGCTCCATTGCCACTGTCATTGCAATTCTTTGTTGGCGTTGCTGTGGTTAAAACAAAGCTCCGTTGCCGCTATCATTGTAATTCTTTGTTAGCGTTACTGTGGTTAAAACAAAGCTCCATTGCCGCTATCATTGTAATTCTTTGTTAGCATTACTGTGGTTAAAACAAAGCTCCATTGCCGCTGTCATTGTAATTCTTTGTTAGCGTTACTGTGGTTAAAACAAAGCTCTGTTGCCGCTATCATTGTAATTCTTTGTTAGCGTTACTGTGGTTAAAACAAAGCTCCATTGCCGCTATCATTGTAATTCTTTGTTAGCGTTACTGTGGTTACAACAAAGCTCTGTTGCCGCTATCATTGTAATTCTTTGTTAGCGTTAGTGTGGTTAAAAGAAAGTTCTGTTGCCACTATCATTGCATTCTTGAATTGTTTAGGTAAATGATTACACACAAAACAGATGTATGTATGAACATGCTGGTTGCTATTACACCCCCACCCCCCATATGCATATCTCTGTTCTCTCTTAAGTTTAGCATCAATATCATATGTCTATCTCTGAAATAGCATTTGTATCACAGGCCTATCTCTGTTCTATTTAACATCTGTATCATATGCCTATCTTGGCTCCCTATAGCATCAGTATCATGTATTTACATGTAAGAGAAGGAATAAGCTTATTGTATTATATGAACATATTTCTATTTGATCTGACTAGAATGATATATTGGCCAAGTTGATTGCAGTTACATTGTTATCGCT
This sequence comes from Chaetoderma sp. LZ-2023a, assembly GCA_034401795.1. NCBI lineage: Eukaryota > Metazoa > Mollusca > Caudofoveata > Chaetodermatida > Chaetodermatidae > Chaetoderma > Chaetoderma sp. LZ-2023a. The sequence goes on from CM067360.1 coordinate 135,482,394, forward strand.
GCACTCAGTGTTTATAGTATTATATGTATAGAACATGCATGAGTGTGTGTGTGATAGCTTCTTAATATACAAAGCCATGGAGTGGTGTGTGTGCCTGCGTGCTTCGTGCACAGACCTTAATATGCTAAGCCATGGAGTGGTGTGTGTGCCTGCATGCACAGACCGTAATATACAAATCCATGGAGTGGTGTGTGTGCCTGCATGCTGCGTGCACAGACCGTAATATACAAAGCCATGGAGTGGTGTGTGTGCCTGCGTGCACAGACTTTAATATGCTAAGCCATGGAGTGGTGTGTATGCCTGTGTGCTGCGTCCATCAGGCATGGTGTCACAAGTATCTTTCTGTATGTTCGTGAATCCACGTGTGTGTGTGTGAAAAGCTAAATCTTTTAGATACATGCATTTGCTAGTCATACCCAAACGTGTTATATATATATATAAAGGATTATGTGGTTAAATATCATTAATCACAATATACCGAGTTACAATAGTTATAAGAGTACTGCTCGTTAATGTTTATATTGAAACATATTACAATCTTTGCCCAATGCAGAAATAAAAGAATTTAGTGAAATACAAACTTGCTTCTTTCAAATTGATAATATATAAAGCATCCACTTATTTACGCATACAATTTTTAACATATTACAATCTTTGCCCAATGCAGAAATAAAAGAATTTAGTGAAATACAAACTTGTTTCTGTCAAATTGATAATATATAAAGCATCCACTTATTTACCGCATAAAATTTTCTAAAATTTACCAGTATGAGCGGACTGTTATGGCTTCATTATTAAGGTAACAGTCATATTAGGACAACTATTTCACCCCAAATGGCACATTTTTAGTCACAGCTCATGTGGTATAAGTCGTTTAGACAGTCAAATTTCTGACATTCCTGAAACAGTTGCCTATGTCATAACTATTGTGTATATGTACGCTTGTAAGTGACTAGTGAAAGTCATAGTATATATGGAAGCACACTTGTAACTCTCGTTATTCAATTAGAGCAGAGAATAGCTGTTATTTTGAGGTAAATTATTGTTATTTAATATATAATTCTGAGACCATTGGTCAATGGAATGAAATGAGTGAAGCTCATATTGAGCCAGTATGACATAACAAGTCTTCCATCTCACAAACAACATTCAGCAACAACAAGCACAAGCTTATATGATGCCCAGTTCTAGTAACATTGAAATTGGGATGAAACAATCTGATGTTTCATTGTAGTGCTTTTCTACAAGTATGTTGAACTAACTCAGACAATAGATTAAAATAAAATGTCGTCCACATTTCTAGCTAGTTAAAGTGCCCATAAACTAACAAATACTCTCAGATTTATTTGAAGAAAATGTCTGTTATGGATATATGTGAAACAATCTTACCTGTCTCACTACTGCAAGCCATCAGACAAAAACTTATATGAGCAAAAACACTTGCTGAATATTTTGAAAACAGTTCGAATGAAATTTGTTGGTGGTTTAGCCACCATCAACTTTCATTCAAATTGTTTGCAAAATCTTTAGCAGGTTAAGCGATATAATGCCTAGAATGTGTCGTCTGCACAAACTTGGCAGTCAGACGGTTAAATTTGTATACTATATAACAAATTAACTTGTTACTGGTCAAACCAGCCTCTGTAGCGGTCTTGAGGACGTGCTCATTTTCACTTCAAGAGTATACTTACCTCCCTAATACTCTTTGATATTGCTAAATATCGGCTTTCACTCAATAAACACTCAGAATAAAAACAGTCAGGTGCCCCTACTGGGCAGGGAGTCAGAGTGTAGTCCGGTGGATGCCAGCCCCACCACCGCGCATGCGCAGACTAGCACTTCCTCTTTGCTAATTTATTGGCAGAGAGTAAACACATGTTTTTGTGATTTACGCTTTTCGCTTGTTTTTTAAGTCATTTAAGCTGTTAAATAAGAAGTTGAACACCTGTTTATGATGTCTGAAAGAGTGACTTCGCCGGAGGAGGGCCCAGGACCTATCCATCAGGTGACTTCTATTATATTTTAGCGAGTTTTTCCCGGTGTAATGTGTTTCCGGGACTCGCGTTTACCGTGATAAGCGCCTAGTTTAGTTGTTTTATTTCAACATGGTGCTATATAATACTAATCTCTCTTTGTGTTTATGTCCACAGGTATCTGTCAGGATATGTAATGGACATCACAGCATCAGAGGGTTTAGTTCTCTCCACCAAGGTTCCATTTCCTACTAATACTGTTAGGTTATCTAACCAAAAATTCTCTGTCCAGTGAGTCGGAGGCCTCATATGAAGGTCTTCTCACTTTGCCCTCTTGATCCAATTCCTTCCCCTAAGGTGGAGAGAGTTAAGAGGCGTGGTCTTGGTGGAGTGCTCCAGTTCATCACGTTGGATGGTTTGTCTATACAAGGTGTCAGGTATCTAGTTAATGATATGAGGTGATGTTAATTATTTAAGCAAGATTAACTATAATTGCCATTGCTATCATTGTGTATCTGATGGTTGTGTAGTCTGAGTATCTATCCTGGAGATGTTCTAGTTATGTATACAATTCGTCCTTACACCTGGATGTTGTTTCGGATCGATTTAATTTCTGTCATGGGGATTAATGACATCATAATCAGCCTTGCTCTTTATTAACAATTAAAGTTTGTCCAACGCTGGTTTCAGTTGATTAGTGATCCTTATGATCATTTCCCTCTCTTTTAGTTTGGTTTTGAGTTTCTAACCTTAACAGAATTACCCATTGTCCTCGTCCTTTGTCCTGTTTCAGAGACCTGGTTGCTCGTCCTGTGGACGGTTTCTTAAGGAAAAGTTCATCCCTCACCTATGTTTTCATTGTAGCCCCTCAATTGTGAGGTATGTAAGCATTGGGGGGGGGGGGGGGCGAGTTAATGGCCGAGTTTTTATGCTTGCAGGCCAAGGACAAGGTGGTGGAGGAGGAGAGGAAGCAGAAAAGAGAGGGTGTAAGTAAAAAGGGTAAGAGGAAGGCCTCGTCCTCAGTGGACATGGAAGCCTTCCGTAGTGAAATGTTGGGAGAGATGAAGAGGACAATAAAGGATTTGGTTCCAGAGTTGCTTCGTGGCATGCTTCCTGGACCAAATCCTTTGTTGTCCTCATCATCTGCTTCGGGACAGGTAATCCCCACCTCTGAATCACCATTCCGTAGGCCGTTACCAGTTTTCGAGGATTCAGAGGTGGCCCCATTAGAGGGGGCATTCCACGACCCTGGCAGCAGGCTTGCCGTGCCGAGGGGTCGTGGACGGCTGTCACTGGAACCTGCTGGCTGCTTATCAGCCCAGGAGTATCCGCACGCCGCAGGTGCCAGTACCTCCTATGGCACCTTTCCTGGCCAGTCCGGGTTAGCTCTCTTTGCTGACCCGGAGTCTAATCTTTCTGGCCAGGAAGAAGAGGATTACCTGTTAGGGTCGCCGTCTGAGGACGTGACCATGGATTATGACGTCTGTGCACCCCTCACGGGGAATACAGGTGACATGTTCCATGGTTCTACTCACGCAGGAGTAGAATTCACGGCTCAGAAGGTGGCCCTGGGTGGTGCTGATGGCCAGCTGTATCGCATACCTCGGCTTGCCGAGGGTATTGCTGGTGCTGGTCGGGGCCGTGGTGGGGCGGTATCTGCCCCGCGCTCTACCACGGCACCTGCTTCTGGACAAGCCAGTCAGATTACCATGCCTGCTCTTTCGGGCCAGCATGTTTTCTCTGGCTTGCCAGGAGTGTCAGCTTATCCGCCGTCAAGCTCTGCTGCGTGTGCTCAGGAGGAAGACGAAGGCCCTCATCTAGTAGAGCACTCGCAGCTAGCCACGGAGGAGGATTGGTCTGACGCTTGTCAATGGCTGATAAGTGTTAGGCCAGACCTGCCCGTGGAGCAGTCGGCTAGCCAGCGTGACCACAGGCCGTGGCTAGCTGGTAAGGCCACTGCTAGCGCTATGCCATCTGCCGTTAGCAGAGCATATCGTGGATATGTTCTCGGCGGCAGAGACGGCCATCAAGGCGAATGGGCGTCTCGCAAAGGCCCCTCGCGAGGTAGCAAGGCGCTGCCGCATCGTGCCTGTGGATTACCAAAGGTACGGTGTGGTACCCAAGCCTAGCGTGGATGACCGCGCGGCTTTGGGTGAGGATGCGCGGCCAGGCTCCCGTTCTGACACGGGAGCTTTGTGTTCGAACGCCAATGCCGCGTTGCGTGATGCGGAGGAGTGGGAGAGCTTCTATTGCGGCGCTGTCTCACGTCTCCCAGCTGTTACAGGGGGTAGTAACAGCATCCGCCTCACGCCAGCTGAGCCCGGTCACAGTCCAGAGAGCCATCCAGGATGGTATCAACCTGGCTCTGGACTGTATGACTCGGGCGGTGACCAGGAGTGTCCGGGCGAGGCGCACGTTTGCGCTGGACAATCTGTGCCCGTCCCAGGACCTGTACAATAGGCTACTGCGTACGCCTATGACAGGTCCTGGTCTCTTTGGAGGTGAGGGATGTAGGCACCTCCAGGAGACGGTTACTCTGGTCAATAACCAAAGGGCGCTGCGCGAGCAGTTTGAGGTGCTCCGTAGGGAGCGCGTTCGCGCAGCATCCCCTGCGTATCGTCCCCTGCAGGCTCGAGGTGGAGGTGGCCAGGTCAGAGGCCAGCATCCATCGTAGCGTCGGCCTCGGCCGCGTGCGATTCGGCCAGCAGTGAGGGGGGTGCAGGCTCCTCAGGCGCAGTCAGCCAGGCAACCACCCGCGCACCAAGGTGCGCGCGGTGCTGGTCGTGGCGCGCGAGGATCTGGTCGTGGTAATCGTGCCTGATGGGCCGGTTACCACGGTGAGAACCACTACGGTGTTTCTGGCCAAGGAGACAGTGCCACTCTTGCACTCCTTATGTCCACCTCTCTCCCTAGGTGGACCGGTGGGAGGCCGGCTGGCTGGCTGACCACATGCAAGAGTGGGAGCGGTTGACTCAGGACCGTTTAGTCTTGCGATGGCTTTCAGTCGGGTATCAGCCCGATTGGATGACAGGCCCGCCATCGCGGCTGTCTCTGGTGCCAATCTGGACTCCAAATCCGAGAGATCCAGATCAAAGGTTGTGTATCGAGGAGATAAACTCCCTCATACAAAAAGGAGCAATTCAGCCGGCACAGAAGTGTCCGGGCTTCTATTCAACTGTGTTCTTAGTGACAAACAACACCGGAGGGTGGAGACCAATTCTCAACCTCAAGCCATTGAACAAGTTCATAGAGACGCCCAGTTTCAAGATGGAGACTGTGCGCTTGGTGTTGGCGGGGTTGGAGAAGGGAATGTGGACAGCTTCAATAGATTTGAAGGATGCTTATTTCCACATCCCCATAGCGAGGAGTTTCCGTCGCTTCCTGAGATTTGCATTCCAGGGCAGACAGTGGGAATTCAGGGTGTTACCCTTCGGAATTTCCACAGCTCCTCGGGTTTTCACCCGTGTGGTTCTTGCGATTACCGCATACCTCCGCAGGAGAAGCATAGCAGTCCACATGTACATAGATGACTGGCTGTTAAAGGCACACACCCAGGGAAATTTGTCAGCCAATCTGGAGATTGTTTTGAAGACTCACAGACTTAGGCTGGTTGATCAATTTCCAAAAATCAAAGCTGACTCCTTCCCAGAAGTTTGTTTACCTGGGGATGTTCTTCGATCTAGAGACAGGATATGTTTATCCTACTCAGGAGAGAGTTCAGAGACTTATCTCAGTAATTCAGTCAGTGTGCGACAGTCGTCATGTCCTGGCACGGGTTTACTTGAGAATGCTGGGGTTGATGGTTTCATTGGAACCAGTCATTCCTCAGGCCGCCTTACGCAGGCGGCCGATCCAGTTATTTCTCATGATGCAATGGACCCAGAGTACAGGTTCACTGGACTCGAACGTGTCAGTGTTGGCGCCTCTAATTCACCACCTGCAATGGTGGTTGAACACAGAGAATCTCCTGGTGGGGGTTATGCTAACCCCTCCTCCCCCTCAGGTAACTGTGTATACAGATGCCTCGATGGAGGGGTGGGGAGCGTGCCTGGAAGAATCCGCGATATCAGGGCTGTGGGATCTGGAACAGTCGAAGGAACATATCAATCTACTGGAATTAAGAGCAGTAGTCCTGGGCCTGGAACATTTCTTACAGAAAGTTCAGAGCAAGATTGTTCTTATTCGTTCAGACAACTCAACAGTAGTGACTTACATAAACTGCCAGGGCGGAACGAAGTCGCCCAGTCTCTGTATGATGACATGGAGACTGCTTTGTTGGTGCCTGGATCACAGGATTACCTTGAAAGCAGTTCATATTCCGGGAAGGTTAAATCTGCTAGCAGACTCATTGAGCCGGAGGATGAGTGTTTTACCGACGGAATGGCAACTAAATCAATGTGTGGCAGATCGTCTGTTCGACCATTGGGGGAAACCCAACATCGATTTATTCGCAACGAAGAGGAATGCGAAGATGACGACGTACGTCTCCGATTCCAGATCCAAGCGCTTTCGCAACAGATGCGTTAGCTATCAGCTGGGCGGGAATGTATGCATACGCATTCCCTCCAGCAATCCTGATTCAGAAAATCAGACAGGAGGAGTGCCAAGTGCTTCTGATCGCCCCAGATTGGCCAAGCCGATCATGGTATACGGATCTGCTGGACTTCTGGTCTGCAATCCGGTTCCTCTGCCTCTGATGGACGACATTATCTTCCAGGGCAAGGCCTTTCACAACAATCCGTCAATGTTCCGATTGACTGCATGGATGTTGTCAGGGAATCTAGAATTAAGGAGGGCTTTTCTGAGCAAGCAGCCATGTTTATGGCCAAAGCCAGGAGGGGGTCAACCTCCAGAGCATATAATTATAAAATCACCAGATTTGCAGGATGGTGCTCAAAAAGATGTATCGATCCAATGGATTCATCTATTCAGGTAGTGGCTGATTTCCTCTGTCACCTGTATGATGCCTATAGCCTCAAGCCTAACTCTATTGCTGGTTATAAGCCAGCTTTAATGACTGTTATCCCTTGCTTGGCTGATAGGGGAAGTGATGAAGTAAGTACATTAAATGTATTAATTAAAGGCATGGGCAATCTAAGACCAAGGAATCCCCCGGTGATTCCGTCTTGGAGTTTATCTCTAGTACTTCAGGTACTAGGTGATAAGCCTTTTGAACCACTTAGTTCCATTTCTATGAAAATGTTAACTCTTAAAACTATTTTTAATTGCTGCGGCCTCGGCTAGGCGTAGGAGTGAAATTCATGCCTTATCAGCCAAGGACGACCGTTTTGTGGTTTCAGAGGAAGGCCTTAAGCTTCTACCTAGGATTAATTTCTTGGCTAAGAATCAGTCTGAAATATCCAGGTCAACCTATTTTTTTGCCAGCTTTAACTAGATATGATCCTAATTCTAAAGCATGGTGTCCCGTCCGGGTGCTGCTCCGGTACAAACAACGTACTTCGGAGTGGCAGACTGACCAGTCAGCGTTATGGTTGTCATATATTGAACCCCATGGCAGGGTGTCTAAGGACACCATTTCCAGGTGGATTGTAGAGTGTATTCAGTTTTGTCATAAATCTGCCACCGGTAAGCAGGTTGACATGGCCAAGGCTCACAGTGTCCGCGGCGTAGTGACTTCCACTGCCCTATTTAATGGGGTCCCTGTGGATGACATTATGTCGGTTGCACAGTGGCACTGTGAGTCAAGTTTTACAGACCATTATCTCTGTGACACCTCAAATCCTCTCGCCTTGTCGATTTTGAAAAAATAACTAGGTGTACTTTTTGATGAGGTTTCCTCATTGCTTATATATATCACAATTAATTAATGGAAACAACAACTTTTTGGGACTGCATCAGCCTTCACCACTGGGAAGATGATGTCAGCAGCCAAGTTCAACAAGGTCAGTCTTGTTCTTGTGTTGTTCCATGTTGATTGTATTGTCACGTGACCCTTTGTTATTAATATGGTGATGGTTCGTGTGTTTGTGGTTCATCATTGAGAGTGTACGAAAATGGAGCCTTTTCGTCTCTGTCCTATAGTACATGGCACTGGTACGTAGAGAGCGTATGGGACATTTAGGTCATTCGAGTCTTCCTCCCAGGAAGGGGGGGGGGAGCGCATATGACATCGGTCATCTCTCATCCATCGGTTTGTGTTAGCCGATGTTTTGTCAAATCCTGACTGTGTTTTCACACAGTTTCAGAAGTTTAAGTGCCTTAAACGTGAAAAAGCGTATAGGGAAGAGCTGGTCTTTTGACCTCGCCTCCCTCCCGCCGAATTCCCTGTCGAATTCTGGCAATATCAAAGAGTATTATGGAGGTAAGTATACTCTTGAAGTGAAATAAACGAAATCAAGGATTTCTTTTTTCACGAGAGAGTTGATACTTACCTCCCTAATACGGACCCGGCCTCTCCACCCCACAGAGGCTCGGTCTTCAGGTTCTTAATAGTTGCATGTGTGTCAGCCAATAAATTAGTCAGAGGAAGTGCTAGTCTGCGCATGCGCGGTGGTGGGGCTGGCATCCGCCGGACTACACTCTGACTCCCTGCCCAGTAGGGGCACCTGACTGTTTTTATTCTGAGTGTTTATTGAGTGAAAGCCGATATTTAGCAATATCAAAGAGTATTAGGGAGGTAAGTATCAACTCTCTCGTGAAAAAAGAAATCCTTGATTTCGTTTATTACAGGCCAAGAGAGGGCTATTTATGGCAATCTAGAACTGGAATCACTGCCTCACTACCCATCACAGTCATTCCAGTGGTAAATTTTAAAAGATAGTCTTCTCTTGGCATGGTAATGGACATTAAATAAGTGAAAAAGATTTTAAGCATTACGGGGCTTAGAAGCAGACTTATATTACATTAACTGTTTGACTGCTGCAAGCCACCTGACAAGAAATTCAACGGGCAATTAGCCACGAACAACATTCAGTCAAAATGTTTTCAAAATATTCAGCATATCAAGAGTTAAACCCCCTGGAAAATGCAGTCTGCAGCTCAGATTGATCAGCAGACAGGTAACGTATTTGCAGCGAGATCCATGCCACACTAGATTCATGTCACACACACTATTACTACACCCGCTGTTGCTGAACAGTGATGACATAATTTTGTTCTAATTGTGTTCTAACATTATGAGCTCACTTGTCGTCAAAGCTTATACCATGGCGAACATTTGTCATCTGTCTTCAAGTTTTTTCTTTAAATGACTTCTCAAGAACCTCATAGTATCTTAATGATAAGATTTCTTTCACTTTATCGCATTGACATACACCATTTAGATTTCTAAATGTATGAGATTTAACAATTTATTTTGATGCATTTTGGTGTGAATGTTTGCTTTTAAAACATCTCCAAATCGCTAGATACATCTAGATCAGAACCGGAGACAAAATTGCTCAAGAGAACCTGATTGGTTGATTTGATTGACGACCATCTTCGATGCCCTAGTGTTCCTCCTGTCCATTGAAGGAATGACTGAAATTTGAGAAATATGTGTGTGCATGCGTGTGTGTGTGCATGCATGCTTGTGGGTGGGTGGGTGCATGCATGTGTGTTTTAGGGCTTGCTAAATATGAATGCAATTCTGATTTGTTAAGGCAGTCGGTGGCAATCATACATTCTCTTTTTTGGACCAAAATTTATTCATTTTGTAAACATATTCTATCATGACCGACCTAAATGCTCCTGTGAAAATTGTCACATTTGGAAATGCACTTAATGTTTTCTATGGCTGTATTTTTACCAAAATCTTCCAATTTTTCATGTTCCTGGTTCAAATACTGATGTAATCTGAACAATACAGGGCCTGTCCATGCTGCATGAAGGTGATGTAATGTTACGCTTGTCCATGCTGCATGAAGGTGATGTAATGTTACACTGTCCATGCTGCATGAAGGTGATGTAATGTTACACTGTCCATGCTGCATGAAGGTGATGTAATGTTACAGTGTCCATGCTGCATGATGGTGATGTAATGTTACACTGTCCATACTGCATGAAGGTGATGTAATGTTACACTGTCCATGCTGCATTATGGTGATGTAATGTTACACTGTCCATACTGCGTGATGGTGATGTAATGTTACACTGTCCATGCTGCATGATGGTGATGTAATGTTACACTGTCCATGCTGCATGAATGTGATGTAATGTTACACTGTCCATGCTGCATGAAAGTGATGTAATGTTACACTGTCCATGCTGCATGACGGTGATGTAATGTTACACTGTCCATGCTGCATGAGGGTGATGTAATGTTACACTGTCCATGCTGCATGAAGGTGATGTAATGTTACACTGTCCATGCTGCATGAAGGTGATGTAATGTTACACTGTCCATGCTGCATGAAGGTGATGTGATGTTACACTGTCCATGCTGCATGAAGGTGATGTAATGTTACACAGTTCATGCTGCGTGACGGTGATGTAATATGTGCCGAGCAGCATTAGTTTATATGTATTATATTGGCTTAGCCACCAACAACTTTCAGTCAAATTGTTTTCAAAATATTCAGCAGGTCCAGAGTTACTGCCAGTTGAAATTATTGTCTGGTAGCTTGCAGCAATCAGTAAGTTACAGTTCTCTTAAGTTAAAATAAAATGTATATTGTATATTAAACTGTGTGATATAGTTTGTGTAAATATAAGCGGCATTATTTTAGTTGACCATTTGTCTGCCACATAGTATTCTATTCTATTGTCTGGCCTGGCTGGACATTCTCATAGACAATGTGCAGAAGCATGAGATGTACAGTGACAGTAATACAAGATAATATCACATAGTTAATCTAACGAGACTGTTTTATTATACATTTTATATGTGAAAGTAGTTACAGATAAACTAACAAATATCACATAGTATATTTAAGACTGCTAGCTCTTATTAGTCTTTCAGAACATAAGTAGTAGCTCTAATGTCTAATAGTAATATATTATTATTATTATTATTATTATTATTATTATTATTATTGTTATCATTGTTTTTGTACAGAAAAATTAACCAATCTATATATCATGTGGTGTGTTTGTTATCTGTGTCTATAATATATATATATATATATATATATATATATATATATATATATATATATATATATATATATATTCTCCCGAAGCTCATCTTTGGTGTGTCGGACATAGGGTGTGGTGTGCAAGGGGTGGGGATGGAGCAGCTAACTTATATGTTTCACTTGCATCATTGCTGCTGCCTAAGCTAGCATCACATTTACATTTCTTATCTGGGGTATTTTAAAAACGCAATATTTTCCTGATTTCAGCACATTAAAATTGTTTAAAAAAACCCTCAGTAAAGCTAATCTTTAAGATGCTCCCTGCATTTTATTTGATACTGCCTATATAGTCTATATAGTCCCAAACACTGTTCTACACCCTTGAGCAGCTGTATTATTTAGTTCACTATTGCAATGTGGAACATTCACAATCTAGTCTGCTCGTCGAAGAGGCATTCTGGGAAGAGAATGTGATCAATACATCATCGATATCGTATCCATCCAAGAAACAAAAGTATCCCCATCACAGAAAGATTAAAAGCAACCGCCCAACATATACGAGAATTCAGCATACCAGGCGAACTTACACCCATATCATTACTAGACCTATCTAGTGTACTGAGATGTATTACCTTTGAATTTAAATGCCAGCAATACCTCCAAATCCAGGGGGGGGGGGCCAGTAATGGGCACTAAAGTAACACCAACATATGCCATTATTTTTATGCCCCAACTCGAGCAAAAATTACTCTATACAGCACCTAACAAACTGCCCTCTACCTCCACTACATCAATGACATTTTTATGATTTTGACATCTGGCCAACAAAAAGTAGATGAATTCATCACCTTCATGAATACATGACGTCATTCTATCAAATTCACAGCCGAACAATCTATGACCAAAGTGAGCTTTCTGGACTCTTATGTATACATTGATACAGACCATACAATCAGCTTTGACCTGTACTGTAAACCTAGATACACATGGATATTAACACTACCACTCCACTCACACCCATACTCCACCAAAAATTCCAGCCCATATGGACAATTCCTTTGACTACGCAGAATTTGTAGCAAGGAAATCGATTTCTGCACACATGCCCTTGAACGCATTGGATACTGTCAAAAGAGACTATCCTCCCGAGCTTCTTCTAAATAGTATAATTGGGGAGGTGTTCCTAAGACTGGATCTGTTCCTAATATCAAGCTTAGGCAGGCTGGACTGACAGGGTGCTGCCCACCAGTGGTGCCACGGTTGTGGCCCATCCAATGTATGACCAGCGCTGGATAGCTGAACACACGGGTAACTGGACGGCTCCTATGGATTGAAGGATTAACTTGGTTGGCAGAAAGTTATGTCTTTCACAAATCTCAAGACATTTCTAATGGCAGATGGTCTGATTTATAAGTGGGTCTGTAGTTCACTTACTTAGTCGCTCAATGACACGGCTTATGACTCCGTTGATGACAGTCTTAATGGCAGGGTCACAATCACTCAGTAATTAAGTAATAACACTGAAGACCTCTCAATGATATTCAACTTTCACTTTCTCAGAATTATTTGTTAAAGATATGCTTTAGTTAAACAGTTAATATACTAGATAAATAAGTTTCACTTGAACAATTGTAAACTGAACTTACAACAACCACAGCTTTCAACAGACTTTGACCATATAAATCAAATATTAAACTAAGGCGCTTACTCCCTAACTAAAGGTATGCTAGCAGTCTTATTCTATGTTCTGGTCTAGTTCTTACGACCAAACCTCACTGGTCTTCTAACCACACCTATTTCTTTGAATATGGTGAAAAAGCTGACATTTATACTGGTTTCTGTTTCCATGCTAAAATAAATTGTTACCTGGGAATATTTCTACAAGAAACCGGCATAACATAGAAATAATCTTATAGACAAAGATGATTTGGTGCTTATGGTGGCGGGTGGGTGGGGTTTTTGTGTTAACTATAGAGGATCATTATTAGCTCACCTGGCCAGAATGGCCAAGTGAGCTTATGCCATGGCGACCGTCCGTCAACTTTTTCCTTTAAACGACTTCTTCTCAAGAACCACTAGGCCGATATAAGTTATCTTTGGCAGGAAGTATCCTTAGGGCATAGGGATCCAAGTTTGTTCAAACGAAGCCGATCGGGCAATTTGGATTTCGGCCGATTTTAGGAAATGTGTTTAAAAATCTCCGAAACCGCATGGTGGATCGAAGCAAATCCCATGAAATATGATCTAGGGCAAGAGCTGAACCAAGTTTGTTCAAGGGAACTTGATTGGGCAAATGGTTCAGCGGCCATTTTGGTTGACCTAGTTTTAGCGAAAACGACTTCTCCAGAACCACTGAAGGGATCAGGCCGAAATTTGGCAGATATGATTAGGGACTAAAGGCCATTACAGTTTGTTCAAGGGAAGTTAATCCGTCAAAAAACATGGTGCAGTCGGCCAATCAAAAAACAGCATGTTTGGCAGCCATATTGTATTTTTTTATTTGATGGATTTTGAGGCTGAAATTGGTTTTATATAGGTTTTTTGGGTATTCTGATCACAAATTTTCAATTTTCAAAGCTTTCGGATAAACGGTTTGGTGGGCATCTTGGATCATTTTCCCGCCAAATGCTCCCATACTAAAGCAATGGGAAATTTAAAATGTCTACTTTTCGAAAACTTATGGGATGATTTCAATTATATTTGGCAGGAAGCATCCTTAGGTTGTAGAGATTAAAATTTGTTCAAACGAAGCCGATCGGCCAATTTGGACGGTGGCCATCTTGATTTTTGGCCCATTTTTTGAAATGTCTAAAAATCTCCGAAACCGCTTGGTGGATTGAAACAAACCCCATGAAATATGATCTAGGGCAAGAGCTGAACCAAGTTTGTTCAAGGGAACTTGATTGGTCAAATGGTTCGGCGGCCATTTTGGTTGACCTAGTTTTAGCCAAAACAGCTTCTCCAGAACCGCTGAAGGGATCGAAATTTGGCAGATCTAATTAGGGATTAAGGGCCATTAAAGTTTATTCAAGGGAAGTTGATCCATTAAAAAAAACATGGCCGCAGTGGGCCAATCAAAATACAGCATGTTTGGCGGCTATATTGGATTTTTTTATTTGATGGATTTTAAAGCAAAAATTTGTTTAGTACAGGGTTATGAGTATGCTGATTTCAACCATGCCATTTCTGAATCTATCAGATAAACGGCTTGGCGGCATGTAGTAAAATTGGCATTTAGTACAGGTGGTCTTTATAGCATGTTTTACTGCATTCTAAAACCCTTGTAATCATTTGACAGAGTGACCAAACTCACTTAGCAGCAGTTGTTCACTAGTTCAAAATAATAATTTGACTGAAAGTCATTGCTGCCTTAGAATGCAACAACTTTCTGTCAAATAAATATCAAAATATTCAAAGTCATATATGTCAGCATACACAATACATATCTTAGATATTTAGCCAGCATAGGAAAACATTTAATCTTGTAATTTAAAACCACAACTCTAATTCTCAGGATTGAAATGAAATTAATACCCTGTGAGGTAGTGAGCTGATGAAGTGTACCATATTCACATACTGATTCTAAAAGATTTATTTAATTAAGGTAGTGAGCTGATGAAGTGTACCATATTCACATACTGATTCTAAAAGATTTATTTAATTAATTCATCATTAACCCTTTAACACTCATATCAGCCAAAAACGGCTTCTGCAGTGGTCGTGAGAAATGTCCATTTGCCGACTAAAAGAAGACGGTTTTTGAAAATTTACCACTGATAAATTCCAGTGATAAATTTTCAAAAATAGTCTTCTCTTGGTCTGCAAGTGGACATTTTCTTTGAGAAAATTTAAATTGTCTTGAGTAAATTTGAGGGTTAAAGGGTTAAAGCCAATTAATTCTAGCAATGAATTTAGTTGAGTATTGCGTTATTCACAAGTTTTGTTGGATAGCATATAGCATGGTGACGGACATTTTGAAAATGGTTTTGCTGATGATGTCTGTTACTGTCAAGTGCAGCAACAGTTTTCAGCATGACTATTCAACCCTTGTTACACCAATGTCTAGAGATTAATTGTTACAAAGCCAGTATTAGAAAGGCTGGTGTACAGTTTGTAAACACCATTGCTGAAGACCATTGCTGTCATAGACAGTGCTATTGCTGTTATACAATTGACAGCAACAGCTTACACAACAGCTGTTAAGCATCAGCGTAGCGCATTATTTCCAGTTAAATGCGTTATTAAGATTCGCTTCTTATCAATTTATTATTATTAGCTCACCTGGCTATCGATATCAGAGGACACATTATCTTACCTATTTTGCTAGGTTAGGAAAACGATTAACCCTTTAGCCATCATATCAGCCAAAAACGGCTACGGCAGTGGTCTTGAGAAATGTCCATTTGCAGACCAAATGAAGACTATTTTAGAAAATTTTACCATTTACCATCTTTTTAATCGAGCCAGTCATTCCAGTGATACATTTTCAAAATGCTCCATATCTTGGCCTGCAAATAGACATAACCTGAAATTTTTTTTTGACTGAAAAATCATGACCATTAAAGGGATAAGAAACCAGCTACCATAAGAGGCTGTCTTCTGATTCCCACTTGAGGGGTGTCTTAATACAAGTTTGACTGCATGTCATCAATTTCTGTTGTTAGTACTGATGTCTTCTATTTTTGCTTAAATATTGTTCAAAAGAACCTTTGCAAAATAACCATTTGACTGAGTCATTGGAAGTGGCACTGATTGATGTAAAACCCCATAAAGATCAGTTGAGTTGTAAATGTTCCACGTGAGCGACACAGGCCCCTTGGGCCTCTTGTTATAGTGGGAGGGGAGCCTCTTGTTATAGTGGGAGGGGAGAGGGGTGATTATCAAGATTTCAAAATCATTGAATAAAGTCAGAAACTTATTCTTTCATATGTTCTGAGCTTGATGTACTAGGATTATGATATTGGATTATTATTAACCATTTTAGTGCTGAATTTTGTTGGTTCATATTCTTCAATTTTTCTAGCATGATAACTGATGTTTATTTTGAAAACAACATTGTTGTAAGCTGTTGATGTCTATGGCACCAACAACTTCAACAATACTGTTTTCAATTTGAAAATCAGTTTTACTTGAGCCAATACTAGATTCACATAAAATCCTTACATTTGACTTTAGCGCTATAATGGTTAATTTGATAAATGCTTATTGGCGCACTTAGTAAGTTCTAGCTTGGCTAGGCTTTGGGCTTATGGACTTACTTGTATCATTCCATAGCATGTACCAGCTTATTCTACATAATATTGGAAATCAAATACAGTTCAATCTGCTTGATCAACCACCTACCCTTTGGACCAATAGCAGGGTGGTTCCTTAAGACAGTAATCGTTTGACCACATGTATTAAAGAACCCTTATCTCTTGGCTCCAAGGAAACCATTCTATAGCAGGTCCCTTCTTATAAGAGGCTCTGTCTTGTTAGTGGCTAATTTTTGTGGTTCATCAAGACAGGTTATATGTATATAATTTCCACCCTGTGATAATAGCTATCAGAACGCTTGCACAACCGCAAGACATGATCTTATACCAAAATCTAAAAACTTGGAGAAAAATATGTATCCCATGCATTATGGACTGTCACACTCAAAGCCATAAAAGCAAAGAATATCATCCAAAAGAATTGGGAACTGTTAGAAAGCAGTCCCAAATGCAGAAGCACATTCACCACACCACCCGTTTGACTATAGAAAGAATCCCACTTTCAAAGACACCCTTGTCTCTGGAAGATTTGAGTTTCCTGCCAAAACGGGATTCCAAGGAAAAACCTCAAACCCTATCTACCCATGCAACAGGAAAAAATGTTTTTTTCTGTCACAAAATGGATACCAAATGTGAATTCACAAGCACTCACACGGGCCTAAAATACAGATGTAAAGTGAATACATATTGTGATACTCGCAATGTCATATACATACTCACATGCACATCTTGTCACAAACAGTATGTGGGGGAAACCGGACATGAATCCCACATAGCAGTAAAAGAACACTTACAGGATATCAAAAAAAACAAGGCTACCCCTGTTACATCACATTTTAATTTACCCAATCACAGTGGACAAAATGTGCCCTTCAAAATTGTACAAGTTCTTCCTCACAACCCCGAGGATTCCGATAAAACGCTGAAAAGAAAAATATTGGGTACACCAACTCCATACGGTAGATCCTATAGGGATCAATCACGCAGACTGGTGATTCCACAATCCGAGGTTTTTTTATAAACTAATTCTACTTGAATAGAAAGAAGCCAATCCCTGGGGCCTGAGTTTTGTAATTGGACCAATACTGATGGACCATGTCCTCAGTTTTGCAATTACTGAGCTAGAAGCAGAAGTTAGAACAGCTTTAACACCTTTAACAATTGGCCGTGCATGCGAGCCTGATAGCATTAATAACAAACCCCTTAACTATGCAGATAATACCATCTCACCACAAATTGCACGCATCATTGACTCTGCCTAAGAACAGCTCCCTATTGAAGCTGTTGGAGAAGGTCCACTCATCGCACTCCCAAAGCCTAAGAAACCACCCGAACCTCTATCCACCCCAACACCAATAAACCTGTAACACCATCTGGTTTTAACTGTCTGAATGCTGCCAGTCACCAGACAATAATTTCAATAGGCAATAACTCTGGCTATGCTAAATGTTTTGAAAACAATGTGACTGAAGTTGTTAGTGGTCAAATTGTTTTCGGAATATTCAGCATAGCCAGGGTTAAGCCCCTATGGAAAATGTAGTCTGCAGATAGCACTGGCTATAGATAGTCTGGCCACATGTTGACGTCAGTAGTACTATCAAAACATTTGGTGCTTCTACAGGATGGGAATTGATATGTCACCTGCATTTGATACCATCAAGAGACCACATCAAGGGTCAATATTTTTGGTGCCCATCTTGAATTTTCCGAAAAATGGCAGGAAATAGTTTAAAACGCTACTCATCAACTGCTTGGACAGTTTCAACCAGACTTGGCTGGAAGGATACTAGGCTGGTAGGTTTCAGAGCTTGTATGTAGAATTTTGACTAGTCAATTTGTTCGGTGTCATCTTGAATTTTCCTTAAAAATGGCGGGAAATCGTTACATTAACTGCTTGGACGATTTCAACCAGATTTGGCAGGACGAATACTAGCCTGGTAGGTTTCAGAAATTGTATACCGAATTTTGATTGGTTAGATTTTCTGAAAATCATTAAAAGCTTACTCAGTAACCACTTGGCCGATTTCAAACAAAACTTGGTTGGAACAACCCGAGAGTTGATATACTTCAGAACTTGTACACAGAATTTTGATTAGTTAATCTTTTCGTCAGCCATCTTGAATTTTCCGAGACCATATAGAATCGCTAACAACGATCTCTGATGAGTATCCAAGAAACAGTGGAACGAAACGCGATAAGTCTGAATCACTACCACAAAGCAACACATGCTATGGCCGGAGATAAGGGGATGGGGAAAGGACATCAGTACACAACTATGATACCCCCTCATGAGGACATCGAACACAAAATACCCTCTTCAAAACTGGCACCGCGCATGCATGCGGTACCCTCATTCTTCATTTTTCAGATTTTTTGCAGATATGTGCGATGCCCTAGCCAGAGAGTATAAAAGGAGGGAGCAAAATGAGTTCCCAACCATTCAGACCGAGTCCAAAAGATCTCAGCGTAAGGTCATAAGGATATTCCAAAGATAATACGTCTTTATTACACTACTCCTCATTAACTGCTTGAACGATTTCAAGCAAACTAGGCTAGAAGGACCCTAGAGTGGTGTGCTTCAGAGCTTGTTTACAGAATTTTGATTGGTCATTTGATCGACGGCCATCTTGTATTTTCTGAAAATTGGGAATTTGTTTAAAATGCTACTCATTAACCGCTTAGGCAATATCAAGCAGATTTGGCTGGAAGGCTCCTGGTGCAGTAGCATCTAGTAAATCTATTCAGAATTTTGGTAGGTCGATGTTTTGGCAGCCATCTTTGATTTTCTGAAAAATTCCCGGAACCATTTAAAAAATGTACTCCTTAATCAATGGCCCTCTTTCAACAGAACTTGGGTGGAACGATCCTATGGTTATAGGCTTCAACATATCAAACGAGAATCTTGAATGGTAAATTTTTTGGTGCCCATCTTGGTTTTCCGAAAATTATCCATCATGTCTATTCAAATGCTAATGGTCCAGGTGTGTCACAGGCCCTTGGGACTCATTTAAATTATTATTTGAGCAGTACTTTGTTTGTGCCATCCAGATTTCTCATCAATAGAATCATTTAATTAGCGTTATTAACTTTATATTGATCCCAACACGAGGGGATCCCGGTTTTCCTATCGCCGCCATGTTGCTTTTCTGGGATTCCATGGGTCTCCACTCTCCTTTGCTGATTTTAACAAACTATTATCTATTTTAAGAACATCCTAGAACTTTGTTTTATACAGCCAAAATTTGTTTTATGTCGCTGAATACTATCAACGGCCTGCGCTTCCTGGCTGACAACACCGATGCATAAGCCCTTAAATCCATAAACTGCAACACACGCACCAATCTTATTATTTCAACAGCAACAGGTTATATGATTCTAATTTCTAATCTCAGGATATTTCACACTTGGTTTTCAGTTCAATTTTTCCCATTCCTTGATTTTTTTATTCACATGGTATTAATTTAATTTATTTCTTGATTTGATAGCTTTACTTTTGATTTTCATCTCACTTTAATATGTTCATTTCAATTTTAGCCGAATTTGCCTCCTGGATTTAATTTTACAGACTGCCCTCCGCCAGACTAAAACTCAAGTTATATCTTTACCCAATAAAAGTACCCCTTCCACCTCACCCCACCCCTCACACCACAACCCAAATAACACGACAACAACACATGCACATGCCTTGCGACAGTACATTAGGAGACACCAACAATCCCATATCCATCCTAAGCAGCAAATTTGTTTTTGGTTAATTTAGTTTTGAAAATATTATTTAGATCTATGTGACACAGGGTCTATGAATGAACTTCCAGTTGTCCCCGAAACAAACACAAAAAACAAAACCTGTCCTCTTCACTTGCTACATTGACGCAGCTCTAATCCGCTGGTCGAGAACACACCACAAGATCAAACCCTCCAATCTCAATGATAGCTATGCCACTACGGATACCCCATCTGATGCAACTGATTTATTGACTTTATCGATAAGGAGTCCTCTTGATCCACTTTCCAATAGCTGCAGAACATCTCGAGGCTGCAACCCTCTTCAGGAATGAAGCTAAAACAGAGCACACTTATGTATTGTGATGTATACCTATCCGCCAGCACAGAACTGAATGATGATGGCACCCCATCAGGGCACTCAGAAGTGGAGGAAGAGAAGAATCCTCCAGCTCTACTGTCATTGTAACAGGAAATATCACCTTCCAGTCACTTTGGAAGTTGTAGATTCGTGACTCAAAAAGCTTCATGAAAGTCAAGATGCCACTATATGATACTACATGTGCTTCCATAACGCTGTACAATTGCAACAGCTGGTCAGCTTCTAAAGCCCTGTTGGACAAGCTTGATGCATGTCACTGAAAACATCTGCGACCCATTACAAATCATGGCTGACCACACAGTCTAATATCAAATGCAGCACGCAACAAACTGTAACACCGAGCCACTATCATTGAGGGTGGCACAACAGCGATGCTGTATGTTCCCCAGGGGCCTGTATCGCTCACCTGGACCATTAGGCATTTCAACTAGAATGCTCTTTATCAGCAAGATTATCAGCAACCGTTTATCCGACAGTTTCGAAAATTGCAAATTTGAGATCAGAATACCAAAAACACATAAAACCAATTTTGGCTTCAAAATCCATCAAATAAAAAAATCCAACATGGACGCCAAACATGCTATATTTTGATTGGCCCATGATGTCCAGGTTTTTTGACGGATCAAGTTCCCTTAAACAAACTTTAATGGCCCTTAATCCCTAATCACATCTGCCAAATTCCCGCCCGATTTCAATTTCCCTTGAACAAACTTGGTTAAGCTCTTGCCCTAGATCATATTTCATTGGGTTTCCTTCAATCCTCCAAGTGGTTTTGGAGATTTTGACGTTTATAAGAATTGACCAAAATCCAAGATGGCCACCGGCCAAATTGGCTGATTGGCTTCATTTGATCAAACTTGAATCTCTACACCCTAAGGATGCTTCCTGCCAATATAATTGAAATCGGCCCAGTAGTTCTCAAGAAGACATTTTAAATTTCCCATTGCTTTGGTATGGGTCGGAGCTTTTGGCGGGAAAATGATCCAAGATGGCCACCAAACCATTTATCCGACAGTTTCGAAAATTGCAAATTTCAGATCAGAATACCCAAAAAACACATAAAACCAATTTCAGCCTCAAAATCTATCAAATGAAAAAATCCAATATGGCTGCCAAACACGCTATAGTGTGATTGGCCGGGTGCGGCCCTGTTTTTTGACGTATCAGCTTTCCTTGAAAATACTTTAATGGGCCTTAGTCCCTAATCATGTCTGCCAAATTTCGGCCCAATCCCTTCAGTGGTTCTGGAGTTGTTTTCACTAAAACTAGGTCAACCAAGATGGCGGCCAAACCATCTGACCAATCAAGTTCCCTTGAACAAACTTGGTTCAGCTCTTGCCATATTTCATGAGGTTTGCATCAATCCCCCAAGCGGTTTCGAAGATTTTTAGATGTGTCCTAAAATTGGCAAAAATACAAGATGGCCACCGATCGGTTTCGTTTGAACAAACTTGGATCCCTATGCCCTATGGATGCTTTCTGCCAAATGTAACTGAACCAGTGGTTATTGAGTAGTCGTTTAAAGGAAAAGTTGACGGACAGACGACGGGGACACAATGGATGGTCGGCATGGCATAAGCTCACTGAGCCTTTCGGCCAGGTGAGCTAAAAACTGATGCCTCTGCGCAGTCAGTCAGTCGGTTGGCCAGTCAGCCAGTCACTCCTCACCGTCTCAACAAATTTTAAAACTAAATATGGTTAGTCAGTTTAAACTCTTAATCCTCCAATTTGTTCGACATTTTAAATTTTCTAATACAAAATGTCCATTTGCAGGCAAATAGATTATTTTTGAAAATTTATCACTGGAATGTCATTTCTCAAGACCACTACAGAAGCCAAATTTGGTTTCAATCCATTAACAATTGACGAAACATACAGAAACATTTTCCCATATGTTTCATGTCTTGTCTGTCTCCTGTTTGTCAGTGACATTGACCTTAACATTGAAACCCCCCAGAGTTTTGTATAAAGGTCACAGTGACTGTGACCTTGTTACCTCAGTATCATCATGCAGCTTCCTAACAGTATGGCCAACCACATAGCCAAGCTTAGTTGCAATTGGATTAATTGATCTTGAAATATAAGCTGAGTTTTGCTAAAT
Organism: Chaetoderma sp. LZ-2023a; assembly: GCA_034401795.1. NCBI lineage: Eukaryota > Metazoa > Mollusca > Caudofoveata > Chaetodermatida > Chaetodermatidae > Chaetoderma > Chaetoderma sp. LZ-2023a. The sequence continues at coordinate 135,504,842 of CM067360.1, forward strand.
GCAAAAAACTAATATTGTTGATATCGTCGCCGTCAGAAAAGTGACAGATATCTCTATTTCTGCTTCTGTAATAGCACCTAAAAACCTTAGTGTCTCTCTCTGTAAGCTGCCACACGCATACACGTATGTAAATCCTCTAATAGGCTTTTCACATGCCATAAAGTCACATCTCAGAATGGGTTTGGAAACTTCTCCCACTGACACATAGTAAGAGGCAGTCATCCCTATCACTAATTCCCAGTTTGTACCAAAACGAAACCCACTGTGTAATGCACATATGTGCAAAAAAGTGGCACACCTAAGCCATTTACCCTTCAAATAGCGGCATCCCTCAGTGGTAGAGACCATACATACAGGGTCCAGCTAAGAACAATCAGTGGCCATGTGCCAGTACATGCTTCGTACCAGGGACTCTAAATTCAGGGTCCAGCTAAGGACAGTGAGTATGTGACCCTGTGGCCTATAAATAGGAGGCACTGCACCAGGGTCAGGCACCCGCACTGCATCAGGGTCAGGTACCCGACTTTCCTCCTTCAACCTAAGACAAGCGGCAGATATACTTCAGCATCATGGCTTATCACGTTTTACCCGTCTTTTTTAGTTCTGCAGATAAATGACTACCATATTGTTGAGTTTTCTTAGATTTTCTAGAAATGACATAGCAGCTGGTTTCCAAGTCTACACCCCTCCATGCATTTCCCTGACATATACAAGATGCATATTCTAAATGGTGAGGTATAGAGACGCTGGATAGGGGTAGCAGAGGGTGGAGATTACTTTGACTGGGTGGAGATTACTTTAAACACAGACTGGGTGTTGATGTGGAGGATTTAATACCTATAAGAATTCCGCAAGTCTAGGAGCTCCTTGCCGCCGCATTGGCCGAGGCCTGGTGGCTCAGTGCGGGCTGCCGACGCAGCATAAAATTCCACCCGATGTGAGTGACTAGAGAAAGTCTGTCACCTCCAACTGGGTCCGGACCGCTGACTGATGGTACTAAGCTTGCAGAGGCGAGAGAGGAATATTATTTGAACAGGTTATTTGAGCGCTGCATGGTGTTGCTGCCGCTAAAACACTAAGGTAGGCTTTTTTGCTTACAATTTGACACAGTTTTGCCAATGCTGCAGCAGATGATGGTATGGAGATTCATGCTATGTTCGTGTTGTTGGAGACCATCGCATCTGAGGCAAGAAGCCATCACGATGATGTCATGGTTGTTATAGAGGTCCGAAGTTAGCCAAAGTTCCTTCCTGGAGAATTTCTTTGAGTCTGGAACTGCTTGTTAACTAACTGCTGGTGATTAACAATAGAGCCATAAGTATCATCCCCACGGGAGGACACACATGGTTAAAAGATGATTGTTTTACCGGATGTGGTCGTCTGTGGTAGCACCATGTCAATCTGAAGGGAATCCGCTGTGCACCACTGAGAACATCACCATCAACAGAGTAAAGAAGTTGCAATTGCCATAGTCCAAGCGGTATACAGCTCGTTCACTTCAGATTAACATGGTGCTACCACAGGTGCCAGATTTCGAGGACATGTTCTGGTGATGTTCACACATGTGTCTGTTGTAATTTTTTAGACAACTGCGGTAGTGTATGCTACAGAAACAGGGTACACGCTGGTTAGCAGGCTAATTGAATTGATAAAACTATGTCTGATAAAGAGGGTTGTAACCGTGGACACCCATGACGTCATACACATGTGACATAATTAAAAGATGTGCTGGTGATGTGATCTAATGGCGTGGTCTAGAATACCATAGCTGTACATATTTGAAGGTAATCTTGCTAATTGGAAACAGTATTTTTTTTAGTATAAGTGTGAGACATCTAAGCTTAGGAGCCTGCGATTGTGAGGACTCCATATTTCTGTAGGAATTTGCACGTGTTACCTAGTCATTTTCTGTTAGAGAGTTTGCTCTATAGAGATGTGACATCGATAGTGACCAGTACATCCATAGTGACCAGTAAGTGGGTGGGTGTGGTAGCACCAAACTTGTGCTTCACTTAGTACATTATCAAGTAACAGGCCAGTAGCAAAATATGCTAAAACAAACACATCACGAATGGAGTACAATTTTATTCTGATGGTAAAGTATACTTTTCATATTTTCTCTTTTTATCATGCCATCAAAGAAAGATATTCATGCTTTAATAGCCAAATACATTTCTCCAGTCTATGAAAGCTGCCATGATTTACTTTTCAAACAATCAGAAAAAATGTAATCCGTCTGCATCTGTATTTACACTCGTCACATAGTCATCTAAAGTTTGGCAATGCGGTGTAGGTAGCAACAATTTCCAGTCAAATTAGTTCCAAGATATTCAGCATGATAAATATTACATAATAACTAACATGTTGGATCAACACTTGCAGGACATCACATACCCGCTTTAGAAGACAAAATGGAGGCAGCATCACTTGTGTGACACAGAATCTGTATACCATAATCTATCGTACAACCATAATCTATCGTACAATACAATCTCTTTAAATAGAATCTGCAGTCACAGATACATAGATATCGTATTTTATTTTCGTCAAGATGAACGTCCGTCCCTCTTAAGTTCTGCATTCACAGAAATATAGATATCTTATTTAGTCAAGATGAAGTTGCCTCTGAAGATTGATGAATGTGCCTCTGAAGATTGATGAAGGTGCCTCTGAAGATTGATGAACGTGCCTCTCAAGATTTTCATTGCGAGAGTTTCTTGTCATCACACCAGTAATATTGCATTGATACAGCCATCATTCTCCGGATGATTCATAACCTGAGCATATTTACCTGCAGATGAAATAACAACAAAAGATGGTCATTATTCCAATAGGCTTTATACTTATCAAATATTCATCATCGGGGATAACACTGCACTTCAAAATATACATCACACTGATTAAGGGAGGAATACAGTTCAAGCCATGCCCTGCCCATCTTTAGCTAAGCTCCACCCACGCTTTGCACGCCAGGATAGTATCAGGGTGCTAAGTATGAACTCTCTCTCGAGAAAAAAAGAAATCTGTGATTTCGTTTAATTCATATCAAGAGTATACTTACCACCCTGATACTCTATGATATAGCCAGAACTCATAAGTGAATTTGGCGGGAGGGAGGCGAGGTCAGAAGACCGGCTCATCCCTGGAAGAGCAAGCACTTTTGCTTTTGGAGCACAAAAATATCTGAAATTGCGTATGTAATTTTGTAAAAAGGGGAGCGATAACCTGAATCTCCTACATGCTCTCTATGTACTCATGCTGAAGTACTACAAGACATCGGATGAAAGCTTCATATATACTCTCAGATGGAAGCACAAAAAACATGAACCATCACCATGTATGATTACTGTATTCTGCGGCTGTAGTAGTAGAAACATCCTACACCTGCAACCAGTCCTTCGCTTCACCTCACTGTGTCTTGTCCTCAGCCAAAATCTTTAACTTCCTCAGGTTCATTCTTGACCTGAGTGTACCAAGTCCTGCTTTGTTGCGGTCACCTCGTAGTAGCACGCTTAGCAGATTTATGCAATGACATCCTTTCCTGGCTTTGTATTTGTTGGTTCCGAGTAGGGCGAATTCCAAGGCTCTTTGTGCTGGTGTGTCTTCTGGCATCCTTAGCACATGGCCAAACATGGACCATCTTTGCTTGGCGACTTTAACAGACAGCGGCGATGTATTACACATTTTGCATAGTGCATCGTTGGAGATTATGCTGTCTGGCCATCGGTGTCCAGTGATGGTGGGTAGGTGTTTGCGGTGGCAGGGATTGAGTTTGTCTGGAGCTGCCCAGCTGCTACAGTTATACAGCATCAAGGATAGGCAGGTTGCATTGTATAAACGTAGCCTTTTTATCAAGGGCATCTTTGATCTACGAATCCATAGCTTCCAGAAGGACTGGAAAGCTATGTTACCCATGATGCAGCATGCAGCAATGTCAGCAGTATTGTAAAGCAGTGAGCCCAGGATTTTACTTTTCCTCCATCACCATATTAGTAAGTAATTCAAACGTGACAAAAAATAACCATCACCAAATATAGGATTACCTATTTTGATGAGATTCCCTTTAATCACCGCTGCCGATGATAGGTACAGTACGGAATAGCGGGGATTCCTCCCCCCCCCCCCCCACCACTTAATTGCACTGTATGCGAGTCAACGGCCTTATGAACAGTATTTACAAACGGATACAGATTAACGTTTATGTAAAATCGATAAGGCAAGCGGATTTGATGTGTCACGGAGGTAATGATCGGTAAAACTAGACTCACAATGCGATTGTGCTACTGACATGTCATCCGCCAGCACTCCTTTAAACAGAGCCATGGATGTCACTACGCCACGGACACTGTGAGCCTTGGCCATGTCAACTTGTTTTCCCGTGGCGGCTTTGTGGTATTGATGGATGCACTCTACAATCCACCTTGAAATGGTATCTTTTGAAGCTCTCCCACGGGGTTCAATGTAAGATAGCCACAAAGCACTAGGGTCTGTTCGCCATTCCTCTGCACATTGTTTATAACGTGCTAATGCACGGACAGGACACCAAGCCTTTGAATTAGGATCAAACAGACATAATGTCGTTCACAGGGACCCCATTAAACAGGGCAGTGGAAGCCACTACGCCGCAAACACTGTGAGCCTTGGCAAAATCAACTTGTTTACCTGTGGCGGATTTATGACAAAATTCAATACATTCTACAATCCACCTGGAAATGGTGTCCTTGGATGCCCTACCATGAGGATCAATATACGACAACCATAATGCTGTAGGGTCTGTCCGCCATTCCTGCGTACGCTGTTTGTACCTGTTTAATGCTTGGACTGGACACCATGCTTTTGAATTAGGGTCATATCTAGTCAACGCTGGTAAAAATATGGACTGACCTGGATATTTTAGACTGGTTTTTCGCCATAAAGTTAACTCTATGTAGAAGCCTGAGGCCTTCCCCTGTAACAACAAAATGATCTGGCTCTGCTGATAAAGCATGAATTTCACTTCTTCGTCTGGCTGAAGCTGCAGGAATCAGAAAAACTGTTTTAAGTGTCAACATTTTTATGGAAATGGAGCTTAGTGGGTCAAAGGGTTTATCTGCTAATACTTGAAGTACTAACGATAAACTCCAAGACAGAATCACTGAAGGATTCCTAGGTCTTAGATTACTCATGCCTTTGACTAAAGTATTTAGATTACATACGTCGTCACTTTAGTCAAGCAAGGGATAACTGACATTGAAGCTGACTTGTAGCCAGCAATAGAGTTAGGCTTGAGGCTATAGGCATAAAAAAGATGAGAGGAAATCGGCTACTACCTGAATCTGCATCCATCTGCTACTACCTGCATCCATTGGATTAATACCTCTTTTTGAGCACCATTCAGCAAATCTGTTGATTTTATAATTATATGCTCTGCAGATTGACCCCCTTCTGGCTCTTGCCATAAACATGGCTGCTTGCTCAGAAAAGCCCTCATTAACTGCTGATTCCTTGACAACATCCACGTAAGTCAATTGGAACATTGATGGGTTGTTGTGGAAGGCCTTGCCCTGGAAGATTATGTTGTCCATGAGAGGCAAAGGAACAGGATTGCAGACCGGAAGGTCCAGCAGATCGGTATACCATGATCGGCGTGGCCAATTTGGGGTGATCAGAAGCACTTGGCATTCCTGCTGCCTGATTTTCTGGAGAACTTTTGGAATCAGGATTGCTGGCGGGAATGCGTATGCATACATTCCCTCCCAGCTGATAGCTAGTGCATCTATTGTGATAGCGCTCGGATCTGGAATCGGAGAGACGTACGTCGTCATCTTCGCATTCTTGATCGTTACGAATAAATCTATGTTGGGCTTGCCCCAGCGGTTGACAGACGGTCTGCCACACATTGAATTAGTTGCCATTCCGTGGGAAGAATGCTCATTCTTCCGCTCAATGAGTCCGCTAATAGATTTAGCCTTCCCGGAATATGAACGGCTTTCAGGGAAATCCTTCGATCTAGGCACCAGCAAAGCAGTTTCCATGTCATCACCCTGGCGGTTTATGTAAGTCACTACTGTTGTATTGTCTGATCGAACCAGAACAATCTTGCCCCTGACCTTCTCTAGGAAGTGTTCCATGGCTAAAACTACTGCTCGCATTTCTAGCAGACTGATATGTTTTTGTGACTGATCCAGATTCCAAAGCCCTGATACTTTGTCTTCTTCCACGCAAGCTCCCCATCCCACCATTGATGCAATGGAGGGCGGATGGATTTCCATTTCCGTGGCCATCGGCTCATCAACAGGCCACAGTGAGATTTTCTTCCTGCCCAGAAAGATAAACTATGGACCTGAACAGAAGTAAACAAACCCCAAACTTCTTCTTCTTCATGAAGAAAGGGAGATAATTAGAATTTGAACTTGAATACTTGAGAGGCGAATGCTAGACTGAATACTCAAACAAAGATGCATTAGTAGTTGAACTTTATAAACACAATGAACCTATGCAAACCATCAAGCGAGATAATTAACACAACAACCAGTCATAAAATATTTGAAGATTTTTAGAAATAAAGTCTGAAAACTTACTCTCCATATTTAATCTCAGAAGATAAACTCTTGAAGAACGAGTGAAGTCTGCTGAACAACAACAGAAATATCTAGTCCTTAATTCGAAACCTGTGGTGGTGGAGAATGCTGAAAAATTACTTCTTATAGTAATAATTCCCTCTGCAAACTCATAATAAATTATTTGGACGAGGTGTGTACTGGAATACACATTTTTGGCCATAACTTTGGAATGAAAGAAGGTAGATTAGATTAGTACATTTACATTGCGCTGAACTCAGGGCTATACATCTGTAGAATTACCAGATTAAGCACATGCCTTCATATTACAACCGTTTATGACTGCTTTGAGTTTGAGGACAGCAGATCAACTATCTAGGTCAGCTTTTGCCAATAACGCTTGACGCTAGAATCATCAGGTTTAGCACAGGCCTTCATATTACAACATTTTATGATTGATTTGAGTTTAAGATCAACGGATCAGAAGATTTAGCACCTTCATAGTACGATGACTGATCCGAGTTTGACGTCAACGGATCAGAAGATTTAGCACCTTCATAGTACGATGACTGATCCGAGTTTGACGTCAACGGATCAGAAGATTTAGCACCTTCATAGTACGATGACTGATCTGAGTTTGACGTCAACAGATCAACTATATAAGTCATGGGGTCACTAAGTGCACTGTCAAGACAGAGTGTAAATGCATGAGTCAGCATCTCCCTAGAGTGCATTCTAGTTGTTGTTGCTGCAGTTGTTATCGATGTTATTGTCATTGTTGCTGCTGCTGCCGAGGTTGTTGGCATTGCTGCAGTCATTATTGTTGGTGTTGCTGCAGTTGTTGTGGTTGTTGGTGTTACTGCAGTTGTTGTTGTTGCTGCTGCAGTTGTTATCATTGCTGCAGTTGTTGGTATTGCTGCAGTTGTTGTTGGTGTTGCTGCAGTTGTTGTTGGTGATGTTGCTGCAGCTGTTGTTGTTGGTGTTACTGCAGTTGTTGTTGCTGCTGCAGTTGTTGTTGTTGCTGCAGTTGTTGGTGGTGTTCCTGCAGTTGTTAGTGGTGTTGCTGCAGTTGATGTTGGTGTTGCTGCAGTTGTTGTTGGTGTTGTTGCAGCTGTTGTTGTTGGTGCTACTGCAGCTGTTGTTGTTGGTGTTACTGCAGTTGTTGTTGTTGCTGCTGCAGTTGTTGGTGGTGTTGCTGCAGTTGTTGTTGTTGCTGCTGCAGTTGTTGTTGCTGCAGTTGTTGTTGGTGTTGCTGCAGTTGTTGTTGGTGTTGCTGCAGTTGTTGTTGTTGGTGCTACTGCAGTTGTTGTTGCTGCTGCTGCAGTTGTTGTTGGTGTTGCTGCAGTTGTTGTTGTTGTTGGCGGTGTTGCTGCAGTTGTTGTTGGTGCAACTGTTGGTGGTGGTGCTACTGCAGTTGTTGTTGTTGCTGCAGTTGGTGGTGTTGTTGCTGCAGTTGTTGGTGGTGTTGCTGCAGTTGTCGGTGGTGTTGCTGCAGTTGTCGGTGGTGTTGCTGCTGCAGTTGTCAGTGGTGTTGCTGCTGCAGTTGTTGGTGTTGCTGCAGTTGTTGTTGTTGTTGCTGCAGTTGTTGTTGTTGCTGCTGCAGTTGTTGGTGGTGTTGCTGCAGTTGTTGTTGCTGCAATTGTTGTTGGTGTTGCTGCAGTTGTTGGTGGTGTTGCTGCTGCAGTTGCTGGTGTTACTGCAGTTGTTGTGGTTGGTGCTGCAGTTGTTGTTGGCGGTGTTGCTGCAGTTGTTGTTGCTGCAGTTGATGGTGGTGTTGCTGCAGTTATTGGTGGTATTGCTGCAGTTGGTGGTGGTGGTGTTGCAGTTGTTGTTGGTGGTGTTGCTGCAGTTGTTGTTGGTGGTGTTGCTGCAGGTGTTGTTGGTGTTGCTGCAGTTGTTGGTGGTGGTGGTGTTGTTGCTGCAGTTGTTGGTGGTGTTGCTGCAGTTGGTTGTGGTGTTGCTGCAGTTGTTGTTGGTGGTGTTGCTGCAGTTGTTGGTGGTGGTGTTGCTGCAGTTGTTGATGGTGGTGTTGCTGCAGTTGTTGTTGTTGCTGCAGTTGTTATTGGTGGTGTTGATGCAGTTGTTGTTAGTGTTACTGCAGTTGTTGTTGGTGAAGTTGTTGTTGATGGTGTTGCTGCAGTTGTTGTTGGTGGTGTTGCTGCAGTTGTTGTTGGTGTTGCTCCAGTTGTTGTTGGTGGTGTTGCTGCAGTTGTTGGTGGTGGTGTTGCTGCTGCAGTTGTTGTTGTTGGTGGTGCTGCTGCAGTTGTTATTGGTGCTGCTGCAGTTGTTGTTGGTGGTGTTGCTGCAGTTGTTGGTGGTGGTGTTGCTGCAGTTGTTGTTGGTGTTGCTGCAGTTGCTGTTGCTGCAGTTGCTGTTGCTGCAGTTGTTGGTGGTGTTGCTGCAGTTGTTGGTGGTGTTGCTGCAGTTGTTGTTGGTCTTGCTGCAGTTGTTGGTGTTGCTGCAGTTGTTGGTGGTGGTGTTGCTGCAGTTGTTGGTGGTGTTGCTGCACTTGTTATTGGTGGTGTTGATGCAGTTGTTGTTGGTGTTGCGGCAGCTGTTGTTGTTAGTGTTACTGCAGTTGTTGTTGGTGGTGTTACTGCAGTTGTTGTTGGTGGTGTTGCTGCAGTTGTTGGTGGCGTTGCTGCAGTTGTTGGTGGTGTTGCTGCAGTTGTTGTTGGTGGTGTTGCTGCAGTTGTTGGTGGTGGTGTTGCTGCTGCAGTTGTTGGTGGTGGTGTTGCTGCTGCAGTTGTTGTTGTTGGTGGTGTTGCTGCAGTTGTTGTTGCTGCGATTGTTATTGGTGTTGCTGCAGTTGTTGTTGGTGTTGCTGCAGTTGTTATTGGTGGTGTTGCTGCAGTTGTTGGTGGTGGTGTTGCTGCAGTTGTTAATGGTGGTGTTGCTGCAGTTGTTAGTGGTGGTGTTGCTGCAGTTGTTGTTGGTGCAGTTGTTGTTGCTGCAGTTGTTGTTGGTGATGCTGCAGTTGTTGTTGGTGTTGCTGCAGTTGTTGTTGGTGTTGCTGCAGTTGTTGTTTGTGTTGCTGCCGTTGTTGTTGCTGCAGTTGTTGTTGGTCGTGTTGCTGCAGTTGTTGTTTTTGGTGTTGCTGCAGTTGTTCTTGGTGGTGTTGCTGCAGTAGTTGTTGTTTCCTGTGAATAATACATGATAACATTTGTTTTAGTTTCTTACCCCAAATCACTTTTCCACCCTGTGTGACCAAGCCCAGCTCACTGATGTTGACCTACAATATAAAATAACATAAACACATTTATTAGCGGCTTGTTACAGACCAAGGACCAGTTTCACAATGGTGCCTAAAAAACAGACCAATCAGAATACCTCATTTGACAAGCCATACTTAAGAACCCTAGTGTACTTATCTTTGTGAAACCAGCTCCAGCTAAGCCGTTACAATTTACCTCATTCCGTTCCAGCCTGTTACAGATCAGCTAAGCTTTTAGCTCAGTTAATCACAAACATACAGTAGTGAAAAGGTTCTGTTTCCTCCATCCATACTGTGACAAATAATGTGGAAATCTGGTACTGTCACCCCTTCTCCAATGACTTAAAATTTTGCCGCTCTGAAACTAGAGGTTTGACACTTACCTGTCTGATACTTAACCCTTTAACACTCAAATTTCTTCAAAATTTGTTTAATTTACTTATAGAAAATCCATTTGGAGACCAAGTGAAGACCATTTTTGAAAAAAAACCCTATTGGAATGACTGGCTCGGTTATCGAGCTATTAATTCCAATGGTAAATTTTTAAAAACCCAGTTTTTGGCCATTTTTGAGTGTTAAAGCTCTTTCAGACCCCTGATACTTAGCTTGCACCAACCTGAACAGAACTTCTCTGTAACACGCTAACAAACACAGCACTTCTGTTACACCTTATATATTTAGCCTAAGATGCACTCACACTACAAGTTTGGAGATCATAGGTGGAAGCTTTGAGAATACAGACCTAACAACAAATTATTTGATTGTTATTAAACTGTGAAAAGTAGATGACAGTAGCCTACTTTTGATACATTAAATACCTTTAGCCAAAGATGCCAAATACCATACAAACAAGTTTGATTATTGCTACGAAAAATTCCTCTTCAAACTACAGCACATACAAGAAATGTAATAAGTAGGTCAGCGACCTACATGCATTCATACACCAAGCTCAGCCAGGGAATGAGAAATTACAAGCCAGACAAACATTATGAGTGAATCATGAAAAGTAGGTTACAATGACTTAATTTGGACATGACACAGGTCTATAGAATACAATGCATTCATACACCAAGTTTCAGTGCTGTATAAGAATAACTGAACCAATTGAAATTACAGCTAGGACAGAACATTTCTAAGATGTTCATTCAGTGTACAGTGGTGAAAAGTAGGTTACCCTGACCTACTTATGACACACAATTAGTGTACAATACAACCATACAAGTTAGATTACTGTATGCGAAAAGCTCTTGCAACTACAGCTCGGATTTAAGGATTTTCTATCATGTTTAGCAAATCATGAAGAGGTCACGCTGATCTATTTTAGAGACATGACACACCATTAGACTATGATATCACACAGTTCTATGATGACACACCATTAGACATGATGACACACAGTTAGACTTGATGTCAAACAGTTAGACTATGATGACACACAGTTAGGCTATGATGACACACCATTATACTATGATGACACACAGTTAGACTATGATGTCACACAGTTAGACTATGATGACACACAGTTAGGCTATGATGACACACAGTTAGGCTATGATGACACACAACATTAGACTATGATGACACACAGTTAGACTTTGATGACACACAATTAGACTTTGACGACACACAGTTAGACTATGATGACACACAGTTAGACTATGATGACACATAATTGGACTACGATGACACACAATTAGACTATGATGACACACAATTAGACTATGATGACACGCCATTAGACTATGATGACACACCATTAGACTATGATGTCACACAGTTAGACTATAATGTCACACAGTTAGACTATGATGACACACCATTAGGCTATGATGACACAGTTAGACTATGATGACACATCTTTAGCCTATGATGTCACACAGTTAGACTATGATGACACACAGTTAGACTTTGATGACACACAGTTACACTTTGATGACACACAGTTAGACTATGATGACACACAGTTAGACTACAATGACACACAATTAGACTATGATGACACACAATTAGACTATGGTGACACGCCATTAGACTATGATGACACACCATTAGACTATGATGTCACACAGTTAGACTATAATGTCACACAGTTAGACTATGATGACACACCATTAGGCTATGATGACACAGTTAGACTATGATGACACATCTTTAGCCTATGATGTCACACAGTTAGACTATGATGACACACAGTTAGACTATAATGACACACCAATAGACTATGATGACACACAGTTAGCCTTTAGTGATAACACCAAGTGATGTGTACATTACCTCTATGACTGTGCCGTTAGTGATAACGTCCAGTGATGTGTACATTACCTCTATGACTGTGCCTTCAGTGATAACGTCCAGTGATGTGTACATTACCTCTATGACAGTGCCTTTAGTGATAACACCCAGTGAGGTGTACATTACCTCTATGACTGTGCCTTTAGTGATAACACCCAGTGAGGTGTACATTACCTCTATGACTGTGCCTTTAGTGATAACGCCCAGTGAGGTGTACATTACCTCTATGACTGTGCCTTTAGTGATAACACCCAGTGAGGTGTACATTACCTCTATGACTGTGCCTTTAGTGATAACGCCCAGTGATGTGTACATTACCTCTATGACTGTGCCTTTAGTGATAACGCCCAGTGATGTGTACATTACCTCTATGACTGTGCCTTTAGTGATAACGCCCAGTGATGTGTACATTACCTCTATGACTGTGCCTTTAGTGATAACGCCCAGTGATGTGTACATTACCTCTATGATTGTGCCTTTAGTGATAACGCCCAGTGATGTGTACATTGTGGAGCTCGGATTCTTCTTCACACCAATGATCGGCAAACAGAAGGTGGCCTTTAATTCTGGGTGTGTCACATGAGCTTTCTTGAAACGTAATCCCTAAACAACAAGTATAGCAAATAAACCAATAAATAAGAAGAGGACATGCATGCATGTGCGATTCATGTACATAGACAGTAAGCCTATATACTTATAGAGAGTAAGTCAACATACCTGTCGACAGTAAGCCTACATACTTATAGAGAGTAAGTCAACATACCTGTAGACAGTAAGCCTACATGCATATAGAGAGTAAGTCAACATACCTGTAGACAGTAAGCCTACATACTTATAGAGAGTAAGTCAACATACCTGTAGACAGTAAGCCTACATACTTATAGAGAGTAAGTCAACATACCTGTAGACAGTAAGCCTACATACTTATAGAGTAAGTCAACATACCTGTAGACAGTAAGCCTACATGCATATAGAGAGTAAGGCTACATGCATATAGACACTAAGCCTACATACTTATAGAGTAAGTCAACATACCTGTAGACAGTCAGCCTACATACTTATAGAGAGTAAGTCAACATACCTGTAGACAGTAAGCCTACATACTTATAGAGAGCAAGTCAACATACCTGTAGACAGTAAGCCTACATACTTATAGAGAGTAAGTCAACATACCTGTATACAGTAAGCCTACATACTTATAGAGTAAGGCTACATGCATATAGACACTAAGCCTACATACTTATAGAGTAAGTCAACATACCTGTAGACAGTAAGCCTACATACTTATAGAGTAAGTCAACAAACCTGTAGACAGTAAGCCTACATACTTATAGACAGTAAGTTTACACACTTATAGATAGTAAGCCTACACACTTATAGATAGTAAGCCTACATGCTTATAGACACTAAGCCTACATACCTACAGAGAGTAAGTCAACATACCTGTAGACAGTAAGCCTACACACTTATAGATAGTAAGCCTACACACTTATAGATAGCAAGCCTACATGCTTATAGACACTAAGCCTACATACTTATAGACAGTAAGCCTACATACTAATAAGCCGTGACAATAATAAAAACTACATACTTGCGAGTGCCTAGTGATATAGCAAAAATGGATCTCAGAAAAAAGTAAAAGTAAGAATATCTGAAATGTACACCATCAATTCCAGTCAATTCGTGTGGTTGAGATCTGGTTGAAAGCTAGTCCGGTGAAAGAGGATTTCTGTTCTCTGGATGCTGGTCTAGTGGTAGGCTAATCACTTCCCAAACGCTAGGTGGAAGGTGTCACAGAATTCGCTGGTTCACACCCGGCTCGGTCCAAAATTGAAAGATGGCAATGTTATTATTATTGACCAATGCGATGATCATCTACAATTCCAATAAGAGGTTTCCTCAGACGCAGTCCTGTCCAGGGATGGGCCAAATTCTATTTTATCAATTCCAATTCCAACTCAATTCATTTTATCAATTCCAATTCTGTTTCCACATCAATTTATTTTATCAATTCCAATTCTACCCACAAAAGTTCAATTCCAATTCCATTTTATCAATTCCAAGTCCAATTCCATACCAATATTTACTTGAGATCAACATTGTTATATTTTAACCATTTAATGCCCAAGATTGGCCAAGAAAAAATTGATTTATCATTAGCAAATGTCCATTTGCAGGATACTAGTATGGCTATTCTTTTAAATTTAACAATGCAATGACTCGCTCAGTTATGGAATCAGTCCTTCCACTGGTAAATCTTCAAAAAAAGGTCTCTTAGCATACATATGATCCATCCTCAAAATCAGTGCAGAAGGCATTTTGGCTGGCTTCTCCGTTAATATTTAAAACAATTACAATAAAAATTGTTGTTGCCAGGGGTAGTTATATCTTTCAGTCAAATTATTGTCCAAAATGTCAACATAAGCAGATCTTATTTTTAGTTTACTTGCCTTAATTATAGCTTAATGCTGATTTTTTTACTGATGACCATGACTAAAGGTTAATGCCATGTGTAATTACTATAGACACATGTAAACCTCGCTATATAAATGTTTGAATTAAAAAGCATTAGACTACAATGCATATAGTACAGTACTGAGTGAGAGTACTGAGCACATGTATGTAGAGTTTAAATAACACCTCTAGTCCAGATGTCTGTGTTTTAAAAGCTGAGCCATTTCACAGAGGGGGGGGGGGGGTTGTTCAGTGATTCCTTTATGTAGGAGGGTATAATTACAGGGCAATTATCTTGTAATGTACTTCTTTCTTCACCCATTTCATTCCATGCAGGTGATAGTTATTACTTTCCTGAACACTATTGCTAACATCTTGATGAATAATTTTAACACAATCTGGTTATCTTGGTTCTAGCTTAAATATTTTTAATCATTTTAACTAATTTGTATGTTTTTAAAGATGGCATGATTTCATAGAGCTGAAAACCTGTTTCCAGGGAATGCAGAATGAAACAAGTTCAAGATCAGTGGCTTTGATTGAATAAAGGAGGTACAAAGCTTTCATAGAATAAAACAGTTAATTGGTCATTGAGTTAATTCAAAAAAGTATTAAAGTTCATAGTATTTATCAGATCTTTATTTTGTCAGGTCAGAGAGCAAGAGATTATTTTTGAAAATTTACCATTAGAATTACTGGCTGTTATCCAGCTAGCCACTCCAGTGGTAAATTTTCAAAAAATAGTCTTCCATTGGCCTGCCAATGCACATTTCTCAAAGTCATTACAGAAGGTGTTTTGGTCGGCTTAGGTGCTAACTTGCTCATCACTGAATTATCAGTATCTCAAATTCTAGTCCTCAAGCCAAACATATAACTAAGTTGCTAAAATTAATTTTAATAGAAACTGTTGCAGCCGTAGGAGACAAAAGTATTCAATCAAATTAATTTTAAAATATTCAATAAGGCATCTACCGTATTTCGCTTAATTGAAGCCTAGGCTTCTATTAGGACAAGAGGTGTTCAATTTCCAACCCAACATCTCTGAGAAAGGGGGTGGGTTTATATTAGTTTTCCCCAAAAAATTTTCTAAAACTGATACCATGGAAATTCAACGCATTTTCTCCTGGAAAAATTCCCACCGCCTTTGCTATATACCTCAAAACATCACCGGGGAAGTGAAATTATTTGATTTGAGCGCCTAAATATTGCGTATCCTTTAATAAAGGTCGTTTATTACATCAAAATTAATCCACAATTTGATATAAAATGGCGTAACGAAAAAAACTAATCGCATGATTCGCCTCCAAATGAAGTTTATTTTAGAGCGAGTACTCGGATATAAATATTCTGGAATCGGGGACTCGGAACTCTGAAATTTCTATATATTATCATTGCGCGATAGGAACTGAGTATTATACTGATCTGAATAATGGGTACCCGTTTGATAAACTCCCGTTAGCTTATAGTATCTCGTGAGAACATGCCGCCTACCATCGCAAGAGCTGCTGGCTCGCCAACTTAAGAAGCCGGCTATATTGTCGTTCGTAATAATCCAATTTGGATCATTTAATGTTGATCGGTGTTACAAAATTGATGCACATTTCCTCCCGTGGTTGTTTGGTACATAAATTTGGTCTTTATAAGGAAGGTATTTAATCACGCCGAGACTGTTTTACTCGCATTTTGACTACAAGTGTGGAATAAACTTTATTATATCTTGAACATACGTGGCCTACTATTAGTATTAATGTAATAGGTGGTGAAGATTTACAAATCCGAGGCCTGTATTGACTTCTAGAGGGGCCGGAAATGTATCAGGGCAGAGATCGGTCTGAAAGCCTGTGGCACGATTATTATTATTATACATGCTATTCTTACAAATTTGCTCTTAAAAAAATTTTCCTATACAATCTGCTGAGCTAGGGGGTGGGCTTCTAATACAGAGTTTTGCCGTTTTGCAACTGCTAAGAAATCATTGGAGCGCATATGTCAAAGTTAGGGGGTGGGCTTCTATTAGAGCATAGGCTTCAATTAGGCGAAATACGGTATATTATTATTAATATGTTATAGCTGGCATAATAAATATTATCAACATGCATATAGAATGAAATGTGGTAAATGGTATCATATAGATCATTTAGTTAGAAATGCATTAAGGGCACATAAAGAGCAGTGTGTATAATTTAGATATTACATGCACATTTTACAGCCAACAATGTTCAGCAAATCTATGACAAATATGACTGGAATTGATTGGAATTGAACTGGAATTTATCAATTCCAGTCAATTCAAATTATCAATTCCAAATCCAATTCCAATTCAGGTGTCATAAAATTTATCAATTCCAATTCCGGAGCCCTCAGATTTATCAATTCCAATTCCGGAATTGAATTGGAATTGACTGAACAATTCCAATCGGAATAGACCCCAGCCCTGGTCCTGTCATCACATGAAGTTTATAAAAATAATATTGTTGAAGTTGTTGATGTCCTAGACAACAACTTACAACAGCATCATTTTTAAAATGATTATCATTTACAATGCAAGCTAAAAAATTCACAGTCAAAAGGGTTAAAAATAATCCAGCATTTGAATCCCAATACATCAAGTACTGAACATATGAAGCTATAAGTTTCTGATGCTATTCAATGATTTAGAAATTTTGATACCCCCACCCACCCATCCACCCAATGTAAATAGATTGTAAAATGAGCCTCTACAGTTAATGCAACTTCCCCCCCCCCCCCCCCACCACCCTAAGCACTAAATCATCTTTGTATATAAGATTATTTCCATGAAGCGACATGTTATAAACACACCCCCCCCCCCCACACCACTCCACCCCCCTCCACCACCACCACCACCCCATGTTATAATAAGATCATCATAATTACATCATCATAATTAGGTCATCATAATTACATTATCATAATTACATCATTATAATTTGATCACCATAATTAGATCACCATGATTAGGTCATCATAATTAGGTCACTATAATTAGATCACCATAATTACATCATCATAATTACATCACCATACTTAGATCACCATAATTAGGTCATCATAATTACGTCATAATTAGATCATCATAATTACATCACAAAAATTAGATCATCATAATTAGGCCATAATTAGATCATCATAATTAGGCCATAATTAGGTCATCATAATTGGGTCATAATTAGATCCTCATAAAATAGATCCTCATAATTAGATCATCAAAATTAGATCATCATAATTAGATCATCATAATTAGATCACAATAATTAGATCATTATAATTAGATCATTATAATTAGATCATTATAATTAGATCATCAAAATTAGATCATCATAATTAGATCACAATAATTAGATCATTATAATTAGATCATCATAATTAGATCACAATAATTAGATCACAATAATTACATAATTATAATTACATAATTATAATTAGATCACCATAATTACATCATCACAATTAGATCATCATAATTAAATCACCATAGATCACCATAAATAGATCATCATAATTAGATCATCATAATTAGATAATTACATTATGATAATTACATCATCATAATTAGATCATCATAATTTATAAAATCACACGAGAATGTCTCGCTGTATGGAGACGGAAATGCCATCATCTGTTTAAATAGAAATGTTCTGTTGTGTTTCAATTTGTAAATGTTTTGCAGGAAAATGCCATTTTCTGTTAATTTCCATTTGAATGACTTTGTCAGTTTCGGTTAACCAATTGTATGAATTCTGTCCATTTTTGTGATCGCTGTAAAACACTGGCCCTATGAAGCTGCCAGTGAACACTGGTCCTATGAAGCTGCCAGTGAACACTGGCCCTATGAAGCTGCCAGTGAACACTGGCCCTATTAAGCCGTCATTGAACACCGGCCCTATGAAGCCGTCATTGAACACTGGCCCTATGAAGCTGTCATTGAACACCGGCCCTATGAAGCCGTCATTGAACAGTGGCCCTATGAAGCTGTCATTGAACACCGGCCCTATGAAGCCGTCATTGAACACTGGCCCTATGATGCTGCCATTGAACACCGGCCCTATGAAGCTGTATTTTCTTGGTAAACTGTATCACTGATGCAGGCCACCAGACAATAATTTCAATGATCAACAATTCTTGACTTGCTGACTATTTTGTAAAGAATTTGATTGATTAAATAACTTTCAGTCAAATTTTTCTCAAAATAAATAGCAGGTCCAGAGATATACCCCTTGGAATCTGTCGTCTGCAGATACTCAAAAGTCAACAATTAATTAGTGCACTCACCATAGGTCTAATAAATCTTTCAAACTTTGGTGGCTTTCTCGTGAATCCTTCACCAACATAACAGACTTTTGTAACCATTCTCTTCCAAGCTTTCCCTAAGCAGGAACACATCAAAATGAAATGTACATATCTAGTTATAGACCATACATTATAACAAGAGGCCCAAGGGACTGTGGCGCTCACCTGGACCATTAGCATTTGAACCATTTGCAATTACATAGATATGATGGATAATTTTCGGAAAATCCAAGATGGCCACCCAAAAAATTTACCAATCAAAATTCTGAATAGAAAGTCTAGTCTACCTTGATAGGGTCACTCTAGTCAAATCTAAGATGTTCACCAAAAAAATCGATGAATCAAAATTCTGAATACGTCCGTTCAGTCAAATTTGGTTGAATCAGTAAAAATGGTAAGGAGAAGCATTTTGATAATTTCCGGTAAATTTTTATTTAAAATCTAAGATTTTCACCCAAAAAATTGATGAATCAAAATTTTGAATGGATTTTCTAGAGCCTCCGACCATAGGGTCCTTCCAACCAAATTTGGTTGAAATCAGCCTAGTGGTTAACGAGGAGTAGTGTTTTAAAGCAGACGGATGACATGGCATAAACCCACCCCAAGGGCGCTGTATCGCTCACCTGGACCATAGGCATTTAAACTAGAATGCTCTTTATCAACAAGATGTCCACCAAACCGTTTATCCGACAGTTTCGAAAATTGCAAATTTGAGATCAGAATACCCAAAAACACATAAAACCAATTTCGGCCTCAAAATCCATCAAATAAAAAAATCCAACATGGTATATTTTCATTGACCCATGGTGTCCAGGTTTTTTGACAGATTAACTTCTCTTGAACAAACTTTAATGGCCCTTAGGCCCTAATCATATCTGCCAAATTTCGGCTTGATCCCTTCAGCGCTTCTGGAGAATAAGTCATTTCGCTACAACTAGGTCAACCAAGATGGCCACCGGACCATTTCACCAATCAAGATCCCTTGCCATAAATCATGTTTCATGGGTTTGCATCAATCCCCCAAGCGGTTTCGGAGAAGATTTTTAAAGACATTTCCTAAAATCGGCCTAAATCCAAGATGGCCACCGGCCAAATTGGCCGATCAGGTTCATTTGAACAAACTCAGATCTCTATGCCCTATGAATGCTTCCTCCCAAATATAATTGAAATCGGCCCAGTGGTTCTTGAGAAGTCGTTTAAAGAATTCCCCATTGCTTTACTATGGGAGACTATGGCGGGAAAACAAACCAAGATTGCAGGGAAACTGTTTATCCGACAGTCTTGAAAGTGGGATATTTGAACTGGCCACACTGACAAGCATATATAAAGCAATTTTCGCCACCAAAATACACCAAATACAAAAAAGCCATTATGACCAAGAAACGCTAAATTTTGATCGGTTGATGGCGGCCATGTTTTTTAACGAACAAACTTCCCTTGAACAAACTTGAAAGGACCTTGGTCCCTAAGCATATTTACAAAATTTCAGCTCTATTCCTTCAGCGGTTCGGGAGAAGTCGTTTTCGCAAAAACTAGGTCTTCCAAGATGGCCGCCAAGCAAATCGGCCAATCAGGTTGCCTTGAACAAGCTTGGGTCTACCATTGCCACAGATGATGTGTTATGAGTTTTGAATCAATTCCTCCAGCGGTTTTGGAGAAGATTTTTTAAAGTGTTTCTAAAAATCAGCCATTTTGGTCGGCCATCTTGGATTTTGGCCAGTCGGCTTCATTTGAACAAACTTGAATCTCTATGTTCTGCCAAACATAATTGAAATCGGCCCATCGGTTCTTGAGAAGTCGTTTTAAAGGAAAAGTTGACAGACGGACGGTCGCCACGACATAAGCTCACTCCAGGTGAGCTAATAATACTTAACTGTCAGTTCCAATGAACAAATCCGATCTGTCACTCAAGTATACTACATCATAATCAATGGAGGAATCTAGTTTTAGCTATGCACTGCACACACACACACACACCCTACCCACTAGGTGGAAAACACTACATAGGCTGCGGTGCAAGAGGAAGCCTAAATCAACAATCAGCATTTTATCAAATGAGTCATAGTTTGTCACAGTGCGTAAGTATTGGCTGGCCAGTGGTGAGTTTCTACTTGTGACTTGTTTCTATGCATGCAGTTTGATAAAAATAGGGTTCTTCTAGCCAAATTCAGTTCAAATCCACCAAGCAGCTAAGGAGATGTATTTTGACAATTAGAAGTACATTTTTCAAAAAATTTAAGATTTTCACACAAAATATTCTGAACAGAAGTTGTGGAGCCTGCCACAATAGGCTCTTTTGAGCAAATTGGTTGAAATCTGCCAAGCAGTTAACGAGATTCGTTTTGACTATTTTCGGTAGTACCACATTAGGATCCCTCCAGCCAAATTTGGTTGAAGTCTGTCAATCCATTGAGGATGATATGCAATTTGACAGATGGATAGAGGGATGAAGGACAGATGGCACACCCCACCCCATAAGCTCAATTCAGGCCAGCGAAGTGCCAGGTGAGCTAATAAACTAAGCGTGTTATGGTTTCATTGATAAGTTCTTAACACTAATGCAGTACAATAAAACAATGAGTTAAATTTAAGGATGGACATAAAGTAATTAGTATCTTTAAATTTATTTGTCTTACTTCTTGTTTTTCCAGTTTTAACGACTTTGAACACTTCTCTCTCACTAACTCCAAGCACTTTAGGAAGAGGAACAGTCCATTTACCCTGCAAGAGAACAGCAGCATGTCAGTGTGAAAAGAGGAACAGTCCATTTACCCTGCAAGAGAACAGCAGCATGTCAGTGTGAAAAGAGGAACAGTTCATTTACCCTGCAAGAGAACAGCAGCATGTCAGTGTGAAAAGAGGAACAGTCTATTTACTCTGCAAGAGAACAGCAGCATGTCAGTGTGAAAAGAGGAACAGTTCATTTACCCTGCAAGAGAACAGCAGCATGTCAGTGTGAAAAGAGGAACAGTTCATTTACCCTGCAAGAGAACAGCAGCATGTCAGTGTGAAAAGAGGAACAGTTCATTTACCCTGCAAGAGAACAGCAGCATGTCAGTGTGAAGACGAACAGTTCATTTACACTGCAAGAGAATAGCAGCATGTCAGTGTGAAAAGAGGAACAGTCTATTTACCCTGCAAGAGAACAGCAGCATGTCAGTGTGAAAAGAGGAACAGTCTATTTACTCTGCAAGAGAACAGCAGCATGTCAGTGTGAAAAGAGGAACAGTCTATTTACTCTGCAAGAGAACAGCAGCATGTCAGTGTGAAGAGGAACAATTCATTTAACCTGCAAGAGAACAGCAGCATGTCAGTGTGAAAAGAGGAACAGTCTATTTACTCTGCAAGAGAACAGCAGCATGTCAGTGTGAAGAGGAACAATTCATTTACCCTGCAAGAGAACAGTATGAAAAGAACAAGACCAGGCATTTCTACAAGGGCCATACTACTGCAGTATAATGAACAGCAATAATGTCGTATATACCTGTGGAGAGTGGAGAATACAGCCGTGTGTTGTGTATGTGCGTGCATGCATCCATGCAACAAAAGTAGATTATGTACAGTGTGTGTACTTTGGGCAGACACACCATTATTCAGACATTTCACAACATAGAAAATTAGAAATGAATCTTAATCCTTTGACCGAAGAATTATCAACATCTCATTTCTAAGGCAACCATAAAGGAAAATTGTTGAATATTTAGAAATTACTTTGACTGCAAAATTTTGTTGCTTACGGGAACAACGGCGTCCAGTCAAATTAATTTCAATTAGAGGCCTACCTGGAACATGTGTGGAACATAGGCATTTCACCTAGAAAGTTTGTCACCTTTAAGTAGAACACTAAGGTTTGGCCAGAACCACAACAAAAACAAGAATGTGTTCTACCAGATTTGGTTAAAATTGGTCCAGTGGTTCTTAAGGCAATATTTTCAATTTCCCATTGCTTTACTATTGAAATCTTTGCGGGTAAAGAAAACAAAGATAGCCACCAATACATTATTTCCGACAGTTACGAACGTGGCAAATCTGAAATCAGCATATCCGAAAACCTATATAAAATCAGTTTCAGCTTCAAAATCCATCAAATAAAAAATTCAATATGGCCTCCAATCACGCTAGATTTTGA
Organism: Chaetoderma sp. LZ-2023a; assembly: GCA_034401795.1. Lineage (NCBI taxonomy): Eukaryota > Metazoa > Mollusca > Caudofoveata > Chaetodermatida > Chaetodermatidae > Chaetoderma > Chaetoderma sp. LZ-2023a. Next base: position 135,527,778 of record CM067360.1, read on the forward strand.
TTGAACCACAGTGGCCATGTTTCTTTGATGTATTAAGCTCCTTCGAACAAAGCTTAAAGCCCCTGTTAATGCCTTAGAATCATATTTACTAAATTTCGGCCCGATCCAATCGCGAAAACTAGGTCGTCAAAGATGGTCGCAGAAGAAATTGGCCAATCAAGTTCCCTTGAACAAACTTGGTTCAGCTGTTGCCTTAGATGAGCTTTGAATCGCTCTCCCAAGAGGGTTTGGAGATGTTTAAAGACGTTTCTAAAAATCAGCCAAAATCCAAGATGACCAGCGGCCAAATTGGCCTCTGGGCTTTCTTTGAACAAATTTAGATGTCTATACTACAGTACATGTATTTTGCGATTTGACAACTGACGCAAATTGCTATGAAATTAGAACGGTAACTACGTACGACTGTTCACTTCGACGCTATCTACCTCACTGGTGACGGTATACCTAATTAAACCAGTATAAACGATAAATTAAATAAATAGTCTGGTTCATGTGATGTCGTGAAAATAACACTAACTACTAAAATGTTGATTTTCAACACCATTATTAGGTCACTATTTTCTAAAGCGTAGGAAAATCTAACGCATGTAAGTAGGAACCCGGATATGAGAGCAAGTTTAGGCTCCTAGTAGAGTAGCGCTGATACGGTTAGAGTTCGTATACCCACCTACAGTATGATCTAGTCTATTAAGTCATGTGTTTGTATTCGAGATATCCTCAATAAACTGTCATTCACGCGGATGAATGTCATTCAGCACATAACTAAAGGGTACATGTAGTCATTTCCTGGAAATCGCACCTCAAGAATTCTCACAAAAATCTGTTTGACTATTTTTCGAGGTTTATGTCATATAATAAAGAGATTATGATAATTTGACAACATAAACGCAATGATTCGCGCGAATCTAACTTAAATCTACTTAAATAAAACAAAACGATGTGATTCTAACTCTATCGAGCAAATAAGTCATGTGTTAAAAAAAATACTGCAATTTACAGGAATTCCATTCATAAAATCAATAGTAGTGAATATTCCGGCGGAAGAATTCATTAACAACCAATCACATTACGCCTGCTCGTATTTGAGAGGGGCTAAGAGGTTTATTTTACTTGCAATTGCTCCGCCAACGTAAGAAGCGATTTAATCATTTTCATTTCTCAGACGTTCAAGCAATTGGTCTCGTATGTCTTGGATCATTTTATGTTTGTCGAAATCTAACGGAAATAATGACATGTTTGGATTGGAAGTTCATTGTAGTTGTTGTTTTCGTAGCATGTTTCTTGAATCTTTTGTATCGTGTCGCATTTGGAATCCTAATTAAACATGGTACAAACTCGATTTGAAAAAGGATTATCTGTTACAGAGGTAATTTATAGTTTTTCAAATTATTCAATCTTACCCTGAAACCGCAGAGCTTACGTCATCTAAAATTCACAGCTGGCAAATCAAATCATATTTGCCAAGGGTCGTCCTCGGCTGATTTGTTGGGATTTCACCAACACCATTGCTTTCCCACAGCTAATAGTTATAGATGACTGTATTTTATGGCCCTATTAGCAAATGCTTACCCACTAGATGATAATATTAAACTGCAAGTCAAGAACAAACTAGTTTAGGACAGTCACAAGATTTCGCGCAATGGCGATCTTACGGACGTTTTTTTTTTTCGTAATGGTTTTTAAACCGTCACCATAAAAAAACGTCAGATAGTGTGAAACCGGTATACCGCCCAGCCCTAGGATAGATGACGGACACATGGTCGCCACGGCCTAAGCTCACTAGACTTTCCGGCCAGGTGAGCTAAATATTGAACAGAATAAGTTTTATACCATGAACAATATACTTTGTCCATGAAAGGGTTCTTTGCTCTTTACTTCAGGAACAGATCTTTGTGGATACTAACAGAATTAGATTTCTTTTTTCACGATAAAGTTGATACTTACCATCCTGATACTCATTGATATTTCCTAAATATTGCTGTAGCTACAATATTACAGAGACTATTAAAGAAAACCTGCCCCTACTAGGCAGATTACACCTCTGTCACTCCCGTGGAAGTGCGACCCCCACAGCGCGCATGCGCAGAGTGAGACGTCCTCTGACAAATTGTCAAAGGAAAAAGTGTGCCATGCCCAGAAACTCCGGGTAGCCGACCGCATCATGCAGTCCAAATCCAGGTTAATGCCATCCTGGATGGCTCTCTGGACTGTGATGAGTAATGGCTTGCGTGATGCGGATGCTGCTACCACCCCTGCTGGGAAACGTGCGAGAGGGCTGAAATGGCCACTCGTACTTTCCTCCGTATCACGCAATGCAGACCTTGCACTGCGCAATGTGCTATTGCACAAGGGCCCTGTGTCAGAATGGGACTCAGGCCGCGTGTCTTCTCCCAAAGATCATCAAACAGCGTCATCCGCACACTTCTGATATTGCTCAGAAACAATATGTTCTGTGTAGGGAACAGAGGGCATGATGTTCGTCGGCTTAACCAATAACCACGGGCGCTGGTCATGCTAGGTAGGTGGCGGCTCCACCTGGAGTTCTGGCTTGACACCTACCATCCATTGGCAGCGTCAAGCCAGTCTTCCTCGTTGCCCACCTACGAATGCTCGCTGAACCTGGATAACCAGGGAAGCCATACGGACCCGAAGCCGAGGGATACGGTATGACCCATCATCGGCACCAAACTGGGCAACCCGCTGAGCCATGAAACTTACTCCCGAGGGACTAATTCCGTGAAAATAGTAACCTGTGTGCCCCATGGCAGGCCTACGGGTGTCCATCTCCATGGCCATCGGATGACACAGACAGCTGAATGCCCTCTTCTTCCTGCCCAGAAAGACTAGACACAGGGTTTGAAAAGAAGTTAAACTATCTAAACTATATCACTCTCACGCATACATTCATTCCCTCTGAATGATTTTGCATAGACCAATACTTTAGCATTAGAGAAAACAGAAGGCTAGGCAGTCAAAAAATGTTGATTTTCAAAAATATTGAGAGCCTTCCTGTAATCTCCCTACCATACTAGAACATCTCCAGTATTAGCCTACACTAAGATGATATGTCTGAGAGAGTGAGATAGCCACAGGTCAAGCTCTGCACAGCTTCAGGAACATCTTAGAATCAAAGGGGAGAGGTAAAGATTTTTGTTTTATATCTTTCCAACATCCCTGAATATAATTATCTAATATGAGGGGTCATGGGACCGGTGGTGTAAGATATAAAACAGCATGGGATTAACTAATATAGCCATCACAAAAGAGTAATTGTATTACTATACAGCCAAGATCGCGAGCCCCAGATATACGTGACTAAGCGCTAACGCTAAATTTTATATGCCAACACCTGATAGCTTGTGCCTGGCTGAGCACCCGGCATCTGAATGTTATCTGCCATGACTCTTTTAGAAAGAATTAGGGTTTGAAAACCACAAATAATCTTAGAATTTGGACCAAAGGAATAGCAAAAGAGCTAGGCTAGAAAGAAGCGTATTGCAATGGCAGCCAATATCTATGAGAGGATGTGTGACTATGCGCATGCGCACCGCTGGATCGCACTTCCGCGAGAGTGACAGATGTGTATTACCTGCCTAGTGGGGGCAGGTTTTCTTTAAATGTCTGTGTAATATTGTAGCTAAAGTGACATCAAAGAGTATCAGAATGGAAGTATCTAGTTGAAGTGAAATCTTGGATTTCTTTTTTCACGAGAGTTAATACGTACCATCACAAAAACTCTTAGATACATATATATCCAACTGACTCAATTATACACAGAATTAAGAATAAACCTGCTCCTAATAGGCAGCTAACTAGCCGTCAGATCACGGTGCATGCGGAAGTTCGAACACGCATGCGCGGTCCATGCCCTGACTAAGACATCACCAACATATTAAAATCATTGGCCTACAATAAGCAAGTGTGTAATGAGTCCATGCCTCTGTGATTTCGTTCATTTCACTTTAAGAGTACTGGTAGACTTATCATCATGAACACTCTTTGATATACCTAGAATTCATAAGAGAATTTGGATGCAGGGAGGTGTGGTCATTAAACCAGCTGTTTCTCTTAAAGAGCTCTTTTGATTTTGGAGGCACAAACTGTCTGAAATTGCTACAAAAACCCACTAGCAACCAGGAAGTGAATAAGCGATCCAGTGTTTTGGCTGATGTGGAGCGATAACAGCGTCACAAGGTGCCCTCCCCTCCATCTTTTTAATTTAAGGGAGCAAAAAATACATCAATGACCCAGACACTCTCTGTACTAGTGCAACAGCACTGTAGAACATCGAAAGAATGAGCTTCGCATTCGATAGCTCTCAATGTAAGACCGATATAAAACATGAAGCATCACCAGCTTAGTTACATGAAGGAGTTAGAATGTGACAAAACGGAACATTACAAACATTGGACAGACCACCTTGTATTGTGATTGCAGACATCTTTTACGATAAGATGTGTAGCACGTTTGTGTGAGTGCTCCCCGATCATAGGTGATATTCACGTGATCATTGGATTTATTTCGAATATTTACAAAAAATTTCATTTTTACAAAATCGCCAAAGCAAGAGGGTTATTCGTGTGACATAAGTAATGGTCGGTAAAACTCAACTCACAGTGCCATTGGGACGCCTTCATAATGTCCTCCATGGAATAATGTTTGCACAAGCCACCTTGAAATGGTATCCCTGGAGGGTCTGCCAGATCAGCTATTCTTCTATCCATTGTTTGTATCAGAGCAATGCACAGATTGGGCACACAGCCTTTGAGTTAGGGTAAATCCCGTTAAGACAGGCATAATAATGGGCTGGCAAGGGTATTTCAGACTGGTTCTTAGCCATAAAATTAAGTCTAGGTAGAAGTCTAAGGCCTTCAAATGTAACCACGAAGCGGTCTAGTTCAGCTGACAAAGTGTGAATTTCACTTCTGTATTGTTATGCAGGGTCTTGCCCTGGAAGATTATGTTGCCCTTCAGAGGCAGAGGAACCAGATTGCGGACCAGAAGGTTCAGCAGATCCATATCCAATGATCGGCGTGACTAATTTGGGGTGATCAGAAGCACTTGGCACTCCTCCTGTCATGCCTGTCTGATCTTCTGAAGAATTTTTGGAATTAGCCTGTCATCATTTTCGCATTCTTCTTCGTTGGGCTTCCCCCAGTGTTTGAACAGATGCAATGCCACACATTGATTTAGTTGCCATTACGCCGGCAGAATGCTTATCTTTCGACTCAGAGGGTCTGCAAGATTTAGCTTTCTGGGAATATGAGCTACTCTCAATGTAATCCCATGATCTAGGCATCAGCAAAGCAGTTTCCATGTCATCATACATAGATTGGCGACTTCGTTCTGCCCTGGCGGTTGATGTAAGTCACTACTGTTGAGGTGTCTGATTGAATTAGAATGATCTTGCCCTAGACCTTCCTGATGAAATGTTCCAGTGCGAAGATTACTGTTCTCATTTCTAGCAGGTTGATGTGTTCTTGAGACTGATTTAGATTCCAAAGCCCTGATATCTTTGAATCTTCCAGGCAAGCTTCCCATCCCTCCATTGATGCATTGGTGTAGATCCTCATCTGAGGGTGGGGAGGAGACATCAACCCGCAAGGAGGTGGTGAATAAGAGGATCCAGCACTGACACCTTTGAGTGCAATGAGCTTGTACTCTGGGTCCAGTGTCATGGGAAATAGCTGAATAGGCCGTCTCCACAAGGCTGCCTGTGGGATGACTGGTTCCAGAGAAACCATCAAGCACAGCATAATCAAGTATACCCATGCCAGGACACAGCGACTGTTGTACACAAGCTGAATTACTGAAATGAGTGATTCCCCTCTTTCCCTAGATAGATACACATACATGTATCCTATCTCTAGATCGAAGAACATGCTCAGGTAAACACACTTCTGGGATGGAACTGGATCTGATTTCTGATAATTTATTATCCAAGATCTGTCAAAGTTTTGAGAACTATTTACAGCTTTGCTGATAAACTCTGTGCTTTTAACAGCCAGTCACCTGCACGTATGGACTGCTATGTTTCTCCTGTTGAGGAATGTTGTGATTGCAGGGACCACTCTAGTGAAGACCAGAGGAGCCGGCAAAATTCTGAATGGCCCTGAGAGGACATTGAATTCCCATTCGTGCCCCTGGAATGCATATCTCCAGCACCGTCTGAGATTCCTCCCTATAGGAATGTGAAAATATTCATCCTTTAGATCTATGGATGCTGTCCATTTTCCTTTTCTCAATCCTGGCAACACCATTCAAACTATTTCCATTTTAAAACTCAGTGTGTGAATGAATTTGTTGAGTGGCTTTAGATTGAGAATTGCTCTCCACCCGTCTGCGCTTTTTGTCACCAGTAACTCGGTTGAATTGCATGTTTTATGACAAGGAATTTTATTTCCTCTTCTATACACAACTGCTGATCTGGATCCCATGGCTTTTGCATCCAGATATGAGCCGAAGACAGCAGCAGTGGAGGTTCATTGCCTATCCAAGAGAAGTACTGTCTCTGGAGCTGTCGCTGGCATACTGTCTCTGGAGGTGTCCCTGGCAACACTGTGGTCTTTGTGGTAGCCGCATCCTTAGGTACAGTTTCCACAACCAAAACCATGTCCACCTCTACCGGAGCCACACCCACCTCTGGTCAGGCTGCCTAGGGTTATAGAGCCTGCTTCCCCCTGCTGGCATGGCCCTGGCATATGCTGCGCATGGGCTTGGCCTCTACCATGACCACCTCCTCTTGGCTGCTCCACTCGGGGAACCTCTGCCATGACCACCTCCTCTTGGCTGCTCCACTCAGGGAACATTTGGGGGGGGGGGCGCTACGCGAACGACAAATGCGTTCACAGCAGAGCACTTCTAATTGCTCTCATAACGTCCTCTGCTTGTTGTTACAGTTTCCAGGTGCTTGCATCCATCACCTCCGAATGGAACCCACGATAGGCTTGCACAATTATTCATTTCATTGATAATTCCAAATATTGAAAAATAAATAATCGTGGACAATGCTAAATTGAAATTGACAAATTTTGAAATTAAAATTCCAAATATATTTTTGTTGAACTTTTTGTATGAAAAGCACCTTAACGAGCGTATAGAAGACAATTGTGTGCTCAACGTTCAAAACCTTTCATCTCAGTCATCTAGGCCCTACATGTATGTGTATATAGTGTGAATTAGATGACTTCTATTCTTCTAACTTTCAAAAGTTATATTGCTATGACAGAAACAATATAAAGTAACATTCTTTCTCAAAAGTAGTATTTCTTTTACTGCCTCTGTAAGAGTTAAATGGTTGATAACTGTTAAGTGTCAATTAATTGAATAATCACAATTATTTATTTGAAATATAGCCCATGACTCACAATGGGCGCCTGAAGGAGCTCGTGGGACGGACACAGATTATCAATGGCCTATCTGTCGTCTCGTCTGGAAACTTCTGGTGACACTTCACGTCACATAGTTTAGAGTTGGGTTGATGCCATGATGAATGGCTCTGTGGACTGTGATTGGCGATTGCTGGCAGGACATGAAGACTGGTACAACCCCATGTTACAGGTTGGAGACATGTAAGAGGGACGAAATGCCCATGCTCACGCTCTCCTCCACATCACGCAGCGCAGTATTTGCTGAGTGCATGGTGTTTGAGCTAAGGGTCCCGTGTCAGACTGGGACACATGCCATACATCTTCGCCCAAGGACATGTGACCATCAGCACATGGCTTTGAAATGACGCTGTAAACCTGAAAAATGTCAGAAGCAATAAGCACCACTGCGCCACTTCACACGGGTGCCGTTGCAGGTTTTCCCATGTGTTGTTATGGAATCCCGTTCCTGCTGAAACATGTTTAAAACATGCTCTGTATATGGCAAGGAAGGCACAACGGGCATCGTCGGATTGCCCTGAAGCTATGGTCAGTGAACTTGAACAAGGCAATCGTCGAATCTACCGGGAGTTCTGGCTTGATGCCTACCAGCGCCAAACCAATCCTCCTCGGTAGCCATCTGGGACATCTTGCCGGGCCGTGGGCCTGACTCATGATCTTCTGCAGTGTTCCCACTGGCTTCCGAAGAAGCTAGTGTCCCAGGTGGTATAGCGGTTTGCGTCGTGGAAACTCCCAAGCAGCCAGACAAGCCATACTGATGCGCGTGGACTGGCATGGCTTGAGTCATGGCTGCACAATAGCCAGAGCCGCGGCAACATGCGTGCGGAACTGCATGAAACCACAGTCCATGCCTTCAATAAAGAACCCTTCATTTACCTGCAGGATTTGATATGGCTGGCCATCCGCGCCAACCAAGCAATCTGTTGAGGCAAGAAGTTTACCCCTCCTTGGTAACTCCATGGATATGGTGACCCTTAGGCCTGATGGGAGTCTCTGGGTATCCACATCTATGGGCTTTCGCTCACCGGTTTGACCACCTCGCAGAATTTCCTCTTCTGCCTCCTCCTCAGAAAAAGGTGCAGAGTTAGTCAAAGGAGGTAACACGGCCCGAGGAGAAAAGATACTGCTGGAAGATGTGGTACCTAGGGCTGGTGGCTCAAGGCTACAAATGTAGTGGCTGAAGCGACTAGCCAAGCTCACAGACCCTTGCAGGTCATCAGGTTAAAAAAACAAGCCCGAACCGACAGGGGGCACTTTTTCTGCGCAAACTGGTTTACTCCCAATAGAAACACCAGAACCACAGGCAGGGAAATTCGGCTAAGTGCAGGTGAGGAAGCCACTACAGGGTTTGAAGCAGGAATCATGCTGCGAAACATCTCTGACATCAAAACCTGTAATGATTTTATCATCTCACCTCAGCACTGAGGGCTTTTTCTGGATACTTAAAAACTCCAGGAGTAGCTTGTCTAACCAAAGATAACTCCTGCCCAGCAAAACACACTTTTACGTAGAGATGCAGGGCAGTCCAGAATTAGTCTGAAACAACACATAGACACTACAATGAGTTTTTAGTCATTTAAAGAAAATAAAGGAAATAAATAAATAAATTGCAACTTTGTTAAAACTTTGAAAGCCTTCCAAGAAGGAAATTGCATAGTTATTAAAACAAGAGGGGCCTGTATCGCTCACCTGGAACACAGGCATTTAAACTAGAAAGGTGACTGGCTATAAGTAGAGGTTCTGGAGTTGTTTTTGCGAAAACTAGGTCATCCAAGATGGCTATTAAACAAATTTGGACTTTTGCCCTAGAAAATTGGCCAAAATCCAAGATGGCCGTTGGCCAGATTGGCCGATCGACTTCGTTTGAACAAACTTGAATCTCTACACCCTAAGGATGCTTCCTGTCAAATATAATTGAAATCGGCCCAGTAGATTAAATTCCCCATTGCTTTAGTACAGGAGTTTTTGGCGGGTAAATTATCCAAGATGGCTGCCAAACTGTTTATTCGACAGTTTCGAAAATTGCAAATTTGCGATCAGAATAACCAAAAACATATATAAAACCAATTTCAGCCTCAAAATCCGTCAAATAAAAAAAATCCAATATGGCTGCCAAACACACTATATTTTGATTGGCCCACGGCGGCCATGTTTTTTTTATGGATCAACTTCCCTTAGTCCCTAATCATATCCGCCAAATTTCGGCCCGTTCCCTTCAGCGGTTCTGGATAAGTCGTTTTTGCTAAAACTAGGTCAACGAAGATGGCCACGGAACCATAGGACCAATCAAGTTCCTTTGAGCAAACTTGGTTCCGCTCTTGCCATAGATCATATTTCATGGGGTTTCCTTCAATCCACCAAGCGGTTCCGGAGATTTTTAAATCCAAGATGGCTGCCGGCCAAATTGGCCGATCAGCTCCGCTTGAACAAACTTGAATCTCTACACCCTAACGATGCTTCCTCCAAATATAATTGAAATTGGCCCAGTGGTTCTTGAGAAGAGGTTGTTTAAAGGAAAAGTTGATGGACGGACAACGGATGGTCGCCATGGCATAAGCTCACTTTCAGGCTAGGTGAGCTAATTATGATAAGTACGTAAATAATTAAGTAAATGAATCAAAATTATGACGTCATATACCTTGTGGAGCAATACTTCATTAACGAATAATAATCAATCAATGTTGACCTATTCCCAGATACAATAAAGAATGATTACTATCCAACATGCACACAATCATGCCAGTTTTCACGTATACTACGAAAGCCCTAACAATGTGTGAAAGATTTATCTAGAAAGAACTTTCAAAAGTAAATTTAAAGAAGTCCTACAGCCTCGCTACCTGACTCGGAATCTTAAAAGGCTAGCGGCACCATATGCGTGAGAAAGCACTGATTTTAGATGCCGAAAGCCATCCAAGGGCCGAGAGCTCTACAGGTTTCTTTTACATACCCGCACCAAGTCCCCAATAATTAACTACCACTGGACCTATCACACAGAGGTGCAAGAAATGGGAAATTTACCACCCGTTACATCTTTACATCTGTGATCCTGGAAACACATTACTCCATAGCTTACAAAACCTAATCGTATTGGATACAAGAGGACTGCATTATTATTGGATACAAGAGGATTGCATTATTATTGGAAACAAGAGGACTGCATTATTATTGGATACAAGAGGACTGCATTATTATTGGATACGAAATATGACTAAAAACAAGATCACGAAAACTGATGTCACAAAAATGACACCTATATTATGCCCATTTTACATGTGTGAAGGCGGAACTGCTCTGATATTATCTGAAGCTGAGGGTAATGATTCCATTGTGCATATCACAGTCTCAGTATTGCTTAGAAATTAATTAATTTCACCAAAAAGACTAAATTTGAAATAAGGTAAGCCAATTTTAATAGCCAGTGATGTGTCAGTCGGTGCATTCATCGTACACGCGGTCGACCGACCACATGCACTGTGATCTGATTGCTAGTTATCTGCCTAATAGGGGTAGGTTTATTGTTAATTCTGTGTATAATTGACCCACTTGATATTATCAAAAATATGGCCTAATCATAAGTTAACGGGTTCATGAACTGACAGGACTAAGTTATAATGAGTATCTGTATGAGTTAATGACATGACAGGATTAAGCTATAATGAGTATCTGTATTAGTTAATGAACTGGCAGGACTAAGTTATAATGAGTATCTGTATGGGTTAATGAACTGGCAGGACTAAGTTATAATGAGTATCTGTATGAGTTAATGAACTGGCAGGACTAAGTTATAATGAGTATCTGTATTAGTTAATGAACTGGCAGGACTAAGTTATAATGAGTATCTGTATGGGTTAATGAACTGGCAGGACTAAGTTATAATGAGTATCTGTATGAGTTAATGAACTGGCAGGACTAAGTTATAATGAGTATCTGTATTAGTTAATGAACTGGCAGGACTAAGTTATAATGAGTATCTGTATTAGTTAATGAACTGGCAGGACTAAGTTATAATGAGTATCTGTATGAGTTAATGAACTGGCAGGACTAAGTTATAATGAGTATCTGTATGAGTTAATGAACTGGCAGGACTAAGTTATAATGAGTATCTGTATTAGTTAATGAACTGGCAGGACTAAGTTATAATGAGTATCTGTATTAGTTAATGAACTGGCAGGACTAAGTTATAATGAGTATCTGTATGAGTTAATGAACTGGCAGGACTAAGTTATAATGAGTATCTGTATGAGTTAATGAACTGGCAGGACTAAGTTATAATGAGTATCTGTATGGGTTAATGAACTGGCAGGACTAAGTTATAATGAGTATCTGTATGAGTTAATGAACTGGCAGGACTAAGTTATAATGAGTATCTGTATTAGTTAATGAACTGGCAGGACTAAGTTATAATGAGTATCTGTATTAGTTAATGAACTGGCAGGACTAAGTTATAATGAGTATCTGTATGAGTTAATGAACTGGCAGGACTAAGTTATAATGAGTATCTGTATGAGTTAATGAACTGGCAGGACTAAGTTATAATGAGTATCTGTATTAGTTAATGAACTGGCAGGACTAAGTTATAATGAGTATCTGTATTAGTTAATGAACTGGCAGGACTAAGTTATAATGAGTATCTGTATTAGTTAATGAACTGACAGGACTAAGTTATAATGAGTATCTGTATGAGTTAATGAACTGGCAGGACTAAGTTATAATGAGTATCTGTATGAGTTAATGAACTGGCAGGACTAAGTTATAATGAGTATCTGTATTAGTTAATGAACTGACAGGACTAAGTTATAATGAGTATCTGTATTAGTTAATGAATGTATGCAGAGGCAGATGAGCTAATAATAAGTATCTAGATCTACGCTAATGAACACGGCTCTCCTCTGCGTATTTACCGCCTTCTCTTTCCTCTTCTGTTTAATCATGTTTGAGAGGACTTTGGCACGTGTCTGGCCTTCACGGTCAAGCAGGTATGCAGGGACAGCACCGGTAGGAACATTCTCATCAGTACGCTGCTTGGTTTCTCGTTCCTCATGCAGCCGGATGCTGCAAAGCAAACACCAGAATAACAAGATAAAAGCATTGATCAACTTACAATATAGATATGTGTTTAACCCTTTACCCTTGAATTTATTCAAAAAATGTCAATTTTCTGGTAGAAAATGTCCATTTGCAGACCAAGAAGACTATTTTTGAAAATTTTCCAGTGGTAAATTTTCAAAAATAGTCTTCTCTTGGTCTGCAAATGGACATTTTTCATGACCACTGCAGCAGCTGTTTTTGGCTGATATGAGTGTTAAAGGGTTAATAGGAGCAATGATATTAAAAATTAATTCTCAAACTACTTGATGTAGCGACACCACTAGTCCTCTAAACAGCAGCAATCAATCACAGGCCTTGCCTACTACTCCAAACAGTGTAAACTCCAGTAAAATGAAGAAAGTAGTTAATATGAAGTAATACCAAGCCTATAAGCAACTTCAATGGGGAGAATAGACTTACAAAACCTAGATATGAGTTCACCGAGGAACACAAGCTTACAAAAACCTAGAAGCCAGCTCACCGGGAACAAGGTCTTACAAAGCTTAGAAGCCAGCTCACCGGGAACAAGGTCTTACAAAGCTTAGAAGCCAGATCACCGGGAACAAGGTCTTACAAAGCTTAGAAGCCAGATCACTGGGAACAAGGTCTTACAAAGCTTAGAAGCCAAATCATCGGGAACAAGGTCTTACAAAGCTTAGAAGCCAGATCACCGGGAACAAGGTCTTACAAAGTGTAGCAACAATTTTCTCCATCAAAATCCATCACATAAAAACCCAATATGTTTTGGGATGCATCGACTTCCAGGAACAAACCTTAAAGGCCTTTAGTCCTGAATTATAGTTCCCGGTTTTTGTGAAAACTAGGTCATCCATGTTTGTCAGACAAATCTCCAAATCAGGTTCTCTTGAGCAGTTTCTTCATCCCGAGATGCCCGATGACTGGTGATGTTGTCCCCAAGTGAGAATGATGATAATGTATAGCCACGTGGCAGTTTCTGTTATTTTCATTTGCAGAAGATTGTCTGCATATATACTGCACAAAGGATGCATGGAGTTGACGTTTATGCGTCCTTCAGAAGATGGTCTGCATATATCCTGCACAAAGGATGCATGGAGTTGCCGTTTATGCGTCCTTCAGAAGATTGTCTGCATATATACTGCACAAAGGATGCATGGAGTTGACGTTTATGCGTCCTTCAGAAGATGGTCTGCATATATACTGCACAAAGGATGCATGGAGCTGACGTTTATGCGTCCTTCAGAAGATGGTCTGCATATATACTGCACAAAGGATGAATGGAGTTGACGTTTATGCGTCCTTCAGAAGATTGTCTGCATATATACAGCACAAAGGATGCATGGAGTTGACGTTTATGCGTCCTTCAGAAGATTGTCTGCATATATACTGCACAAAGGATGCATGAAGCTGATGTTTATGTGTCCTTCAGAAGATGGTCTGCATACATACTGCACAAAGGATGAATGGAGTTGACGTTTATGCGTCCTTCAGAAGATGGTCTGCATATATTCTGCACAAAGGATGCATGAAGCTGACGTTTATGCGTCCTTCAGATGGTCTGCATATATACTGCACAAAGGATGCATGGAGTTGACGTTTATGCGTCCTTCAGAAGATGGTCTGCATATATACTGCACAAAGGATGAATGGAGTTGACATTTATGCGTCCTTCAGATGGTCTGCATATATACTGCACAAAGGATGCATGGAGTTGACGTTTATGCGTCCTTCAGAAGATGGTCTGCATATATACTGCACAAAGGTTGAATGGAGTTGACGTTTATGCGTCCTTCAGAAGATGGTCTGCATATATACTGCACAAAAGGTTGCATATGAATATCCTTGATGACAACTGAGAGAATGTAACTGTTTTCCCCACATTTTATCAAGGATATTGTAATCGCCACCCTTCCATTTGTCTGTCCGTCCGTCCATCATGCTATTATGACTCACGTCTTTTTCATCTGCACCTTTTCAGCATATCGCTTTTTATGGTATAGCTTGGCCCTGAAAAAGAAGCAATACAATATAAAACATTTATTTAATAATGGAGCAGGGGTAGATTTTAAGGATTTTTCTACTAACCCAGATGGGATAGTGCATAATTGATTTTACTATCATGCAGCAAATTGCACTAACCCAATGTTTGTAAGATTAAAGCTGATCACTTCTTTAATCCATCACCAATGGATCCCTATAAAACTCATTTCCACGGCAACCATACCGAGCTGTTGAATATTTTGAAATTCATTTATCCGGAAAGCCTGCTCTTTTGTCAATTTTTTGTGGGTACTGAACAACAATTTCCTTTCGTATTTCCTCTCTTGAGAGCATTACTAACCCAGACCAGTTAGTGTAGGTATAGTTTTACTAATCCGTATGAAATTCTACTATCCTCGGGTTAACACGTTAGTGTTAAAATCGAGCCATGTGGAGGAATCCAGTTTTAGCTATGTGTCGCCCATCTCTAGTTTAGCTCCACCCATGCTTTGACCATGGTGGGATCGATCCCTGCACTTCCTGAATCTCAATTTCCAGCAAACTATAGAGGTAAGCTGTTGATTATTTTGAAAAAAATTTGACTGGGTGCTGTTTCTGCCTTAGTCAAATTAACTTCAAAATATTCAACGGCATGTTTATTAAATAGTAAAAACATACAATTCATACAACAATGCTTAGACCGCCACCAAGTAAGTGTTTGTGATGAACTTACCTATGTCATTCATGACGTCATTGATTATGATGTCAGCCTATGTGTCAACGTAGTTGATTATGATGTCATATGACTGATGGATAAAGGGGAAAGGTTCATTGTATGTGCCACAGCCAGCTTATCCTGTTAATGAGCAATAAGCCACACAAAACGCCTCTGTGTAACCGGCTTGAGGAATATTTTTTAAAAACTTATCACTAGAATGCCTGGCTTGATCACCAACGCTGTCATCCCAGTGATAAAATTCCAGATATAATGAAGATTCATTAAGCAAACATTTAAATTTTCTTTAAAATATCACGACCATAAATGGGTCACACCTGACTGAAATTCATCACTAATTAGCTGTTAACAGGTGTGCTTAACCCTTGCCGTGTCAACAGCACCTTAAAGCACTGAGAATGTTACTCATATCACTAAATCTTTTAATGGCTAGGATTTTTCAAGAAAATTAAAATTTGTGCATGCCAAGATGAAACTATCTTTGGTAATTTAGCCACCAACCTGTACAAAAATAGACTTCTACTGTCCTGCAAATGGCAGGTCTTAAAAGCCAAGTGCTACAGAGGCCACCACCGTGAACATAATTGATCTATGATCGAGAAAAT
This sequence comes from Chaetoderma sp. LZ-2023a, assembly GCA_034401795.1. Lineage (NCBI taxonomy): Eukaryota > Metazoa > Mollusca > Caudofoveata > Chaetodermatida > Chaetodermatidae > Chaetoderma > Chaetoderma sp. LZ-2023a. The sequence goes on from CM067360.1 coordinate 135,543,557, forward strand.
CTAAATCTTTGCTTACCCATTATCTATTTGCAAGCAAAGATAAGAGTATTTTTCAAAATACACTACTGGAAGGACTGGCATGACTATCGAGCCACTCATCATATTGGAGAATTTTCGAACATACTCTTCTCGTCGCCCGTAAATGCGCATTCCATGAGACCACTGCTGTTTGGCCGAGTTGATCATTAAAAAGTTAAGCTTACACAAGAAGGGTTTTACAACAACAGGTTTACAAATGAATGATAATGTTGAAAAGCCCTATTTGATGCAAAGGTTATTGTCATGCCCTTGCATTTCAAGGAAGCATGTCCCCAAACTTGGGTCCAGTATGATTAACTTCAACTCTATATAAACAGCTAAGTTGAGCTATTTAACACAAAATGTAATGGTTGAAGAGGCCCATAACATAGGCATTTCAACTAGGAAGGCCATCGCCTATATAAGTACATGTAGAAGCCTAAGGAGTTGACCAGAATTGTAACAAGAATACAGGGGTTATGTTTCTTTACGTATTAATTTCCCTTGAACAAACTTTAATCATGGCTCTTAATCCCTAATCATGTCTCCCAAATTTCGGCCTGATTTGCTCAGTGGTTCTGGAGAAGTCGTTTTCATGAAAACTAGGTCATCCAAGATGGCCGCTAAAGCATCAGGCCAATTAAGTTCCCTCGGACAAACTTGGTTCGGTTCAGCTGTTGCCCTAGATGACATTTCATGAGTTTGAAATTGATTCCTCAAACGGATTTGGAAAAGAAAATTTTTAAACGCGCTTAAAAAAAATCAGCCAAATCCAAGATGGCCAACGGGCAAATTGATCGACCAGCTTTGTTTGAACAAACCTGTATCTTTATGCCGTAAGGATGCTTCCTGCCAAACATACTTGAAGTCGGCCTAGTGGGTCTCGAGAAGACATTCTATATTTCCTATTCCTTTAGTACATTGGAGCTTTTGGTGGGGAAAAGATCAAAGACAGATGAAAACCATTTATCCAACAGTTTTGAAAATGGCAAATTTGAAATAAGAATACCCAAAACCCCATATAAAAACATTTTCGGCTTAAAAAAACAAAAATTAAAAAACAAATATCACCGCCAAACATATTGATTGGCCCATGGCGGTTTTGTTTTTTTACTTGTTTGAAGTACCAACTTTCCTCGATCAAACTTTAATGGCCTTTAGTCCCTAATCAGATCTCCCAAATTCGGCACGCTCCTTTCAGGAGTTCTGGAGAAGTCATCTTCGCAAAAACTATGTCAACCAAGATGGCTGATGAAGCATTTGGCCAATCAAGTTTCCATGACCAAACTTGGTTCAGCTGTTGCACTAGATGATGTACCATTGGACGAGTTTTGAATCACTCACCTAAGCAGTTTCTGAGAAGATTTTTAAAGACATTTCTAAAAACAAATGTGGTTGCAATGAACTATGAAGCTAGTCTTCAAACATAAAATAAATATAGAAGGCTTATCAATACACCATGACCTTTTGATTCCAAGGTCATTGCGTCATGCCATCTCATTATAAGGAAGGATGTATCTGAATGTGGGCCCTGTATGCTTAACCAAACATGATAAATTGGAGCTAAACACAAAGTATTACTGTTAAAAAACCCCAGTTTTCCCCAAGACCACAATGACCGTTTGACCCCGAAGGACATTGTTTCATGCTCTCTCATTATAAGATCATGTGTTCAAGTTTGGGTCCAGTATGATTAATCAAACATGAGATATAAACGACATATACTAAGTTGAACTAAACGCAAAATGTTAATGTTGAAAAAAACCAATCATTCACCAATATCACAATAATATTGACCTTTGACCTTTTAGACCAAAGGTCTTTGTTTTGTGCCCTCTCCTTATAAGGAAGTCAATGTACAGGTTTGGGTCCAGGAAGATTATTGATCATTGCCCTTTTGACCACAACATCATTCATTGTGTGATGGCCTCCAATTATAAGCAAGTGTGTGTTCAAGGTTGGATCCAGTATACTTAACCAAAGATAAGATATGAACTGCTAAATTGAGCTAAATGCAAAATGTTAATATTGAAAGTTTTGACTAATGTAACAGTGACACTGACCCTTTAAACGCAAGGTGATTATGTCATCCCTTCTCATTATATGGAAGCATGTTTCCAAGTTTGGGCTCTGATCATCACCAAATATGAGATATAAACAGAAAAGATGAGCTAAACGCAAATTGGACGATGACGCCTCTGCCACCACCGGACGACGTACAGGGTATCATAATAGCTTATTTTACCTTAGCGTCATTCCATGTCAACTGGACCAATGGTCCACATATGGCCAACTCAGATTTATTTGAAAAAAATCACCAAAAATAAATGTATATAAAATATTGATAAGGCCAAAATTTCAGATCTCTGGGACAATTTTTGATAGAGTTGTGGAGTTTCAAAGATTGGCCCATTCTGCCTTAAATTCCATTCACGAGTACGTTTGAGCTAAAATGAGGTTTCCAAATCAACATTTATATGATTTATAGCAAAGTTAGACTTGAAACTTTGCATACAGGCTAACTGCCACCTGGGAGCTTTTGACAGGAAAAAGATCTAAGATGGCCGCCAAATCATTTTACGAAATAGTACTTCTTCAAGATTTACTTTTAAAGTTTAATGCACATAAGGTAAACATACTGTATAATAATTAAATAATTACAAAGACAAGATAAAAGCTGGTTTAAAATGCACACAATCAGTGCAAATAGGGATCTGGGAAGACTGACCAGTGGCTGACCACATACATAACTTTATTAAAGTACAATACCTAATTCCTTTTAGCTTTTTCGCCTTCTGTGATAGAATATGCGGCATACGGCCCTCTTTTTTCCTCCTGTGAAACAATAAGTACAGACTCAGCGTTAGATCAGGCAAATAATTGTCTAACTGTCTAAATTATTTGATCTTAGAGTAGGCAAATAATTGTACAGCAAATAGATAGTCCGGGAGCCAATTTTCAAAAGGGGTCTAGAAGAATGGTTTCGTAGCACACCCAGTATTCAGAAGGGTTGTCTCTATATTATGCTAGACCGATGTCTTGGGTATATTCTGAGCCGTGTTGTACAAGAAAATTGTGGTATCACTAACCCGTGAGAAGCCCATTTACAATAGGTGTTGAATGTAGCTCTCAAACAATTTTCACAATGGTAAATTTTTCACAAACTTAAGCGCATGTTATATCAATACAATCTTAACCAAAATGGAAAGGAGTGATCGTATATCGCAGATTTATACATAATCAACCTCGTTTAAGACACCCGTATGTTGCTTTGTACATATTGGGGCACTTAGGTCTTCTTGTGACTAGCAATACCTTAGCTACACCAATGCCCATGTTTTCTACATTTTTCATAATTAAACTTTTAACTGACATGCAGTGCATGTCTACACAAGCTGGCAGGACATATTTATCACGTGAGCAAATGAGAGAATGTTACTCATCCGTGTCAGAGTCATCTTCGACACTTGTATGCTGAACATTGTCACACATTTCACCTCCCATACAAAGGCATGCTTCAGTGCAGAGTAGATTGTTAGCCTTGCATTGACAGACTTTTGACATCTACATGATGTGAGTTCAATTAATCCAAATGGAGCAGGATCCTTTGACATTAGAACAGGCTTGAGTAGACCATCCACTATACTCCAGCCATGTCCATTTGGAGATGGAAGATTCTGAACAGCTTGCAATGAACGTCTCCAAACAAGAGCTTGAAAATTGGCTCTTTCGGTGTGATGCTTTAGACTATTCGATGTAGGTGGAAGATTTTCATTTCTTTGTCTCTTTTGACAAAAGAGCCAATAACGGGTTTCATCAGCTGTCTTTCCCACATCCCTGGTGGTATACAACTCACAGACAAATTTCTCACATAGAATTGCAGTATTCGGTGATAAGTCAACATGTTCGCCGAATTGGTCTAAGCTAAGCTGATGACATTCAGATGACTTTAAGAGATTGAATGCTTTTCTCTTAGCGACTCCAAATAATGCACTAGTGCTATCACAACCTGTAAGAGAATGAAACCCAGGCAAAGACAGACAGATAGCTGGGCCCAGTACTTGAGCAACTGTATGTATTGGTATGTATCACAATTTGTCCTTTGTGCCCGTACGGAACCATAGTTCAGAACAGTGAAGTGAACGATACGTATATATACTAAGTACTGCCACGTCTGTATCAGGAGACTGTATAACAACACGCATGTGGTCTTTTGAAGCGTGTAGCGCGTGCAACATCATACGCGTATCTGCTTCCTCGTGATCTGATCGAAGTTCTTCCAAATACGACGAATTGTTCGCTGAAATGACAACAACATCCATTCCATCGTTAAAGCCACCAGCAAGAATGACGCAATTGTCGGCAGATAGCATATTTGGACCAGTATCACGCCACCGCTTGCTGAGAAATGCAACCAGGTTACTTTTGTTGCTTGGATTGCTGATGTACTTGGCCCATTGCTTTGGAACGGGAGTATTTTCTCCAGCAATCTTTACTTCCAATGCTGTTGATGACCCACGTTTTAGCCGCTCTTCCGCTTTGAGAGATTCCAGTCTATCATATCTGTCAAAAACTATATCTACTCTGTTGCAGTCTTCTTGATTCAGTGGAACTGTAAAGATGTGCCAGTATTTATCAGCCAATTCTCCAAATGTAGACGTACCTCCAGTTTTAACCATTTGCACAATTGCCATGCCATCTACTACATAAGCTGTTGCGCCTGTCTTGTCAACAGGTGGAAGCCGTCCATCAACATTTACTTCCTTTTCTAGTTCACTTAACAAAACACTTTTCACATTCTTTCTTAGAGTCCCATGCGTATGTGACAATGAGTGGAACAGCAGACAGTTCATACGTCATCACTAGTTTTAAATCAACATCTCTGGACCTTGCGCAATAATTAATCGACCAAATAGTTCGCGGTCAGATCTCACATTGTGAATTTTTTCATCATTTGTTTTGAGTTTTTTCTTCTGTGCTAGGCTGGCAAATGTCTTAAGTTTTAAGTGTGGCAACGTGTCCCAAAAGCTTCTCGTGTTAGTGTCCAGCCGCTCGTGAACAAAATTTTCCATAATCTCCTTACCAATGTCACAGGCGGAAACAAGTCTCTTGGTGATTTCACTAGGCAATACCACGCCAGTTGCAATGTTTACAAGCGGAAGACACTCGCTGTCGTCGTTTTCCGCAATATTAAAGGGATTGGTCATTATATCTGATGAGAACATCGAAAGTATCTTCTGCACATCGGTTTCATCCCTGTTCATTCGATTAGTCCCCATTTCCTTATGTACTCTAAACATGTGACTATCTTGTAACCCACACATTTGCTTTGTGACCGTTGTTATGGCTGCCCTCTCGTGGCTAGTTAAAAACCACCTCTCCAGAGCTCCTGGCTTTTGTGTTATTCCAATAATACCACCTCGCTTTTTGGAATCCAAATTAATCGATTGCTCTAAGGCCATATCTGTCCACACTTGATTGAATGGATGGTCTGAGCGACTTACGGAATGATTTCCATTCAAGAATTGTTCATGTACATGGGGATGTGTACTTGGAAGCATCTTCATGTCCGCAAGATATATTGGCAGCCATCTTGCATAATTGGTTCTGTCCATGCTGTAGAAATATGGCGCCATAGCAGCAGTAGCAGATAGGTGTGCCTGCCAATCTCCAGTTCTCTCAGCTCTTATGAATCCAAGCAGCAGCTCTACCATATGAATATATGAGTTCCAAAATGCGAACAGGTGTGATTTCGAGCTTGACTCAACTTTAAAGGATTTGAACAGCTGTTGCAATTTATTCACGTACATACACACCTCTTTGAAATTTTCTTGCAGTGCGTCTAAGTCGTCAATGCTGCTTCGGCACATCTTAATTTTCTCATCCAGACTCCAATTCTGTTGGAGTAATGTGGTCTTCATGTTGTCCATTTTGTTGAACCCATTTGGAAAAAGACTGCCATTGTAATCGCAGCAGCGCTTCCATAATCAATTTGTGAGCCGTCACTCCTCGATTATATGACTTCCCTTTAAGTAGAGCAGCAGCCGTGCTGCTACCATATGTGTTGGCCTCTATGAGGAGATCTTCTAAGCCAGAGTCATCAAACATCTTTCCAATAACAGCTAAGTAGTTTAGCGCAATGTGGAATCCCCCCAGTCTGATCACAGTGTCACTAAACTCTTCTTTATATCGCCACTGTATCTCCTTTGCCTTGACATATATGGCCAAGTCGAATGTAATGACCGAGTCATTCTGTCCTAGTGTTGTCATCATTCTTTGAACTTGTTTCATGACCGTATACACCGTATTGAATATGGTGAATCTAATACGATATTACTTTGAGTTATGACACGATCATGCTTATATCGTTGTGCACTGTGGATACAGCCAAAGCCTAGACCCCCTATGCAAAGAAATCAGGATAACTAATTAGTGCTACCACAATTTGTTTGTACAACAGGGCTTAAAATGTGTGGGACATGTCCCCCAAGCCACAGCAAGTGTCAGACCTTCCGAATACTGGGTGTGCTACGTCACGATTCTGACCTAGCTTTAGCTCCTGGACTAAGAATAGTGCAATGTACATATGATGGTTTGAGTGAAGATGATGGTTTAAGTGAAGATGATGGTTTGAGTGGATGATGGGTTGAGTGCAAATGATGGTTTGAGTGGATGATGGTTTGAGTGGATGATGGTTTGAGGAGATGATGGTTTGAGTGGATGATGGTTTGAGGAGATGATGGTTTGAGATGATGGGTTGAGTGCATTCAGGTTTGAGTGGATGATGGTTTGAGTGCATATGATGGTTTGAGATGATGGCTTGAGTGGATGATGGTTTGAGTGCATATGATGGTTTGAGTGGATGATGGTTTGAGGAGATGATGGTTTGAGGAGATGATGGGTTGAGTGGATGATGGTTTGAGTGCATATGATGGTTTGAGTGCATATGATGGTTTGAGTGCATATGATGGTTTGAGTGGATGATGGTTTGAGTGAAGATGATGGTTTGAGTGAAGATGATGGTTTGAGTGCATATGATACGTTGAGTGGATGATGGTTTCAGTGGATGATGGTTTGAGATGATGGGTTGAGTGGATGATGGTTTGAGTGCATATGATGGTTTGAGTGGATGATGGTTTTAGTGGATGATGGTTTGAGTGCATATGATGGTCTGAGGAGATGATGGGTTGAGTGGATGATGGTTTGAGTGCATATGATGGTTTGAGTGGAAGATGGTTTGAGTGGATGATGGTTTGAGTGCATATGATGGTTTGAGTGCATATGATGGTTTGAGTGCATATGATGGTTTGAGTGGATGATGGGTTGAGTGGATGATGGTTTGAGGAGATGATGGTTTGAGTGGACGATGGTTTGAGATGATGGTTTGAGTGGATATGATGGTTTGAGTGGATATGATGGTTTGAGTGGATGATGTGTTGAGTGGATGATGGTTTGAGGAGATGATGGTTTGAGATGATGGTTTGAGTGGATGATGGTTCGAGATGATGGTTTGAGTGGATGATGGTTTGAGTGGATGATGGTTTGAGATGATGGTTTGAGTGGATGATGGTTTGAGGAGATGATGGTTTGAGATGATGGTTTGAGGAGATGATGGTTTGAGTGGAGGATGGCTTGAGATGATAGTTTGAATGGCTGATGGTTTGAGTGGATGATGGTTTGAGCGGATGATGGTTTGAGTGGATGATGGTTTGAGTGGATGATGGTTTGAGTGAAGATGATGGTTTGAGCGGATGATGGTTTGAGTGGATGATGGTTTGAGTGGATGAAGGTTTGAGTGCATCTGATGGTTTGAGTGGATGTTGGTTTGAGTGGATGATGGTTTGAGTGGATGATGGTTTGAGTGGATATGATGGTTTGAGTGCACATGATGGTTTGAGTGGATGATGGGTTGAGTGGATGATGGTTGGAGATGATGGTTTGAGATGATGGTTTGAGTGGATGATGTTCGAGGAGATGATGGTTTGAGTGGATGATGGTTTGAGGAGATGATGGTTTGAGTGGATGATGGCTTGAGGAGATGATGGTTTGAGTGGATGATGGTTTGAGGAGATGATGGTTTGAGGAGATGATGGTTTGAGGAGATGAAGGTTTGAGTGGATGAAGGTTTGAGTGGATGATGGTTTGAGGAGATGATGGTTTGAGTGGCTGATGGTTTGAGGAGAGGATGGTTTGAATGGATGATGGTTTGAGCGGATGATGGTTTGAGAAGATGATGTTTGAGTGAAGATGCTGGTTTGAGTGGATGATGGTTTGAGTGAAGATGATGGTTTGAGTGGATGATGGTTTGAGTGCATATGATGGTTTGAGTGCATATGATGGTTTGAGTGGATGATGGTTTGAGATGATGGTTTGAGTGGATGATGGTTTGAGATGTTGGTTTGAGTGGATGATGGTTTGAGATGATGGTTTGAGTGCATATGATGGTTGGAGTGGATGATGGGTTGAGTGGATTACGGTTTGAGATGATGGTTTGAGTGGATGATGGTTCGAGGAGATGATGGTTTGAGTGGATGATGGTTTGAGGAGATGATGGTTTGAGTGGATGATGGTTTGAGATGATGGTTTGAGTGGAGGATGGCTTGAGATGATAGTTTGAGTGGCTGATGGTTTGAGCGGATGATGGTTTGAGTGAAGATGATGGTTTGAGTGCATATGATGGTTTGAGTGGATGATGGCTTGAGTGGATGATGGTTTGAGGAGATGATGGTTTGAGATGATGGCTTGAGGAAATGATGCTTTTAGTGAAACAACACTCACCTATACATAGACTTACATCAGAGCTCTAGATAAGGTTTACACTAATTCAGAGTACATTCACTTATACAGCATTTATATAAATTGCTGTGTTTAAATTTTTAATGTGGTATTTTAAGCTAAATTGTTATACACTATTAGCAAGAAAACTGAAATTAATTGAGCAACTGGCAATTTCAGTACTCATGATATTTAAATTAATTGAGTATTAATTAATGGAGCATTTTTTCTGTCTATGTATGCACTGCGAGTCTGTGACTAGGTGTAAATGTAAGTAAAACTCCCTTACTTCTTCTCATGATAATCCAGTCTGTAACCATGACGCTTCCGATGAAGCTCAATGTATTCATTCTGAGGCTGAAACACAAGAGAATAACGTCTGTATTCAATTATAGACTGCCAACAATGAGCAATAACTCTGGAAGCCACAAACAACTTTCAGTCAAATTGTTTTCAAAATATTCAGCAGTTCTAGAATTAAATCCCATGGAAAATGCAGTCTGCCATGTCAACAGACAACTTATTAGTGAGCAGGCATAAAAGGTGAGAATAAAGACGTTTTATGCCCTGGTATTGACTCTTGAGAAATGCCCATAAATGCAAATTATGAGACCGATATTGTAACGCGAAACATGGTTCCAGTGCCATAGTGAAGCTCACATCATTAACATAATTCTACTTGATCGCTATATAATTCATCGCGATATATCTTATTCCAGTATACCATTATAACTGACGAAAATTAGAATTTTCGCCAATATATCGATGGGTTCCGCTACGCCGTCTGTCTGTCTGCGTCCAATCGCGGTTAAGTTAATATCTCAGGATCAGTTCACCCGAATAGTATTAAACGTGGACACATGCTTCCTTACATCAAGTGGATGGAGCACAATGATGTTGAGCTCATGAGGTAAAAGTTCAAAATCACAGTACTTAACCTTGGTATAAAACACTTTTTTACAGTTAAGTTTTTGGTTTATCTCAACATAGCGTCTTATATCTATGGAGGACAATGATATTGAGGTCAAAGGTTAAGTCCACCGTGACCTTGGTATAATACTCTATTGTTTCTGGTTAAACAATAGTAAGATGCTATTTTCTGTGTAGCCCCCAGTGTATGAACATATAGGTTAACCCTTTAAACCACAAATTTGTTCGAGAAAATTTAAATTTTCTCAAAGAAAATGTTCATTTGCAGGCCAGAAGACCATTTTTTGAAAATTTAGCACTTGGATTGACTGGCTTGGTTATCGAGCCAGCCATTCCAGCGTTACATTTAAAAAACCAGTCTTCTCTTGGTCTGCAAATGGAAATTTCTCAAGACCACTGCAGAAGCCGTTTTGGCTGATATGAGTGTTAAAGGGGTAATTAATGTATATTTATGTATAGTAAATGTCTTATAATTATATTAGTCTTATCTTATATTAAATAGCAAGCATTGTGCCACGAGAATTATCTCCCTTATAGCCTACACTATTTAGAGTTATTCCCTTCTAATAATGACAATTTAATGAAGGGTAATATCAGACAATGATGAACATTGTTCAATAGCAAGCATTGTGCCACTGAGAATTATCTCCCTTATAGCCTACACTATTTAGAGTTATTCCCCTCTAATAATGACAATTTAATGAAGGGTAATATCAGACAATGATGAACATTGTTCAATAGCAAGCATTGTGCCACTGAGAATTATCTCCCTTATAGCCTACACTACTCCCCTCTAATAATGACAATTTAATGAAGGGTAATATCAGACAATGATGAACATTGTTCAATAGCTGGCTAAATGATTGTCTTCATCTCCATGATCTTAAATGAACAAAGTGTGAGCTCTCTATCATGTCTAGCTATGGGATCTCAACAACACTGAAAACATATCATGCTGATGAAGCTACACACCAGGAAAAGGTCAGGCAAGTGTTGCAGTGTTGTGGCATAACTCTCTATCAGCCCGGGGATCAGTTACATTTAAATGTAACTAGTTACAGTTACATTGGACTATGTCAGTTACAGTTACATTTATTGAGCAATGTAACTAAAGCTAAGATAATCTGCCATCTACTATGGGCCAGTATAGCAGGTCATGTCAGATTAGTTTCAAAAAGTACAACAGTTTTTCAGTACACTAGTTTCATTCCACAGCATTTATAAATTTGTCTGCTATACCAAAATGGTTGACGGCTTGAAGTTTATCAATGGCATTGTCCTTTGATCTTTATCACCACGCCTATGTGAATTAAATTTAACTTGAGTATAATTGCTAAGTAATGATGTCCTAATTAAGCTGGCCTAATCAATAGCATATAAAGAAAAGAACAGGACATGCCGTTAACACTTACTGTGGCAGATTATAACTTTCTTTACAATTCAACATTTGCTATTTTTAATCCTTTTAACCCTTTAACACTAAAGCTGGACAAAACATCTATTGCAGTGGTGTTGAGAAATGTCCATTTCCAGACATATATAAGATTATTTTTGAAAATTTACCACTGGAATGACTGGCTCAATAATCAAGCCAGTGATTTCAGTGGTAAATTTTCTAAAATAATCACAGGTTCTAGAAATGGGCTTTTTCTATGAGAAAACTAAAATATTCTTTAACAAATTTGAGCTTTAAAAGGTAACTTAATTCTCTAATGATTTAGTAAACAACTAAGCTAGATTAATGTAAAAGCTGTTTAGGATTTTGATTAAAGATTGTATGATGTAGCAATAACATTCAGTCAGATTATCATTGATAACAAACATATTTTGAGAATAATAGCATGTAGTAAATATCACATGCAGATATAGAATAACCCTTTAATGGTCAAGAAAATCAAACCTTTGGCATGGCAAATCTATTTTGCAGGTTACAAGATTAATATTTGAAAATTTACCACTGGAATGATTGGTTCCATACTCAAGCCAGTCATTCCAATGGTAAATTTAAAAAATAAATATCACTGAATCACTAATGCTTGGGAATAAAGTTGCAAACACATCTTTCAGTAAAATTAGATTCAATATATTTAACAGCTTATAGATTGATTAACATTGAAATTGGGAGATTGGAGTGGCACATGTATAAGAGTAGCTACGCTGCAAATTAAGAAAAGCATAATAATTTAGTTAGAAAAGTTTGAAATGTAACTGAAAAGTAACAGAAATTTCAATTGCAACTATTTACATTTCAGTTACTTTAACTGAAAAAATTCTTCAGTTACAAGTTACTTCAGTTACACGAAAAATGTAACAAGTTACAGTCAGTTACAGTTACAAGTTACAGTTACGCCAGCCCTGGTCTCTATCAAGATTCATCTATTTTCTATTTCTATATGATGGTAGCAACCGCATCATAGCAGTTCGACTAAAACTCTTCACAAGAGCCCTATGCATTGTTGATGCTTATATGCCATGTGATGGATATACATCGTCAGAAGATGACTTTAAGGAAGATAAGTTAGATTGCAGGTAAATATAACTCACATGATGTACTATTATGTGGAGACATGAATGCATCTTTACATCTTCATGGCAAGAAGCATCCTCTTGACTCAATGCTGGGTAAATTCTGTAGGAATTTATCATTGTCAATACTAGACTGTGCCACATTTGTTCAGGACTTCAGACGTAGTTTTAGGAGTTGTAGTTTGATTGCCATTTGAACAATCTGTAAAATTTTGATGAATATTTGGAAAATTATTTGACTGATTTCAAACCTTAACACTAAGATTCCAGCCGTGTTGGAGCTGAAATATTCAATCAAAGATATTTCATTGTCGATCAGATGGATATTTGAGTGTCTTTGTAGAAACGTTTAAGATGACTGTTTTGAAATTAGTCTAAAAAGAATATTCAACTGGAACAATAAATTATAGAAAGGCTTGAATGTTTGGTTATCTGCATCATTTCGATATTTCAGAGTTATTGTGGCTGACTTCTTCCAAATAGTAGATGTCTGTTACAATTGTGTTCTAAATGTTCAATTGATGGAAAATATTTGGCCAAGACAAGTTTGAATGGGTATTGTAGTATTCATTATTGTTTTCTTGAATGACTGTAAGGAATAATTTAAAAATCATTCTAAACAAGGAATGTTATAGGTGGTGTAGTGGCTGTGTGTCGTGATGAGCGGAATCATGACTGATCAGCAGCAGTAAAATCCTCTGTGTCTGGGGTAAGCCAGATTTTGGTGCACAGTTTCTTTCATCTTCAGAATTATTCGGAGAAAATTAGTATTTTAATTGATGGGACTTGACATGATCATTCGGTTATAAATGGTTGAATTCTGATGTCAATATCCATCGATATTGTGATTGATTGGTATTAACATAAAAATTTGATATTTTTTAAAACTAATTGCTGGCGAGATATTGAAATTTATTTATATTTTTTAACTAAATGACTACTTTCTACTGAAACACATTCTTGTACATGTATTAAAGGGGCGCAAATGTATTCAGTCTCATACAAGTGTTCTGGCATACACTCGTATACTTTCGTTCACTCATGCCCGTAAGTGCTCATACTAACTTACGGTTACTTACCTAAGTATTAGCACTTGTGTGCACATGCATGCGTTTGCTCATTGCACATGTGTTTACTCAATAGATCACACACACTCTCACGCTCATACATCTTACACATGCTCAAACACTCTCCCTCATTCACACGCATATTCACACACTCTGTTATGTATTCACTCATGTACTTATAACGCAGTGAAAACTGGGTGGTATTTGTTGTATTAACTTATACCAGCCCGGAAGTGTTGGCTTTGTGGAGATGTTGCCGGTTAGAGCCGCTGCTCAGGCAGTAGTTGTAATCGACAAAATCATCCTCAAAGGCTACACAGTTTGGATTTCCACATGGGTGAAACATGGTTGCTTTTGTTCCAAGTGCATATGGGCGATTCTACCAGTGTTGTATGGGACATCCAGACATTTTTGACAAAAAAATCTAGCAAATTATTTACAGAATAGAATGATATAAATCATACAATTATTATAGGATGCTGTGATTCTTTTGGTAACAAAAGTAAATATATATCTTTCTTCTGAAGAAAGGTAGCGCAAATTTAACTTGGTGTTGTACGGGACGCAGAAAATTAGAAAATCATTCACACAAATGTTCAGCTTAAAAAGTCTGTGAAGTTTGACTTGTGAACTCCTAAATTTATGTCTAATAACACTTCTAAATATGTCTAGTTTGATGGTAATTTTAATAATTTTCAAATGCTAGTCTCACAAAATTATGTGTTGTACGGGACATTCTGTCACAATAGTCAAATGTCTCATAGTTATTAAATTACTCTCTCTTTCTTAAACTTTTTTTTTGCAAAATATTAATACTCAATAAAATGAAATCATCAAGCTTTAAAAGTTTGCATATGGGGGATTTTCTCTTTATTCATATCATCAGTATCAAACTTACAGGCATCCACTATTAATTACAGTCAATCAAAATAGTTTTCAGCAGTTGCTTCAAGATTTATCAAGAGTTTTAGTGAAACTCAGCATATGCTGGACAAACATGCTTGTTTGAGGAATGATAAATGTAAATAATTGGCCATCGTGAATCTTGAGGGTTTATAGGGAAGATAACACTGACGCATACATGTATGAATGGATCTTGCTGAAATGTCATTACAACTAATGACGTCTTGTAACATGTTTATCTATCTAGCAACTTGTAACAAAGGTCTCGAGACATTTTCAAGTTATCCAACATAAACAATATTTTCAATGAGTTTTAAGTTTGTCAAGAGAGATAACTTTAGAGAATATGACCAGATATCGTCAAAACAAAATCATGACACTTCGTCTATACCTACTGGATCCGCTGAAAAATATTGTTGCGCAGGGCTTCCACTAATTTCCTGGGTAATACCATTGGGAGTCCAAACAAGAAACATGGAAATCTTAAATGGTTCAAATATATGTAATTTGGTTAAAAACATTGTTTTTAGAGATGTCAAGGCCAAAAAAGAGGAAGTCCAGGACTTCCTTGGTATGTTTTGGGGGAGTCCAAACATGAACTTTGGGAGTATAGGACTCCCAGACTTCCACTAGTGGAAGCCCTGTTGTTGCGGGCACATAAAAATTAAACATCTACCGACAAACATTAAACTTCTACCGACAAGAATTGGCAATTATACATTTTTTTTATAATATTGGAAGACGAAGACAATGCGGTCAGCTTTTGTCTGCCATTTGAAATACCCACCAGCCCTATGCATCACAATAACAGTGACTAGCTTCATACTCAGGAGATGGTGGAACACTTAATTTGTGTAAATTCTTGTCTTCATATTTTCAATACACCAGTCTCCCACCACAAGATAGATAACAGTATCAGATAGGGTTGCACGATTATTCACATTTCATAATCGCGATCATTTAAGAAAAATAATCGCGATCATACGATTAATCATGAACTATATTAACTACGTCAATGCTGCTTAGAGGACGTTATTATGCTACTGCAGATTGTAAGATTATGGGTTAGGCACATGGGTATATATACATGGACAGAATACCACTGTTGCTGATTGCAAACAAAGGAATGTATCAAGATTTTTCTAGCCGGAAAACGGAAGGTACCGTATTTCGTGTAATTGTAGCCTATGCTCTAATAGAGGTCCACCCCCTAACTTTGACATATGAGCTCCAATGATTTCTTAGCAGTTTCAAAACGGCAAAACTCTGTATTAGAAGCCCACCCATTAACTCAGCAGATAATTTGTAAGAACAGCGTGTATAATAATAACAATCGTGTCACAGGGTGTGTCTACTTCTGACCGATCTCTGCCCTGATACATTTCCGGCCCCTCTAGAAGTCAATACAGGCCTCGGATTTGTAAATCTCGACCACCTATTAGATTAATACTAATAGTAGGCCACGTATGTTCAAGATATAATAAAGTTTATTCCACACTTTTGTAGCACAACATTAAATGATCCAAATTGAATTATTACGAATGACAATATAGTCAGCTTCTTAAGTTGGCGAGCCAGCGGCTCTTTTGCGATGGGAGGCGGCGTGTTCTCGCGAGATATTATACGCTAACGGGAGTTTATCAAACGGGTACCCGTTATTCAGATCAGTATAATACTCAGTTCCTATCGCGCAATGATAATATAGAAATTCCCGAGTTCCGAGTCCCCAATTCCAGAATATTTTTATCCGAGTACTCGTTCTAAAATAAACTCTTAAATTGGAGGCGAATCATGTGATTTGTATTTTTTTCGCGATGCCATTTTATATCAAATTGTGGATTAATTTTGATGTAATAAACGACCTTTATTAAAGGATATGCAATATTTAGGCGCTCAAATCAAATAATTTCACGTCCCCGGTGATGTTTTGAGGTATACATTAAACATAGGTGTAGGCGGTGAGAATTTTTATGGGAGAAAATGCGTTGAATTTCCGTGGTATCAGTTCTGGAACTTTTTCGGGAAAACCGTTAGCGCATAACTATTCAGAGACTGGGGAACGCGGGATAAGCGTGTGTGATTACAACAACAATGACAAATAGCGACCAAGTAAACAATCTTTATTCATCTAAAACTAATCATGAGTCAATACAAACAAATCTGTTATTTATTTATTTGTTTTATTTAATCATTCACACATTCGGCTGATAGCCGGATGTTTGTTTCCATGCTTGGTAACGCCAGCAGAGTTTCACAAGCGTAAAAGTGGCTTGACAAAAATTTCAACATGGCGATTATACGATTATTTCATTTTATAATCGTCCACGATCATTTTGAATTATTTAATCGCGATTAATCGAATAATCGAAAAATCGTGCAACCCTAGTATCAGATATGTGCTCAGAATTGTCAACATTGCTACTGCACATGCCACTTGAATCATTTAATGTGTATTTCCAGCATGCATACAATGACTGAGCTTGCTAGTACTACCTTATAAGCTTCCAACTCTGGAGATATATTAAAAACATTCACACTTATGCATGTACATATAAGTAAAGAACACAATCTGACTTACTGTCTAACTGTAGTATTAGATTTAACAGAGGTCTTACCATAGAAAATCAGCACATACTTGCAATGCACTCAAAAATGATTTGTCAGAAACTCATTGTTGCCAAGCTCACTGTACACTTCATTCTGAGTACTGTGTTTACAAAGACGCATTACCTAAAACGCCTAAAGGGCTACACTGTCAAACATGCCCTATTGGGGCTAAAGTCCCCACTTCTGTAGAAAGGCATCATATATATATATATATATATATAAAGAACATTTTTAGTTAGTCCCAAAACCATGAACGCCATACATTTGAACCACAATATAAAGGCCATCTGTCTATAAAGGCCACATTTGTCTGGTCCTTTCCGTGGTCATTACATACAGGTTTCACTATATTTTAAAATCGTAATATTAGTTATAGGGCCCTGTTTATTATTCTGTTAAAGTAACTTATTGCTAATTAGCTATTGTGAGTGGAATGAGTGAGGGGTGACAGTGAGTGATGCAGTGTTGTACGGGACATTGCACGTGATAGTGTTGTACAGGACATTGCACGGGATAGTGTTGTACGGGGCATTGCACTGGATAGTGTTGTACAGGGCATTGCACTGGATAGTGTTGTACAGGACATTGCACTGGATAGTGTTGTACAGGACATTGCACTGGATAGTGTTGTACAGGACATTGCACTGGATAGTGTTGTACAGGACATTGCACTGGATAGTGTTGTATGGGACATTGCACTGGATAGTGTTGTACAGGACATTGCACGGGATAGTGTTGTACGGGACATTGCACGGGATAGTGTTGTACGGGACATTGCACGGGATAGTGTTGTACAGGACATTGCACGTGATAGTGTTGTACGGGACATTGCACGTGATAGTGTTGTACGGGACATTGCACTGGATAGTGTTGTACAGGACATTGTACGTGATAGTGTTGTACGGGGCATTGCACGTGATAGTGTTGTACGGGACATTGCACTGGATAGTGTTGTACAGGACATTGTACGTGATAGTGTTGTACAGGACATTGCACTGGATAGTGTTGTACAGGACATTGCACGGGATAGTGTTGTACGGGACATTGTACTGGATAGTGTTGTATGGGACATTGCACTGGATAGTGTTGTACGGGACATTGCACGGGATAGTGTTGTACAGGACATTGCACGGGATAGTGTTGTACAGGACATTGCACGGGATAGTGTTGTACGGGACATTGCACGGGATAGTGTTGTACAGGACATTGCACGGGATAGTGTTGTACAGGACATTGCACGGGATAGTGTTGTACAGGGCATTGCACGGGATAGTGTTGTACGGGACATTGCACTGGATAGTGTTGTACGGGACATTGCACGGGATAGTGTTGTACAGGACATTGCACTGGATAGTGTTGTACAGGACATTGCACGGGGTAGTGTTGTACAGGACATTGCACGGGATAGTGTTGTACGGGACATTGCACGGGATAGTGTTGTACGGGACATTGCACGGGATAGTGTTGTACGGGACATTGCACTGGATAGTGTTGTACGGGACATTGCACGGGATAGTGTTGTACAGGACATTGCACTGGATAGTGTTGTACAGGACATTGCACGTGATAGTGTTGTACGGGACATTGCACTGGATAGTGTTGTACAGGACATTGCACTGGATAGTGTTGTACGGGACATTCTGTCACAATAGTCAAATGTCTCATAGTTATTAAATTACTCTCTCTTTCTTAAACTTTTTTTTGCAAAATATTAATACTCAATAAAATGAAATCATCAAGCTTTAAAAGTTTGCATATGGGGGATTTTCTCTTTATTCATATCATCAGTATCAAACTTACAGGCATCCACTATTAATTACAGTCAATCAAAATAGTTTTTAGCAGTTGCTTCAAGATTTATCAAGAGTTTTAGTGAAACTCAGCATATGCTGGACAAACATGCTTGTTTGAGGAATGATAAATGTAAATAATTGGCCATCGTGAATCTTGAGGGTTTATAGGGAAGATAACACTGACGCATACATGTATGAATGGATCTTGCTGAAATGTCATTACAACTAATGACGTCTTGTAACATGTTTATCTATCTAGCAACTTGTAACAAAGGTCTCGAGACATTTTCAAGTTATCCAACATAAACAATATTTTCAATGAGTTTTAAGTTTGTCAAGAGAGATAACTTTAGAGAATATGACCAGATATCGTCAAAACAAAATCATGACACTTCGTCTATACCTACTGGATCCGCTGAAAAATATTGTTGCGCAGGGCTTCCACTAATTTCCTGGGTAATACCATTGGGAGTCCAAACAAGAAACATGGAAATCTTAAATGGTTCAAATACATGTAATTTGGTTAAAAACATTGTTTTTAGAGATGTCAAGGCCAAAAAAGAGGAAGTCCAGGACTTCCTTGGTATGTTTTGGGGGAGTCCAAACATGAACTTTGGGAGTATAGGACTCCCAGACTTCCACTAGTGGAAGCCCTGTTGTTGCGGGCACATAAAAATTAAACATCTACCGACAAACATTAAACTTCTACCGACAAGAATTGGCAATTATACATTTTTTTATAATATTGGAAGACGAAGACAATGCGGTCAGCTTTTGTCTGCCATTTGAAATACCCACCAGCCCTATGCATCACAATAACAGTGACTAGCTTCATACTCAGGAGATGGTGGAACACTTAATTTGTGTAAATTCTTGTCTTCATATTTTCAATACACCAGTCTCCCACCACAAGATAGATAACAGTATCAGATAGGGTTGCACGATTATTCACATTTTATAATCGCGATCATTTAAGAAAAATAATCGCGATCATACGATTAATCATGAACTATATTAACTACGTCAATGCTGCTTAGAGGACGTTATTATGCTACTGCAGATTGTAAGATTATGGGTTAGGCACATGGGTATATATACATGGACAGAATACCACTGTTGCTGATTGCAAACAAAGGAATGTATCAAGATTTTTCTAGCCGGAAAACGGAAGGTACCGTATTTCGTGTAATTGTAGCCTATGCTCTAATAGAGGTCCACCCCCTAACTTTGACATATGAGCTCCAATGATTTCTTAGCAGTTTCAAAATGGCAAAACTCTGTATTAGAAGCCCACCCATTAACTCAGCAGATAATTTGTAAGAACAGCGTGTATAATAATAACAATCGTGTCACAGGGTGTGTCTACTTCTGACCGATCTCTGCCCTGATACATTTCCGGCCCCTCTAGAAGTCAATACAGGCCTCGGATTTGTAAATCTCGACCACCTATTAGATTAATACTAATAGTAGGCCACGTATGTTCAAGATATAATAAAGTTTATTCCACACTTTTGTAGCACAACATTAAATGATCCAAATTGAATTATTACGAATGACAATATAGTCAGCTTCTTAAGTTGGCGAGCCAGCGGCTCTTTTGCGATGGGAGGCGGCGTGTTCTCGCGAGATATTATACGCTAACGGGAGTTTATCAAACGGGTACCCGTTATTCAGATCAGTATAATACTCAGTTCCTATCGCGCAATGATAATATAGAAATTCCCGAGTTCCGAGTCCCCGATTCCAGAATATTTTTATCCGAGTACTCGTTCTAAAATAAACTCTTAAATTGGAGGCGAATCATGTGATTTGTATTTTTTTCGCGATGCCATTTTATATCAAATTGTGGATTAATTTTGATGTAATAAACGACCTTTATTAAAGGATATGCAATATTTAGGCGCTCAAATCAAATAATTTCACGTCCCCGGTGATGTTTTGAGGTATACATTAAACATAGGTGTAGGCGGTGAGAATTTTTATGGGAGAAAATGCGTTGAATTTCCGTGGTATCAGTTCTGGAACTTTTTCGGGAAAACCGTTAGCGCATAACTATTCAGAGACTGGGGAACGCGGGATAAGCGTGTGTGATTACAACAACAATGACAAATAGCGACCAAGTAAACAATCTTTATTCATCTAAAACTAATCATGAGTCAATACAAACAAATCTGTTATTTATTTATTTGTTTTATTTAATCATTCACACATTCGGCTGATAGCCGGATGTTTGTTTCCATGCTTGGTAACGCCAGCAGAGTTTCACAAGCGTAAAAGTGGCTTGACAAAAATTTCAACATGGCGATTATACGATTATTTCATTTTATAATCGTCCACGATCATTTTGAACTATTTAATCGCGATTAATCGAATAATCGAAAAATCGTGCAACCCTAGTATCAGATATGTGCTCAGAATTGTCAACATTGCTACTGCACATGCCACTTGAATCATTTAATGTGTATTTCCAGCATGCATACAATGACTGAGCTTGCTAGTACTACCTTATAAGCTTCCAACTCTGGAGATATATTAAAAACATTCACACTTATGCATGTACATATAAGTAAAGAACACAATCTGACTTACTGTCTAACTGTAGTATTAGATTTAACAGAGGTCTTACCATAGAAAATCAGCACATACTTGCAATGCACTCAAAAATGATTTGTCAGAAACTCATTGTTGCCAAGCTCACTGTACACTTCATTCTGAGTACTGTGTTTACAAAGACGCATTACCTAAAACGCCTAAAGGGCTACACTGTCAAACATGCCCTATTGGGGCTAAAGTCCCCACTTCTGTAGAAAGGCATCATATATATATATATATAAAGAACATTTTTAGTTAGTCCCAAAACCATGAACGCCATACATTTGAACCACAATATAAAGGCCATCTGTCTATAAAGGCCACATTTGTCTGGTCCTTTCCGTGGTCATTACATACAGGTTTCACTATATTTTAAAATCGTAATATTAGTTATAGGGCCCTGTTTATTATTCTGTTAAAGTAACTTATTGCTAATTAGCTATTGTGAGTGGAATGAGTGAGGGGTGACAGTGAGTGATGCAGTGTTGTACGGGACATTGCACGTGATAGTGTTGTACAGGACATTGCACGGGATAGTGTTGTACAGGACATTGCACGTGATAGTGTTGTACGGGACATTGCACGGGATAGTGTTGTACAGGACATTGCACGTGATAGTGTTGTACAGGACATTGCACTGGATAGTGTTGTACGGGACATTGCA
This sequence comes from Chaetoderma sp. LZ-2023a, assembly GCA_034401795.1. Lineage (NCBI taxonomy): Eukaryota > Metazoa > Mollusca > Caudofoveata > Chaetodermatida > Chaetodermatidae > Chaetoderma > Chaetoderma sp. LZ-2023a. The sequence continues at coordinate 135,565,432 of CM067360.1, forward strand.
CGGGATAGTGTTGTACGGGACATTGCACGGGATAGTGTTGTACGGGACATTGCACGGGATAGTGTTGTACAGGACATTGCACGTGATAGTGTTGTACAGGACATTGCACTGGATAGTGTTGTACGGGACATTGCACTGGATAGTGTTGTACGGGACATTGCACGTGATAGTGTTGTACGGGACATTGCACTGGATAGTGTTGTACAGGACATTGTACGTGATAGTGTTGTACAGGGCATTGCACGTGATAGTGTTGTACGGGACATTGCACTGGATAGTGTTGTACAGGACATTGTACGTGATAGTGTTGTACAGGACATTGTACGTGATAGTGTTGTACAGGACATTGCACTGGATAGTGTTGTACAGGACATTGCACGGGATAGTGTTGTACGGGACATTGCACTGGATAGTGTTGTACGGGACATTGCACTGGATAGTGTTGTACGGGACATTGCACGGGATAGTGTTGTACAGGACATTGCACGGGATAGTGTTGTACAGGACATTGCACGGGATAGTGTTGTACAGGACATTGCACGGGATAGTGTTGTACGGGACATTGCACGGGATAGTGTTGTACAGGACATTGCACGGGATAGTGTTGTACAGGACATTGCACGGGATAGTGTTGTACGGGACATTGCACGGGATAGTGTTGTACAGGACATTGCACTGGATAGTGTTGTACAGGGCATTGCACTGGATAGTGTTGTATGGGACATTGCACTGGATAGTGTTGTACAGGACATTGCACTGGATAGTGTTGTACAGGACATTGCACTGGATAGTGTTGTACGGGACATTGCACTGGATAGTGTTGTACGGGACATTGCACTGGATAGTGTTGTATGGGGCATTGCACTGGATAGTGTTGTACAGGGCATTGCACTGGATAGTGTTGTACAGGACATTGCACGGGATAGTGTTGTACAGGACATTGCACGGGATAGTGTTGTACAGGACATTGCACGGGATAGTGTTGTACGGGACATTGCACGGGATAGTGTTGTACGGGACATTGCACTGGATAGTGTTGTACAGGACATTGCACTGGATAGTGTTGTACAGGGCATTGCACTGGATAGTGTTGTACAGGACATTGCACGGGATAGTGTTGTACAGGACATTGCACGGGATAGTGTTGTACAGGACATTGCACGGGATAGTGTTGTACGGGACATTGCACTGGATAGTGTTGTACAGGACATTGCACGGGATAGTGTTGTACAGGACATTGCACGGGATAGTGTTGTACAGGACATTGCACTGGATAGTGTTGTACGGGACATTGCACTGGATAGTGTTGTACAGGACATTGCACGTGATAGTGTTGTACGGGACATTGCACTGGATAGTGATGTACAGGACATTGCACGTGATAGTGTTGTACGGGACATTGCACTGGATAGTGTTGTACGGGACATTGCACTGGATAGTGTTGTACGGGACATTGCACTGGATAGTGTTGTATGGGGCATTGCACTGGATAGTGTTGTATGGGACATTGCACTGGATAGTGTTGTACGGGACATTGCACGGGATAGTGTTGTACGGGACATTGCACTGGATAGTACAGGACATTGTACGTGATAGTGTTGTACAGGACATTGCAAGGGATAGTGTTGTACGGGACATTGCACGGGATAGTGTTGTACAGGACATTGCACGTGATAGTCTTGTACAGGACATTGCAGGGGATAGTCTTGTACGGGACATTGCACTGGATAGTGTTGTACGGGACATTGCATGGGGTAGTGTTGTACGGGACATAGCACATGATAGTGTTGTACAGGACATTGCACGTGATAGTGTTGTACAGGACATTGCATGGGATAGTGTTGTACGGGACAAAGTTCAGCCTATCTACTTAGCTTCCTATTGGGACTTTTGCTCAAAATAATGATTTGGGTATGAAGAAATGCTTACTAAGAAAGAGAAAACTTAATTTGGTGACAATACACGCAGTTTCTTGGTAGCTATAAAAATAAATAGAGCTTTTAAGTGTTATACAGTACATAATTAGCCATAACATATTAACTGCTTATATTCAGCAATGTTGGGAGCAAAAAAAAATTTGTGTTTTAGTGATTCATAATGTTACTTGGTATGCTAAATAGTCATACTGGTTCATAAAATGGCCCATAACTTAGATAACCAATGAAGTTTCATTTTTAATTTACCTTGCCGCAAGTCAGATTTTGAGTCTTGTTTCTTGGTATAATTAATTAAATACCAAAATTAGACCTTCCTAAGTAGCACAACACTAAAATTTGCTAGATATCAGTTAATCAGCAAATAAGTTAATTTCAATGATTTCAAGATTTTGATATTATAGGGGTACTTTTCATCAGGGTTTCTCATAAGGGTTCTTTTGAGGGTATAGACCCCCAAAATGTAACTGGGCAACCTCCCCCCCCCCCACCGCCCAAGTGAGGTAATCCCTACAAATTTTGATAGTTAAATTATTAATTAGAATCCAAGCATTTGATTGATGATTAAGATAGTGATCCGAGGACAAGACACAGTGGGCAAAAATGAAGGACTGATTGCAGCTGTAGGATGTTTCTACTAGTACAGCCGCAGAATACAATAATCATACATAGTGATCCAAAACTGCTGATGATCCAGAACTGCCGTATCCACTGTACATGTGGGTGGGTGTGGACGAATTCGATGGGAAAGTAATTTTTGAACATCTGATCTTTGTAAAACTTGTCGAGTCTTCCCATAAAGGTGTTGAGCGTAGGAGCTGTGACAACTGACTCAGTTAGACCATTCCCGTAGTTTGTCACCCGAATGCTGAAAAATCTGTTTGAAGCCTGTGACCCTCGTACGATATTCATCGTCAGATGCCAGCCGCTCCTCACGATTTACATCATAGATCCCATGAACATACTTGTAAGTCTCTATTAGGTCGCCACGCAAGCACAGGTATATCAAACTGGGCAGATTTAGTACCTTCAAGCCGGTATATTAAACTGGGCAGTAGGGCTGGGCGGTTTGTCCTAAAAGAAAACCGGTGACGGTATCACTAATTAAACCGGTATTAATGAAATACCGGTTTAAGGGGTTAGAATGATTGAAAATAATTTGAAATATGAAAATATGCCGTTTTCATTAGCTACAGTACATGTATTTTGCGATTTGACAACTGACGTAAACTGCTACGAAATTAGAACGGTAACTACGTACGACTGCTCACTTCGACGCTATCTATCTCAAAATAGTAGTTAAAATAAATAAAGTCTGGTTCATGTGATGTCGTGAAAATAACACTAACTACTAAAATGTTGATTTTCAACACTGTTATTAGGTAACTATTTTCGAAAGCGTAGTAAAATCTAACGCGTTTAAGTAGGAATCCGGATATGAGAGCGAGTTTAGGCTCCTAGTAGAGTACCGCACATATGGTTAGAGTTCGTATAACCACCTACAGTATGATCTAGTCTAGTATGTCGTGTTTATATTCGAGTACTCAGTATTTAGTAATACTTCTCAATAAACTGTCGTTCAAGCGGGTGAATGTCATTCGTTTTCATTTCTCAGGCGTTCAAGCAATTAGTCTCATATTTCTTAGTCCGTGATGGATCATTTTATGTTTGTCGAAATCTAAGAGAAATAATGATCGTTGTTTTCGCAGCGCGTTTCTTGATTTTTTTTTGTATCATGTCACATTTGGAATCCTCATTAAACATAGTACATATTCGAATTGAAAAAAGGATTATGTGGTGCAAAGAAATATAGATTTTCAAATTATCCAATCTTACATTGAACCCGCAGAGCTTACGTCATCTAAAATTCATTGCTCGCAAATCAAACCATATTTGCCGAGGGTCGCCCTCGGCCGATTTGTTGGGATTTCACCAACACCCTTGCTTTCCCACGGCTAATAGTTATAGATGACTGTATCTTATGTCTCTAGTAGCAAATGGTTACACTAGATGATAATATTAAACTGCAAGTCAAGAACAAACTACTTTAGGACAGTCACCAGATTTTGCGCAATGGTGGTTTTTCGCTTTTTTAAAATTTTCGTAATGGTTTTTAAACCGTCGCCATAATAACTGTGAGATGGTGTGAAACCGGTATACCACCCAGCCCTACTGGGCAGATTTAATGCCTGCAAGCGGGCTTCATATGACATGATATGGGCTGTATAGAATAACTGTAGATCCAATTTATAAAAAGAACATTGGTAGGCATAAATAATTGTTGTATTTTTCATGCATAGCTAAATTTAGTTCAAGCATTATTTGTTTTTCCTATATCACCCTATCAAATACAGTTACCATGGTACCGTAGTACTCAACCCTACTAGATGATAAACAAGATCAGCCAAGAAAATATTAGAGGAAATCACTTCGCCGTGTGACATGCAGTCGTTCGAAAATTACTGAAATACGGAAATCCCCATTTGAAGGCATAATGATGGATCTATAGTAGCGTGGAATATCTAGTTTCGGGGCGCCTAAGCAGAAATTGGTAACAAGAGGCCCAAGGGGCCTGTGTCACTCACCTGGAGCACTGTGCATTTTTGTCAAAATTGTTGGTGGGTGGTTTAGGAGTAGTCATTTAAATGAGTTTGTGGACATTATGGCCGCCAAACACGCTACATTTTGATTGGTCCACTTCTGCCATGTTTCTGACTAAGCTCCTTCCCTTGAACAAACTCTAATGGTACTCAGTGCCTAATCATATCTCCCAAATTTCGGCCCAATCCGCTCCGCGGTTCTGGAGTTGTTTTGGCAAAAGATAGGTTATCCAAGATGGCCACCAAACCATTTGGCCAATCAAGTTCCCTTGAACAAACTTGGTGCAGCTCTTGTCCTAGATGATATTTCATGCATTTTTAATTGATCCCCAAACGGTTTTGGAGAACATCTTTAAAGACATTTCTAAAAATCGACCAAAATCCAAGATGTCGCGAAAATACATTTTAAATTTCCCATTGCTTGAGTATGGGAGATTTTGGCGGTTAAATGATCCAAGATGGCCGCTAAACCGTTTATCCAACAGTCTCGAAAATGGCAAATTTGAGATCACAATACGCATAAACATACATAAAACGGATAGGCCTATAGTGGCCAGATTTTTTGACGGATCAACTTCTCTTGAACAAACTTTAATGGCCCTTAGTCCCTAATCATATATCACAAATTTCCGCCTGATCGCTTCTGGGGAAATAGTTGTTTTTGCGAAAACGAGGTCATTCAAGATGGCCGCTGAACCATTTGGTCAATCGTTCCCTTGAACAAACTTGATTTAGCTCTTACCCTAAATCATATTTTGTGAGTTCTGAATCGATCCCTTTAAACGGTTTGGGAGAAGATTTTTAGACATTTCTAAAAATTGGCCGAAATCCAAGATGGTCACCGGCCAAATTGGCCGATTGAGTTCCTTTGAACAAACTTGAATCTCCATGCCTTAAGGATGCTTCATGCCAAATATAATTGAAATTGGCCCAGTAGTTCTCGAGACGAAGATGTTTTTAATCTCCCATTGCTTTAGTATGGGAGCTTTTGGCGGGAAAATGATCCAAGATGGCCGCCAAACCGTTTATCCGACAGTTTCGAAAATTGCAAATTTGAGCTCAGAATACCCAAAAACCTATATAAAACCAATTTCGGTCTCAAAATCCATCAAATAAAAAAATCCAATATGGCCATCAACCATGCTATATTTTGATTGGCCCATGGCGGCCATGTTTTTTGACGGACCAACTTCTCTTGAACAAACTTTACTGGCCCTTAGTCCCTAATTAAATCTGACAAATTTCGGCCTGATCCCTTCAGCGGTTCTGGAGAAGTTTTTTCGCTAAAACTAGGTCAACCAAGATGGCCGCCAAACTATTTGACCAATTAAGTTCCCTTGAACAAAGTTGGTTGAGCTCTTGCCCTAGATCATATTTCATGAGGTTTCCTTCAATCCCTCAAGCGGTTTTGGAGAAGATTTTTAGACATTTCAAAAAATCGGCCAAAATCCAAGATGGCCACCGGCCTAATTGATTGATCAGCGTGATTTGAACAAACTTGGATCCCTATGCGCTAAGGATGCTTCCTGCCAAATATAACTGAAATTGGCCAAGTGGTTCTTGAGAAGTCGTTTAAAGGAAAAGTTGACGGACGGATGATGGACGGTCGCCACGACATAAGCTTTCAGGCCAGGTGAGCTAATAATTTAATAAATACCTTAGATATTTAAAAATAAAGTGGCTTAACTTGTTAGTGACTTTATCCCTTATCCAGCGCCAAGTTAGAAGAAAATTCCCCAAAACGAAATGTCAAAACAGCGCCATTAGGCGATGACATACGGCAAAACAAACAAAAATGATGGTATCCTGTTTCAGTGATACCACATACAGGCTCACCCAAATGACTGTTTCTGGACAATAAAGTTACAATAGGGAGCAAAAAATGCTGAACGTTCGGGGGGTGTCAGAATGGGGACCTGTCTTATTGTCATTTTCTAGTTTTTTCTCGTGTGGTGGCAGTGTGATGGTTCCTCAGACTGGAGCTAGTTGTGATGGCTTAATGACCGAAGCATCAAATGGAAATATGCACAAGTTATTGAATAATACTATGCATTCACATTGATTTTGATAAAAATGCGCTAAGAACAGGCACTGCGCTATTGACTTTTGAACCACCCTGTCCAGTATGGATTTTGACATCGGTCACGGGGTATAAATAAAACAGAGGGGGGAAAATTTCCAATATTTGAATCAAACCATTTACGATTTTAGCCCAGATATCCCACTGAGAGACTCGGCAACAAGAGGGCACAGCCTAAAGGTGTTCAAGAAAAGAGCGAAGACGAGACTGCGGCAGCAAAGCTTTGCAATCAGAATAGCCAAACCATGGAACAGCCTGCCAGAGTATGTGACCAAGGCACTGACTGTAAAAACTTTCAAGAAGCGGCCAGACAAGCACTGGCAACACCACGACATCCTCTACAACCATATGGCACAAATCGATACTTCGAGGCACCCCATGCAAGTAATCATAGACACCGATGAAGAGTCTGAAGATCTGGACATATAGGAGAAATCCTGCGTCCAGTACCAACTCATGGTTACTTATGGTATGGATTTTTTATTTAAAATACAATGATTTAAAGGCATATGATAACAAGAGGCCCAAGGGGCTGCCTGTGTCGCTCACCTGGAGCACCATCAATTTTTGTCAAAATTGTTGGTGGGTGGTTTAGCAGTCTTTTAAATGAGTTTGTGGACATTTTTGCAAGTGCAATATGGCCGCCAAACACACTACATTTTGATTGCCCCATGGTGCCCATGTTTTTTTGATGGATCAACTTCCCGTGAACAAATTTGAATGGCCCTTGGTCCCTAAGCATATTTAATAAATTTCAGCTCTATCCCTTCAGGGGTTCGGGAGAAGTCGTTTTCGGGAAAACTACGTCATCCAAGATGGCTACCAGGCAAATAGGCCAATAAGGTTGGCTAGAACAAAATTGGGTCTAATGTTGCCATAGATGATGTGTTATGAGTATTGAATCAATTCCTCTTGCGGTTTCGGACAATACAATTTTTTAGTGTTTCTAAAAATCAGACATTTTGGCCGGCGGCCATCTTGGATTTTGACCGATCCGCTTCGCTTGAACAAACTTAGATCTCTATGCCCTATGAATGCTTCCTCCCAAATATAATTGAAATCGGCCCAGTGGTTCTTGAGAAGTTGTTTAAAGAATTCCCCATTGCTTTACTATGGGCCTATTGCTTTACTATATGGGAGGCTATGGCGGGAAAACAAACCAAAATGGCAGGAAAACCGTTTACCCGACAGTCTTGAAAGCGGGATATTTGAACTGGCCACACTGATAAGCATATATAAAGCAATTTTCGCCATCAAAATACATCAAATACAAAAAAGCCAATATGACCAACAAACGCTAAATTTTGATTGGTTGATGGTGGCTATGATTTTTAACGTACGAACTTACCTTGAACAAACTAGCATATATACCAGATTTCAGGTCTATCCATTCAGCGGTTCGGGAGAAGACGTTTTTGCGAAAACTAGGTCATCCAAGGCAAATTGGTCAATCAGGTTGCCGTGAACAAACTTGGGTCTACCGTTGCAATAGATGATGTGTTATGAGTTTTGAATCAATTCCTCCAGTGGTTTCGGAGAAGTGTTTCTAAAAATCGGCTATTTTGGCTAGTGGCCATCTTGGATTTTGGCCGATCGGCTTCGTTTGAACAAACTTGAATCTCTATGCCCTAGGGATGCTTCCTGCCAAATGTAATTGAAATTGGTCCAGTGGTTCTTGAGAAGTCGTTTTAAAGGAAAAGTTGATGGACGGACGACGGACGGTCACCACGACATAAGCTCACTTGGCCTTTCCGGCAAGGTGAGCTAACAAGAATGGAAGGCAGACAAATTATTTGAAAAAATTTTGACCATAAATAAGTTGTAACCTTCCAGCACCCAACCCCGCAACATTACAGCAAACATCGTATTGATTATGATGACAAGAATGAAGCGGACATGAATACACCCATATACTGATCCTGATGGATATATAAACGGAACCAGGAACCATATCGAATAGCATTCGTGGTATATTTAACAATAAATTTTAAATTGTACTCTCAAATGAAGGGCAAAAACGATATGTGAAGAAAACAACAAATGTAAACAAACTGCTGTAAAACACGGTAAAACCACAGATTAATCAAGAATTTTGAAACCACCGATCATTGCAAACAGATCGTGATAACACGCAAAACTTGAAAATTCCAGTTTTCTGGTACAAATTAAGTACACAGCACCCAGAACAAGACTTAACGAAACATTTTCTTCACATACAAAAATCTGAGAATAAACGTGGGTGTAACATCACCCGCTCGGATAATACGGAGAACGACGTCAGCCGATTTTCGTGTTAAAACACTGTATAGCCAACACCTATTTCATATCTGCCGATCGCCTGTTGGGATTAAAGGAAGGCGATCAATCTGGCATATTTCGTTGTTAACACACGTCCCAGATTCGGGGTCAGAAATTGGAACACGCGACACAGACACAATTTTATAGACCTAAGTCTTTTTACAACTATGGAATAACATGGAAATATACGACTTGAGATTCGACGGCTCCTTCCATGATAATCCAATAATCCTTGAAGCGAAAAACGGCTACCACAGGCACAGAAAACGACTTAGAAAAACTTTAAATTCAACTAAGACTATCTCCAAATGCAAAAGCATGTATGCTCTTGTTGCTATGCAAACAAGAATGAGCCTCACTGGCAGAAGGGTACCCGTTTGTTGGGACCGGGTACTAAGTCTAGATTCCTAGAGCCAGCTATCAGGATAGCTTGTTATCAGAAGTAATAGAATGGTAAGTATTGATCGAAGGAGAAAATCAATTAATAACAAATGCAAATCCTGCTAGATTTTTAGGAAATAATTTGACTTGAACAGATATTCAACACTGGTCTCTGGTGCATATTCAAGCATTTTGGAGTGAATGTGACCTTTCATACAAGTGGTCAATATCCACCATAATGTATGGTGGATCGCATTGCCAAGTGGTATTGATTAGTAACGCGAGTTTACACACACGTATGCTACTTATTAACAAGGAATTTATTTTCAAATTATTTAAATACAACACATTTCACCATATTACATGGCGATGAACGTGTACGCGCGTAGACACTCACGTATTCATTAAATGACCACCCGTCTAAATAAAGTTTCTGGACATGTTCCAGAGATATATATTGAAAATTATTCACCAGATCCCGACAAATGCTACACAAATATTCACCAGATCCCGACAAATGCAACGCACTCATTCGCAGCAAGCTCTGCAATGCGACGGGTGTGAGAGGTGGCAGCATCGTGTCTGTGGTACCAGCATCACCCAAACCGAGTACCGTGTCGCTTGTCGGCGCAGTTTCTTGGAATGGGTGTGTGCCGGTTGCCATAATCGGCCAGTTGATACAGGTAATATTTGATTTACTACTACTACAAAATAATAAATTTGTTACATATGTGTCAATGTCTGTTGAGTATTTTGAAACTAATTTGACTGGAAGCTGTTGCTGCCTAATTCCAGTTAAATTAGTTTCAAAATATTTACAAACTTACCTATAATATAAGCGTAAAAGTTAAATAATGGAATTAAAGGTTAAAATGGCCTAATCAAGACTACTACCGCTATTACAAAACAATACATTCGTTACGTATGTGTCAATGTTTGTTGAGTATTTTGAAACTAATTTGACTGGAAACTGTTGTTACCTAAGGTAGCGCCAGCTGCCACACAAACTTACCTATAATATAAGCGTAAAAGTGAGCAAATATTACTTTTGAGCTGTACTGTACTGTATAACTTGAAGCCGTAGCCTGTGCACGCCTACACAGGCTATAACTGCCAATAATGTTTTGAGAGATTTATTATAAATAATAGCAATAATATACAAGAAGCTACTGAGACACATACCTAAGCAACAGATTTCACCACATTACTAAGCTCATCATTAAATCCATAAATCACACAAATAAAAACACAAAAAGAACACTGTTGTGAGTCACGTTCCGATTTCTAATTAACAAGGGAGGTAAATCGTATCGGTAATTAACTAACAATAGACTCACACAGTTACTTCCCTTGAACAATATTAAATGAACGCGCGGGTCGGAATATGTATTTGTATTTTAGGAATTTTCTGGTAATAATTTTTGTTAGATGTTTGTTTGATGTTTTGCAATTTATTCACCTTATTTTTTCAATTCACAGATGTAGCCGACCAGGTGTATGCAAATGTTGCAGAGGAGATAATTTTTTGAGAGATAATGATAACGTGGTAACCTAACTATATAATAATAATAATTATTATTTTTTATTGTTTCACAAGATAACAATATACTACTACTATTGCTTGATTTTTTTCTCAAATGTTTCACTAAATTATCTTTGCACGTTCATGCATTTGTTCATACTAACCTGGCTCTCAATTTGGCTGACCTTGTGGTGAGTCGTGAGTAATCAATATGTATACATATTATATAGAAATAAATAAATATATATATATATATATATATATTAGATGAAACGAACTAGGGTTGCACGATGTTTAGATTATTCGATTAATCGCGATTATATAATTCGAAATGATCGTAGACGATTATAAAATTAAATAATCACGTAATCGCCATGTAGAAATTTTTGTCAAGACACTTACGCTTGTGAAACTCTGCTCGCGTTGCCAATCATGGAAACAAACATCCGATTATCAGCCGAATGTGTGAATGATTAAATAAACTAAATAAATAACTGATTTGTTTTGTATTGACTCATGATTAGTTTTAGATGAATAAAGATTGTTCACTTGGTCGCTATTTGTCATTGTTGTTGTAATCACACACACAATAATCCCGCGTTCAAGATTCAAGATTCTTTATTTCCATATCGGTAAATAATTCAACAATTCAATACAGGCATCCACCAAAGGCAAGGCCTATGATGCGGTGGACTAGGGCTGTGCGATATACCAATACCATATTTAAAACCGATATCCTGCACTGACGGTTTCATAACCGATTATAAAAAATAAATATCGAAAAACCGACTATGAACATATTTTCGGTTTTTCGTATCAGGATTGTTAAAAATAAAAGATACTAGCGAGCATGAAAAGCGTAATGAATAATAATGGCCATACTTTCCATTAAGCTATGTTCGGGGCAACTAATAATTGAACGTGGCCCCAATTGCGCATATTGTGTAACTCCGTGTAACTCGCTGTACGCCGAGAGAAATCAAGCAGCGAATTAATTAAATAAATATCCACTCGTCTTTTCTCTGGTAGTCTCAGATAAATTTGCAATATAAAACACAATACTAATGTGGGAATTTGTCATTAAAATTTGTATCGGGGAAAACATTTCTAAACAACGGCATCCATTTTATTTACGTCACCGGCTAATTAACATAATGCAAAGTCGCCCCAACACTAAATCGCCCGAATGCATCAAAATCTCGCCAACAAATATAATGCTGAATACATTTTGCTGATAAACCGTTTTTAAAACGTTATCTTCTATACACAATATCATATTAACTTATGAAATTCGCGTTCGCAATATTACAGTTAATATTTTCTTCAAGACATGATTTCGTCCTCGGGCCGAATTGGAAATGAAAGAAGAATGCAGGAAATGTCAATTTCCCTTTCTCCGAGATCTAACAATACTCACCATTCTGTTACTTCTGATATACAGCTGGCCCTGACAGCGGCTCTAGGATTATAGACTTAGAAAGCTTTACCGACTCCTGGGAACCGGGTACTCGGCTCCCAACTGCCGAGTACCCGTTTACCATAGAGCTCATATTGTTTGCATAGCCACCAAACAAGAGAAAACTATGGCTTGCCTCCGTGGGGCTGGGAGGCTGGGTCCGTAACAGAATGGTGAGTATTGTTAGATCTCGGAGAAAGGGAAATTGACATTTCCTGCATTCTCCTTCGATCAATACTCACCATTCTGTTACTTCTGATATACACCAGATTTGATCAGTAACCTGGTGGGAAGGGGCAAGCCATAAATGCTAATTTTGCCCCTTGGAGAAAGATTTTAGACTTCAAACTTGACTAACGGAGACCTAAAAGGACCGTCAAGTTCACGGAACCGAATCACATTCGCGTCACAGCCCCCCCCCCTTTTTCCTCCTAAGAAAAGGGAGAGAACTAACGAACATGTATCTCGCCTGAAAACACAAATATGCCAAGAGGGTTAACTACTCCCTGCATATTCCATGTATTAGCCTGGGAATGAGCATGAATATATAAGATGAATGAACATGATACATATACATAATACAAAAAACTCTCACTATTGAATTACCGTATGATAATTGGACTTCAGACGTACCGCCTCCAACCATTCACCGGTTCGGCCATCAGTGACACAATCTGGTTGACATCCTCTCGCCTGACCATGCCTGCTTTAGGTTCTTTTCTTACCAAAGTGAGAAAAGGGTGAAGAGCAGTGTGGTCACTAACTATCGTTTCAAAACAGCTAAAGCGAGTGGATTGGCTGAGTCTGACACATCCCTCATATAGTAATCCGTGAATGAGGACTCACAGTGCCATTGTGCAACGGCCATGATGTCCTCTAACGGAACACCATTGTAAAGGGCGGTCGAGGCGGCTATTCCTCTGACATCGTGTGCCCTTACGCCTTGCACCTGGTGCCCAGTCGCCATCTCGTGAGTAGTCTGAATGCATTCGACCACCCAACGAGAGATAGTATCCATGGATGCGGCGCCATAAGGCTTTTTATGGCAGATCCACAGATGTCTATCGTTCGACCGTAACGAGTCAGTCCGTTTCTTGTACTTAGTCAAAGCACGGACCGGGCACCAGACACTGGCATCACGATCAAACCTAGTTAACTTCGGTATAATGATCGGTTTGCCGGAATATCTCAAAGATTGGTTCTTTGACATAAACTCTGCTCTTGGCAGAAGACGCAGACCTTCTCCAGAAACAATAAATCGGTTCCTCTCTGCCGAAAGCGCATGGATCTCACTGCGCCTTCTAGCTGAGGAAGCTGCCAATAGAAAGACCGCCTTTAGAGTCAAATGCTTTAGACTAGCCGAACGCAACGGTTCGAAAGGGTGCTTGGCCAGTACATTAAGCACTAAAGATAGACTCCAGGCTGGAATGACTACCGGTTGTCTCGGGCGGAGATTGCTCATTCCCTTCAACATCACATTTAACTGGGCCACCTCTGGACTATCCCTGTTGGCTAGACAAGGGATAACTGATGCCAAAGCTGACTTGTATCCAGCAACTGTGACGGGAGCTAGTCCTGAAAAGAACAGCTCACAGAGAAAGTCTGCTATTTGCTGAATAGTGGATTGAAAGGTATCAATACCCTTTTCTTCACACCAGTCTGCAAATCTGTTAACCATGTTGTTATATGACTTGAAGGTTGACCTCCTCGCAGCCGCGATGAAATCAGCAGCCTGTCGAGAAAAGCCTTCCGACGTGGAACGTTGTTTGATAACATCCACGCAGTCAATTTGAACATTTCGGGACGCTCGTGTAGGAAGCGTCCCTTGGCCTGGGGAGATTATGTTCGGAATCTCGGGCAACTGCACAGGATTTTCCACCAGCAGATCTAGAAGATCCGTGAACCACGCCCTGCTCGGCCAATATGGCGCTATTAGCAGGACCAGACACGGTTCCCCCCTGACCTTCACCAATACCGTCGGTAGAAGAATGGTGGGTGGGTACGCGTAAGCGTGCATCCCTCTCCAGCTTATCGCCAGAGCGTCTGTATCGACGGCATTTGGATCTGGAATCGGCGAGACATATGTCATGATTTGAGCATTTTCCTTTGTGGCGAACAAGTCCACGTTGGGTTTGCCCCAATGCTCGAAAATCCGTCGCAGGACCGGAGGGTTGAGGGACCATTCTGTTGGCAAGATTCTCTGTCTGCGAGACAAAGCATCTGCCAGAATGTTCAATCGGCCAGGAATATGAGCTGCTTTCAAAACAACCGAGTAATTCCTGCACCATTGAATCAAGTGCCACACCCTGATACACAGAGTGGGTGACCTGGTCCCGCCTTGGCGATTTATATATGATACTGCTGTCGAATTGTCCGACCGTATCAATATCACCTTGCCCCTGATCATCGGAAGGAACTCTTCCAACGCCAGTTCCACTGCCATCATTTCCAACAGATTGATATGCAGCTGACTCTCCGGGAGAATCCATGTGCCCGAGACCTGGTGTTCTCCCAGGCAGGCACCCCACCCTTCCAGCGATGCATCCATGTAGACGGACAGCTGGGGTTGGGGTAGGTGCAGCGAAACCCCTAATAGGAGATTCTGACGCTGTTTCCACCATAGAAGATGGGATATTATCGGCTCCAAAACTGGCACCAGTTTTGACAGGGGTTCTGTTCTCTGTTTCTACAGAGACATCAGATACAACTGGATAGGCCTTCGCATTAGAGCAGCGTACGGGATAACCTGCTCCATGGAGACCATCATGCCCAGCATCTGAAGGAACCGCCTCGCCTGAATGTGGTTTCCCACTCAAAAACTCTTGAGGATGGCTAACAGAGACACCACTCTGGGCTCTGATGGGTAAACCCTGCCCTCCTCGAGGTCGAATCGCATCCCCAAATAAACGAAATGTTGAGTGGGCGTCAACTCGGATTTCTCCTCGTTGACTATCCAGCCTAGATCTGAAAGTAACTTCAGAGTCAGAGCAGTATCCACGTTCAACCTGGCTGCCGAGTCTGCCTTGAGCAGCCAGTAGTCTATGTAGGTGTGTAGCGCCACGTTCTCTTTTCTGAGAAACGCTGTCACCGCAAGGACCACTCTTGTGAAAACCCTCGGAGCTGTCGACAGGCCAAATGGGGGAACTGTAAACTCCCATACTTGATTATGAAACGCAAATCTCAGAAACCTGTGCCAACTCCGATTCATAGGAATGTGAAAATATGCATCTTTCAGATCGATCGATACACACCACATTCCTTTCCTCAATCCCGCCATTACCGACCTCGGCGTTTCCATCTGGAACCGAGGCGTATGGATAAACCAATTTAATGGCCTGAGATTGAGTATGGGTCTCCATCCCCCTGTGCTCTTGGGGACAAGGAACATGTTTGAATAGAAGCCTGGAGTGTTCCGGTTTGCTGGTTTTATTGCTCCCTTCAGAAACAAACCCGACACTTCCTTTTGAACGGCTTCTAACTTGTCTGGCTCCCTTGGTACAGGTGTCCAGACAGGTGCCAAAGACAGATTTTGTGGTGGAAAGTCCCACCACTCCAGCATGTAACCCTGGGATAACCATCCCAGGACCAGACTGTCTGACATCACACCTCGCCAGGCCTCGACGAAACGCATGAGCCTTCCACCCACCATAGACGCCTCGACGTCTAACGGCAGGGTATGAAATAATGGTCGGACATCGGTCATGTCCGATCAAATCTGGATGGGTAAAACTTTTACTGAACATGAATTTTGGGGAAAATCTGCAAATTTTGGAAAAAGAGAACAAGTGAACAATGTTGGTATCGCACTCAAATACGATAGATCGATCGAGATATTCACCTTGGTTACCAGTATTCATGATCTGTCAAAACGCGTCATACCGGCAAATTCATCCTAGAGGGTGGTCTTACAATAGCTAATTGTCCCGGGAATAGTGTAAACCTTTTATACTGGCGAATTTTCTGATTTCTAATGAGGGATATAGACCGTGAGTGACTTGAAAATTAAGTCATACGGCGAATAAATGACAGATAAAATTGCATAGAACATCTGATAAATGATACCACTCAAAATCTTGTCATTTCGCTAGTCTGAAAATGATCGAGTTGATGCAAAATTAGCAATGGCGGATCTACAAAATCTGCCACTGCGCACGAGTTAGTGATGTGTTCTTACACACCTTCTGTCATGAGAAGAGAATTTGATCTAGCAATTTCATTGGTTGTTGGACATAATTATATCTAGAAAATCCAATGACATTACGTGAGAGATTTTCACAGATGTTTGAGACGCGTTCTTTCACGCCTTCGATACTTAAGAAGCTAATTCTTCCTCGCGATTTCCTTGGTAGCTGTATATAGAAAACCAATGAAATAGCGGGCGAGTTTTCTCACACTAGAAGTGAAGAAAGCAAGTTCATAAATAATCGCACTGTAGAAGACACTTGACAACACGCGCGTTACCATTATATTCGCGTTCTACATTTAATGGTCAAATTTGCCTAAAAATTTTAATTAAAAATAGTTAATGGCCATTTGCAGGTCAAGAGATTATTTTTGAAAATTTACCTTGGGAATGACTGTCTCAGTTAATGAATAAGCCATTTCAATGGAAAACTTCAAAAATAATCTCTTGACCTGCAAGTGAACATTTATGAGGAAAACTATCACAAGCCTTCTTTGATTAATGTGTTCTAAAGTGAAATTTAAAAAAAATTTAATTGTACATGACTGTGACAGCAGTTGATGTGTTGCTAAAATGGCATCTGGGCGAAAAGTGCCCAAAGGGGCAACCCTTGCTAAATTGAGGACCGAGTATAAGTGGTTAAGTCCTCATTTTCTGGGTCCTACAGTTGACTATGAAATTGTTCTATCTTTATGCATTTTCTCCTGAAAATGTCTTAGTCTATTTGACTTTTTCAGGACAAAATGGGTAAAAATAGAACAATTTCACAGCCAACCGAAAACCTATA
The DNA here is from genome assembly GCA_034401795.1 of Chaetoderma sp. LZ-2023a. NCBI lineage: Eukaryota > Metazoa > Mollusca > Caudofoveata > Chaetodermatida > Chaetodermatidae > Chaetoderma > Chaetoderma sp. LZ-2023a. The sequence continues at coordinate 135,582,673 of CM067360.1, forward strand.
TTTTTCTCCAGAAATGCAGGAGATGGCCTCTGAGAGCATCTAGATTTAAAAATTTTTACGGGGAGGACCCCCCGTCAGGTTAGTCAACTTACGCTTTTTTGTCAGATCAAATTGACTCTCTTTATTTCAGACCCTGTAACGGGGTTGTCCGGCTCGCAGTCTGCCCCCCCCCCCTCCCCAACGAGAGAGTGAGTACCATTTCGTTCTAGGCACGATGGGTATAACTGGCACCGCTGTTCCTGTCGCACAGGCGCGGTCCAGGCGGATATGATGGGAGCTTTCGTACCCTCAGGTACGCTTCGGCCCCTTCTGTCCGCCCTTTGAGGCCTTACCCTTACCCTTCCCGCCTCTAGGGCGGTCAGGAGCAACATTGGGGAGGGTAGGCGCCTCGACAACCTTCCTGGGCTTCTTCGCCGGCGGTGGCTCCGAAAACCCAGCTGAAGCAGACGTCACAACAGGCCTGGCTTTCGCCTTGCCCTTATGCTTCTTCTGCTTCTTTGAAGGCTGTCCCGTTAGCGGTTTCCCCACAGCCCCTAGTGCGTGCACTAGCTCTAGTTGTAGGTTTACCGCTAACCGATTCTGCGCGATACTGGCGGTATCCTCTAAGATGGCCCGCGCTTGGCCACCGAAGATGCTAGGCCCTGTCAGGGGCGTCCCAAGGCCGCGGGCAAAATCCCCGCCCTAATCGACGCAACCGACGGACGGGGCGCATCTTCATCGGCCGTGGCCGAAACCACAGACGGGTCAACCCTGGCTAGCCACGCCAGAGCATCTGACCAATCTACTTCCGACGAAGACACCCCCGCAAACACGTCACCCGTTGACGTGCTCACGGGTCTGCCAGCCACGGCCTCCCGGCAAGGAGCCACGGCTGACACGCCAGGCACTCCGCTACCACACGGTTCCGCCGCCACCCCATGAAACACTCCGGTCCATGGGGTAGGTCCGCACGGAAAACAGTACGGACCCGTAGCAGTCGCGGAACCATAGCCGGACACGGGCGCCAATGGCACCCCACGTCCGACTGCCGGACCAGGCGAGATAGGTGAGTACCACGCCTGGCCCGGCACACCCGTTCCCGTGACGGCTGGTGCCAAACCAAGCCGCACGGAACAGGTGCACGGTAACGGATTGGCCTCAGCCACAGGCGGAGCCGCTGACCTGGCTTGCGCCAAACCAGACAAATGGAGGCCGGTTCTGTCCAGGACGGAATCAACCTCCACATTCTCCACCTGCGGCTTCACGGGCCACAGCAACCTCTCCTCCTCGGCCTCCTCGTCTTCAGACTCCGAAGAGCCGTCACTAGACGAGTCAACCGTGGAGCCGTCCTGGTGGACGGCTCCCACACCTGACGGACCGGCCACCGCTACTGGACCACCCGGAGGTGGCCGCAGAGAAACAGAACCCGTCTGGCCGGAGCCAGACGGGACTGCCAGGGGGCCGTACGAGACCGCCCCCTCGGTAACCAGTCCAGAATCCTGTCCGAGGACAGGATCCGTACCAGGCATGGGAAGAAACTGCCTCGCCAACCTTTGGTAGCAGGGACGACACCAACGTGGGCAGAACGCTATGCAGAAAACCCTGCATAGCCGGACCAAACCACGCCGGCAGTGCCATCTCCGCCACCTCCAGCTGGGGACGTGGAGCAACCCCACCGGCCGAACCGGGCGCTCCACGATTTCCTCTCGGACCGCCTGACCCCGCGTCAGACCCAGCCAAGTCCTTCTGGGCAAGGAACTTAACCATCATCTCAACGGACCACACTGCACAAACATTATACCTATTATCAATATTACACAGGGAACACCTAAAACAGACATGGTCCTTGAACACGACACGGACAAACTTATGGCATTCGTCACATGATGGCGGGGCTGGCTTGGCCTATAACATAAGCACAAACCTACAATAAACAAGCGGAACGAGACCCGGATGGAAGGCAGACAATTAATTTTCAAATAATTTGACTCATAAATTAACTGTAACCCTCCCGCACCCCACCCCGCCATGTTACAACAACGATCGCATTGATTATGACGACAAGAACGAGGCGGGCATTAAACACACCCATAATAGATCCTCCAGGATGTGTAACGGCTCCAGGAATCATATCGCATAGCATTCGGGGTATATTTACTAATCAATATAAATTATACTCCTAACGAAAGCAGCACGATATGTGAAGAAAACAACAAAATGTATAACAAACTGCTGTATCACACGGTAAAACCGCAGACCACGCATTTACTCAAGAATTTTGAAACCACCGATCATTGCAAACCGATCGTGATCGCACGTAAACTTGATCATTCTAAAGTTTCCGGTACCATTTTTAGTACGCAGCACCCAGAACAAGATGCGCGAATTAATGAAAAACTTTCTTCACATAAACATCCGAGCGACCGGGTGTGACGTCACCTGCTCGGATCCTACGGAGGACGACGTCAGCCGATATTCGTGTTAGAAATACCGTAGCATAACACCTATTTTCATATCTGCCGATCGCCTGTTGGGGGTTAAAGAAGGCGATCGTCCGGCATATATCGTTGTTAGCACACGTCCCAGATTCTATGGGGTCAGAAATTGCAACATGCGACACAACGAAATTTAGAGACCTAAGTCTTTTAACTATGGATAACAAAGAACGATACAACCTGGTTATCTTCGGCGGTATTCTCCATAGTATCCTTAGTTAATCCTTTCACGAACACACAAACTATCACAGATTAAAGACGTAGATTTTCTTTCACAAAACCACTAAAATCCTCAATGCAGAAAGCATGTATTGCTCTTGTTGCTATGCAAACAAGAATGAGCTCTATGGTAAACGGGTACTCGGCAGTTGGGAGCCGAGTACCCGGTTCCCAGGAGTCGGTAAAGCTTTCTAAGTCTATAATCCTAGAGCCGCTGTCAGGGCCAGCTGTATATCAGAAGTAACAGAATGGTGAGTATTGATCGAAGGAGAAAGGGAGATAATTACATCATAATTAATTACAATCACGTGATTTACGTCTTTTCGCAACCTGTTTTGCTGATTTATGATTAATTTTGACAAAATAAACGATGTTTATTTAACTGTGCGTAATATTTAGGCGGTCTAATTAATAATTTCACAACTGCGATGATGGATATTATAAGGTATATTAAGCTTTAAAGGCGTAAAACGTTACGAATGTATCGGGGCGTGAAAATATGTTCTGTTTTCGTGCTAATTTTTATCATTTAAATTTTTTGTCCATAAAACCGATATTCGGTTAAAACCGATATGAAGTCATATCGAAACCAATATGGCTGTAAGCCAAACCGCGCAGCCCTACGGTGGACCCTTGACATATAACATAAATTTGTAATATTGTTTATACATATAACATTTATATACATTTACATGGATATTTTACATTACAAAGGACATAGAGTACGATACAATACATTTAAACAAATTACGCGTGGAGACATGACATAGTTATGCGCTAACGGTTTTCCTAAAAAAGTTCTAAAACTGATACAACGGAAATTCAACGCATTTTCTCCCATAAAAATTCTCACCGCCTACGCCTATGTTTAATGTATACCTCAAAAAAGTGAAATTATTTGATTTGGGCGCCTAAATATTGCGTATCCTTTAATAAAGGTCAACCTCCAATTGAAGTTTATTTTAGAGCGAGTACTCGGATATAAATATCCTGGAATCGGGGACTCGGAACTCGGGAATTTCTCTATATTATCATTGCGCGATAGGAACTGAGTATTATACTGATCTGAATAACGGGTACCCGTTTGATAAACTCCCGTTAGCGTATAATATCTCACGAGAACACGCCGCCTCTCATCACAAAAGAGCCGCTGGCTCGAAACTTAAGAAGCTGGCTATATTGTCGTTCGTAATAATTCAATTTGGATCATTTAATGTTGATCGGCGTTACAAAATTGATGCACATTTTCTCCCGTACTTGTTTGGTACATAAGTTTGAATATTAAAATATATTTTTTAATCGCATTTTGACTACAAAAGTGTGGAATAAACTTTATTATATCTTGAACATACGTGGCCTACTATCAGTATTAATCTAATAGGTGGTCGAGATTTACAAATCCGAAGCCTATATTGACTTCTAGAGGGGCCAGAAATGTATCAGGGCAGAGATCAATCTGAAGTAGACACACCCTGTGACACGATTGTTATTATAAATTTGCTCTTAAAAAAAATTTTCATATACAATCTGCTGAGTTAGGGGGGGTGGGCTTCTAATACAGTTTTGCCATTTTGAAACTGCTGAGAAATCATTGGAGCTCATATGCCAAATTTAGGGGGTGGGCTTCTATTAAAGCATAGGCTACAATTAAGCGAAATACGGTACCTTCCGTTTTCCGTCTAGAAAAATCTTGATACATTCCTTTGTTTGCAATCAGCAACTGGCGTATTCTGTCCATGTATGTATACACAAGTGCCTAACCTATAATCTTACAATCTGCAGTAGCATAATAACGTCCTCTAAGCAGCATTGACGTAGTTAATATAGTTCATGATTAATCATATGATAGCGATTTTTTTTTTTAATGATCGCGATTATAAAAAGTGAATAATCGTGCAAACCTAAAACGAACTAGCCGAAACCTATTAACCAGATTAACATTCGTGTCTCAAATTTATGACAGCTATGCAGGTAAACTGTTCTATATTTTGAAACCAATTCCACTGGAAATGGACAAATTAGTTTCAAAATACTCAACATTTCTAACATCAATTAAAATGAGGTCTATGAATTTCAGATCTATGGTTACTTAATCACAGCATTAAGCTGGAAAAAAAAGGAAATATTATTAGATACAGACAGACTTATACAGATCGCTGGTAAAACAATTCAATAACATTCACAAGATTACAATATTTTATAATATACCGATGTTGAACGTGCTGCCGAAAATGTAATAATCATAATGTGAGAGGCTGCCGAAAATGTAATAATGTGAGAGGCTGCCGAAAATGTATGTTTTTATGCACTATTTGTGTCTCGGTAGGCTGCCGAAAACGAATTAATATTTGTCGCTGCTGAAACGGCCTGAGACCGAGCCCCGAAACTGGATACTCCACGATACTAAAATCTAATTCCCTGATTCACTGTCACCCGAAATACCGAAAACTGGTATGGTCGAGTTGCTTAAATTCGTGAGTACCGAAATTCATGAATTTGTTTTTATCGCTCTCGTTCTATGATGTAACGTGGCATGGAACGCATCTACACAGTAGCCACTTTTTGATTGACAGTTCTGAACCTTTTGACAAAGTTTTGAGCAAAATGCGGTCAAAACAAGAAACTTTTCATACAATTACTGATGGTAGTGATAAAAATTGCAAGCTTCCTTAATGCACTTTCTTAGATTACTTACTTGCGCTTATTTAGCACCTAAAATGAGCAATTTTCACAATCCGAGTTGCCACCTGCTTTGGTTACATTAATTTCCGCCGCGTCGGATTAGACTGATTGACGGTAGCACATCTAAATTTTATTGGAGAGGCTCTAGAGGAAGGGGTGGGTGCTTATCAATGATTTACCAAAATGTCAAAATTAACATAAAGTGCACACGTGGTTTTGTTAACGATAGAAATTTTTTTATTCTTCCCTTTATGCCTGCTGAACATGTTTTAAAGACCCTAACGTTAGCTCATTTCTTCAGCTCATTAATATTTATGAATTTCATGTGACGTCACTACCTAACGAAAGCGGCATCCATTTGGGGTTTTTTCTTCTCTTCAAATGTATAACCTGCTTTTATAGTTTATACATTCATTTGTAGGGTTAAAACGGGGAAAATTAGCAGTTGAAACCTTCAACAAACCAATACCTTGATATTTAAGGATTTACAAGCATGTACCAGACAGCTGAAGATGCATAATCACCAATTCACGAAATTCGGTACCGCTATTTCACACATAGCCTGGCGAGGTGGATCAGTTCAGATGCTTGGAATTTGTTTAAAAATTAAAGTTTTGTGCTTAAATTTTTGCATTTGTATTCGGAAGTGTTATTTTACATTGTGTTAAATTTTTAAAGAGATTTTTTTCACGAGTGCATTACTTGCTTAGATTCACGAACTTCGGTACCCATGCGGCCATAGTATAACATTAATAATTAGGACCTCTACAGTGGAACTCTTATTACAATATTGTACAAATTAATTTCAATCTTACCATTCTTGTGATACAAATAAACCAAACAAATATAAATATATGGTTTTAATTTATTGGTGTTGACATAATTTTTGTCGATTTACTCCTCTCGACGCGAGTTATTAAAAGGGAGATAACTATAGGGAGAACGTGTGCTGTTGTTGTTGTTGTGTTGAGTAAATCCCGTCTATCAGACCGCAGGCCATGGAGACGAACCCCCTTCTGGAGTTGATTCCTAATCCTATATTTATCAGTTTAACACATTTCGAGATCTGTAGATCAGCAAACACACCATAGCAAAATAGTTATTCTTACATGTAATAGTTGTACTGTAGCATGATTGTTGTCTACCACACTTATATATTTATATATGTGCAGCGAAAAATAGAAACAAGTTGTTTGTGTACATGTTTATCAGAGCACCGTTAAGTAGTTTCATTAATAGTCCCTTGTTTTGTGTACAAGTTCATTAGCGCACTGTTAGTGTTCATATTGTTAGTATGGCATGGTTACTTTAGCCCAGTGGCTTGTTTGCACGAATCCTCTTTGTTTCGTCCCGATTCCCGTTCCCACGCCGAGTCATTTTGCATCGTTGCCTGATTGCCTTGGGATTTTTATCCCATAATTCCAATCACCATGGGTTGTTTCACACCACTTGAACTCATCAGTATTTTTGCAGCTCCTCTTTGGGACAGTACATAACACAATTCCCTGGACAGTCACTCAAGCTTAAATAGCTTCTGTGATGGAGCCTCATGTGTAACATTTAGCTTAGTGGGATCCAGAATCGCCTGTGTGCAGTTTTCTTCATCTGTTTCAAGGCCACGTTGTTTCAAGCAGCTTCATATCTTCTTGATTAGCATGTCTCTAGCAGAGTGCAGCTCTGAGCATCAGTTTGACATAATGGACAAATCGTTACCCCTCCTCTATTCCGTGTCATGCCGCCAAGCAAATGGTATTTTTGCACTAATAATTTAGCTTGAATGGTAGCTTCATACACTGAAATCTTACCCGTTTTGCAGCTTTCCCACTTCACTGAAATTTATGTTGAGGTACAGTGTTATCTTCTCAGCAGCTTCTTCCTTTAGTTTCCTGTACCAATAGGCATGCACCTGAGCTGACACCAGTTCTTTCCACTTCACTTTGCTTGGTAGCTTTTTCAAAAGGCTATATGCTGAGGGCAAACTATACATATTGAGGATTTGCTTCATTTTCACCACCCAGCTGTGTGATGTTTCTTGCTTAATAGCCAATTGCTTCTCGATTATATTCTTCTTTACTGAACCTTCTCTATGCAGCATGTTCATGAAAAACGTCAGAATCCTTTTATGTAGTTGACCTTGAGGTGGTAGGCCACCAAGCAACAAATAGGCGGCCACATTGACAGAAGCAGTTGGCAAGTGCTGTATTCTCTTAAAATATGCTCAATAAAATACCTCGAGCATGTCCATATCTGCTGATTTAAGAATTAACTGTTCCAGCGCATGCAGAAGAACTGGGGTCATGTAAATATCCCAGATATGTTTTGATGTAACATAATTCAGCCCCTTTAGCCCATGTAACCCAGCACCCACTAAGGAATAGGCAACTCCTCTTGCTGAATTTATTCTGCACTCTATTGTCTGCTGATTTGTACAAGCCGAGTTTCTCATGATATCAAGATGTTTTCCCTGCTTTGTGGTATCCAGTACCTTTCCATTAAGATATAGGCTTGCAGCAAGCAAGCCTTTAACTGCCATGGTGGTGGTCTTAGTACTCAATTCAATTCAAATTCAAATTCAATTCAATTATTTTTTAAATTTTATAGTAGCATTTCACATTTATATTACAAAGGACATGTAGTCCATCAAATGCAAAGCCTATGTGGTGATGGACCTCTAATATATATTAGACAAAGAGACATTACAACATTAAATTACTGTACATATTACAAATAACAACATTACAACACTACACATAATGCACACCAAACATAATTAAGTTACTAGTAGTTAATTCTAATAATATAAGACGATATCATTTTTTTCCACTCACACTCACAGTACATATGCATTATTTAAAAATTTGTAACGTTTAGTGCTAGAAGATCTGCAGTTTTAAGTTGCTAGAGGTAATAGAGAGAGGGTTGGGGTGTGGGTGGGGAGGGGTGGGGGTGAGGTGGCATTCATCGAGCTTAAAGACAGTAATCTAGTATGTGATGTATTATTATTATTATTATTATTATTATTATTATTATTATTATTATTATTATTATTATTATTGATACTAATATAATGTATGATGAGTCATAATGTATGATGAGCCATGGTGGTAGTGATGATCTTCCTAAAATTAATGAGATTGGTAAATCCATCAGACTTCCACAGCCATACTCCCTCCTCATGTGTTCTTCTAAAGGGGTCTACCTATAGGTAATAAACCCTTTCCCTGATGAGTATCCTATATCTCACTTAAGTCCAGAGGTAACAATCTATGAAAATTGTTGAATATTTTGAAATTACTCCAACTGGAAGCTGACAGACGAACAATACAAACAATAAATTACATGTTTCGAAAGATCCAACTATTGCACATTACAAATATAAATATATAAATAATAGATGACTTTGGTTACTATAAAAATACACAGACATACATCCTTCCATTTACATCCACATCATTATTATAAAGCTAACAATATGATTCCAGTCAGACCAAATTCAAAACACCCAACAGAACTAGGTGTGTATCATAAGCAACGAACTTTGTCAAGGACTCACCAGCGAAAGGGTTAGTAGGCTTCTATAATAATAATAATAATAATAAACCTCCGATAGTTTCCGAGGGTCGGATCTGATCAACATGCTTAAGGGGAGTCCAAACAATTAATAAGCCATGTGGCTGGTGGATCGTGGAAGGATACAATAACTTAATATATATGAGGCCCTATAGGTAACTGGCCAATTTTCCACAACCTTGCTGGAGTGCGGGGCTACATTACTGCAAAAACTGGAAAAGAGGCATACACTATATGTGTCCAAATGAAGAAATTGCCCCTGACCACTTTAACCTATCCTATCAAGCTGAATAGTACGGTTTAGTCGGTAACATGCCAGGCTCAAACAATTAGAGCACGGCCAGCTACCTCAGTGTAAAATTGATGATAGCGGGAATAAAGTGATGCGGATATATCTGTTGCTGTATAGTATTTCCTAGCGTACCATGGTCCAAAGTTTTCTACAATTAAACAAAACATATTAACTGAATGGCTGACTGCTATATACAACTAGCCAATGCAATAAGTAGAATGTAATTAAATGATTTAACTAAATATCACAGATTGGTGAACTTAAACGGTGCGGCTAGTTAAAAGCACCTACAGTAAACAAGGATAATATGCACAGTAAGAAAGAAATTTTAAATTGCAGTCCTAAGACCTGGAAGGTACCTATTATTGATCAGTACCACATACGGAAATGATAATTAAATGTACAATAGTATAGCTACTTGAGTACCTAATAGTCATCGGTACGGAACAGGCTACTATGTTGCTGAGATTGAGGCGTTAACATATTCATAGCGCGAGTCGACACGTTCTCTGAAGCTGGAAAGATTTCTGCAGGCAGATTTCAACAGCTGATTTCTGCAGGCAGGTCTGCAAGCTGACTTCTCCAGACAGGGTAGACATGGTACACACTCAGGACAGTGAAACAGAGCAGTGAAGAAATGTCTATTAGATAGTCTCTTTAGCTAGTATACAATTTATACAGAAGTGAGAAAGTTATTCGGCGACGGAAGTAATAAAGTTTAAGTTTGCCCATTAACAGAGAGGGCTGTATATAATGTTAAGCAGTTACATAAACTGGCACACGGTGCAGGATGCGTCTCATAGCTCTTGCGGCGCACCTAGCAAAGTTCCACTGGACTGTGGTAAAAAAGTTAATTAAACACACACTACATGCAGTGTGGAAATTGAAGTCCACTTTTCAGCATGGTTGGCAGATCCGGCGAGTCATCCACCGAGAATCACCATCAGCTCTACATTCCATAGAATTACATCCCAGACCCGCACGGCCCGCCCTCGGAAAGGCTCCCTTAGGAAAGTCCGGATGCGGAAAGTATAACTTTAAATTTGGTCTATTACGCCCGGATGGCCGTCCGGGGGTGTAAAAAAAATGGTGGAAGCCAAGGACTTCCTACTACCGCAGATGTGCTGGGATCTGTAAGACACCGGATGAAGTGAGAGTCACCAAAGCTCAGCAGTTACATCCATCATCCTGATGGTCTAAATGGCCTGCGCGGGCCGGCCACACCGGCGATGCTCTTGATTCTCGATTTTTCATCCCTTTTATCCTACTCATGACGTCAGAGGCAGATGCCTCAGCTAATCAGCGGCTGAGCAGTAGCCAATCAGCGTGCAGCTAGATCTGTGACATATTTATCACGTGCACAGAACATTCTAGATCTATTTATGCATACACGCGATTACGACGTCAAAAGCAATAGTTTGAAGATAATCTAAGGGGATTTTCGCGAATAACTCAGCCATTTCTGGGCCGATTTTAAAATAGTAAACAGTTCTAGAAAGCTCGTTTTATTCAGGTCCTGATCGCTTCAAAAAACGCCGAGAACAGAATAATGGAAGGTTTTTACGAGTACTAACTTGGTACACTATAGGCATGCACTCGCTTCCAATTCCGTGACGTGTTGTCAGGGAAGCTCTGACGTGCGCGGTTGCGCACCATGCTTTTTATTGGACTTAGCTGATTTTAACAAAAACCTCTCACATAGGGCCTATGTACGCATGTTATGCTACCCATGGTGGGGGGGGGGCATGCTTGAAGTGAATCCGGAGTGGCCGTTCCTAACCCAGCTTTGCTGGGATGGTCAGTACCCGTCCGGTCGGTCCGTGCTGTACCACCCCCTCCTAGTTTGACACCAATGGCAAACGATCACGCATGGCTGATCGAATGCATGGGAGCATGCTAGGCGGTAATTATAGACTTCCCAAGTAGGCATGTAACCAAGAGGAGAGTGGCGCAAAAGACGCGTGTTCATAAGAAAGAGCACATAGGGTGCAAAAGAGTTTGGGAGGGAGGTATACATTGATTTTAATTTTTGACCTGGAATTATTTTTCCAGGTCTTTTCTTTTTTTTGTTTTTGTTTTTATTTCACGGTGCATGTATTATTTTATTCAGATTTTATGATTTTCTAAACAATAGCTCACATGAGTGTTCTCTCGGATGCGGATAATTATTTTTCACCCAACCTCCAGTGTACCACAATTACAATACAGTTATATGAGTGGATGCATACACTGCGGTTCTGCACAAGCAGCTCTTGCTGACCCAAATCCATCCCATAATATTGACACTGGGTTAAAAAATAATAAGAAAAATATCAAATAATAATTAGGTGAAAAGACTAGTTTATCAGGCAGCCCCAGCGTAGCTGAGATTGCATGATGGGATTATGACATATTCACTACGGTGTGTTGTGTACTTATGTCGCACACGACGTGTTTACAACACATGAATCTGCAACGATTATTTTATGTGAGACACAGCTATGTAAGGATATTGCGCAACTGTGTAGGATGGCCGTAGTCAGCCTAGGGACTGGGTATCAATTGTTAAAACATATATAATAAGAAGAAAAAGATTTCAAAATTAAACATAATAATAATAATAAAGTTATGTGTTCCGCACAACTACTGATAAATCCTGCTGCAACCTCGGCAATAGTGTCCATACACATCCGCTGTGAAGTTTCCCCAGTGTGTAGGGGGTGGGGTTTGCTGCAGTGCAGGATGCCACCTCCTCTGTAACAGTGGACTCTCTCATATCTGAAGAGTGACAGTCTACAGACGACGAGTGGAGTGTGAAGTGGACAGGACGAATGATGTCTGAACGCACGCTGGAGATGGGGTGGTGGAGGTGCAGTTGGTCAGGGAGCACCGTGGGCGGGGTGGGGGTGGGGGGGTGCATGATTTGGGGGCGTGGATGGGTACACCGAGTTGTGCGGTTCTGCTGTTCTTCAAAATGAGCCAAGGCCTCATCCGGCCTCTTCACTTCCATGCTATTTATTACATGTTCCACCACACAAGAAGCATGGCCTGGGACAGCCTCGGCTTTCAATTGTGGCAACTCTATAATGGGGGTAATAGCATGAAGTGTGTGGGAATGGGAAGAGATCGGCGGCACAACTTTTCCGTCCTTCTCCTTGGACAACACAAACGAGAAAGTCTTCAGCTATGACTTCCCAGATCTAGTAGACCCGCACTGAGGAGGGAGAGGGTGAGTACGTATCTCGTCATCGTCCTCAGCATTAGTTGATTGTTCACCAGACTCCTGGCTTGGTAGGAGAGAGGTCGAACTGGTACCGTGGTGCCCTGGACTAATGCCAGGAATACTTGTCTTCACAGAGACATCCGTCTAGGTACCATTGTCATGTGGAATGCCTAGCCCAGGCTCTGGCACTGGGCCATCACTGAGACAAGGTTTAAGTCGATCGAAGTCGATGACTGAGGGCCGGCCATCTGAAGCGCGGATACGGTAGGTCATGAATGTGGTCTTCTCCATGTCAGCTTCATCCATGGCCACCTGCCAGTACCGACTAGCTAAATCAAGGGTACACAACCACTTGGCTCCGGACAAGGAATTTAAGGCCTGATCTATCTGCAGTAACGGATAGGCGTCTTTGATTTTATTATCATTAAGGCTGAGGTAGCCTATACAAAACTGCAAAGATCCGTCCTTTTTGCCTGCTAGTACTATGGGACTGGCCCAGGGCGATGCTGATGGCTCAATTATTCCAGTCCGCAACATGTCCTCAACCTGTTGGTGTGCCTCCACTTCCTCATGGAAAGGGAGACGTCGAATGGGCTGTCGAACGGGTCTGTTGTTTCCAGTGTCAATGGAGTGTTGTACAAGATGTGTCTCTTCAAGGTCCATGTCTCCAGCCAAGAAACTATCATGATATTTATGAAGTAATTTCCGTACTTGTTATTTTTGGGATTGCATCAATCCAACTGTGGCACGCAAAAATGGGTCATCTAAGTGTTCCGGCACATCATCAGAAGTTGTTGCTGGTGTAATTGCGGGTGGGGCTGTTTCCAGTAATATCACACTCACCAAATGGCCACAACGGACTCCTGGTTCAAGTGTTATTGGGTCCACAGTCCCATAGAATACTCTAAACGGTATATGATGCTTGTTGGTGGTGTCCATGATTATGTGGGGACTGACGAATTGTGAGGCGATCATGTATTCAGGGTCAGGTTCCAGCATGGCTGTGTGAGTGTTGTCTCCTAATGGTGGTGCTGTGGCCCACAAGATTCTTACTTAACCTGGCTCAACTGTGGCTAGTATTACGGCACACATATCATATAGTGATGATTCCGGTCCAAGGGGTATCCGTCGGCTGTGTATGTCTAGTTCCTGTTGTCTGCAGTGTATGACAGCTTCGTTGACACTGAGAAAATCTGAACCAAGCAGGGTATGGTTTTGAATAGAGGCGATAACAACTCGCTGAATGAATTGCATCTCCTCTATTTGTATTACGAAGTTTACTATGCCAGCCATGGGAACATCAGCTCCTGTAGATGGTTGCAGAAATATGTTTTTAGGCTTAAGGGGTGACTTCTTATGAGGTGGGATGCTCTCATACAAGTGCTTGTTAAAAACAGTGTCACTGGTGGAAATTCCGCTAAACAGACAGGCACACTTATCACTTTGTGGTGAGCCTGTGGAAGAGTCTCCAATGATACCATTTGCGGGAGTGACGGTGGTGCTGTATCATTCTGTACATAGTTGGCTTGTTTCCGGATAGCTTCCATGAGTGTGATTGGTGGCTGAGTGTGGAAAGGGCAAACCCGTCATCGCTGCTGCTGCGATTGATTAGGCGATGATGGAGTCAGGGGTATCAATAGTGGTGGCATTGTTGTGGATTTTGTGTAAGCTGAGTTGGTGTATACTGCAGTGTGGATAGAATTCCTGCATTCGGCGGTGAGGGCTACCTGTGCGAGTCACCTTTTACAGTGCATCATGGGATGTTTAGTTGAAGCGCAGAAGAAACAATGACAGCATGTAGATTTCCCGTTCTTGGTACAATGTTTCTTCTTGCGGATACATGCTGCCGAATGAGTGCTTCCTTCGGAATCACTGCTGCTGCTAGATGTTGTTGATGAGGCTGTAAGAGGTTGTGAGTAGCATTCAACCAAAGAACACTGGGTGTTAAGTGCCTTGGCAGTGGGACGTGGTGCTTGCAGAAACTTTGTTTCAGTGGAGGTGCTACAACCTACCACTGCCGTTTTACATAAGAAAGCAGGTCGAGTAGATGCGGAAAGTGGGGGGTCACGTTTTCCACAGGGGGAAGATGGCAGTGCTGTGGATGCGGTGTGCATCATAGGCACCGACATAGAGGAAGCCGGGTGCTGGTGAGTGCATGGTGTAATAGGAATGTGATGACGAGTAGAAATGGCTGCCTGACGTTGTGGTTCAGAGGCTGCAGTTGAGCCGGTTTGTGGAAATGGGCACTGAAGTGACTCTGTAATCAGTGCCCATGCTAGTTTAATGGATTCTCAGGCTGTGGAGTACGTTGGTCAGCAGTTTGAGTGGTTGATGGAGGCCGGTTGACCACATCCAAAGCACGTGTTTGGTGGTGGAGCTGAAGATGTGGTGGGTTGCGGTCTAGTGGTGGACTGTGTTGCACTGGTGGTGCTAAGTGTTGTTACGAGATTGGTGAGTGCAGAGATCTGTTTTGTGATCGCTTCTAATCTTTCGCCCATGTTTTACCTATTGCTGTTGTTATGCTGGTTCCTGTGTCATTGGGCGTTATTGTGGCCCCCACGATGGGATTGGCCATGTCATCTTCCTCTAGACACATGATTCTGACTGCTTTGTTCTTTCTGCGTGTGTTGTTCATTTGCTGATGTGTTGGTGGCGGCGGTGTTTGATTCGATGTTAGTGGCGACGTTGACATCATTTACCTCATTGATTGAGTGTAGTTGTCGGTGATTATTCTTTTCCCATTCCAAAAACTCTTGATCCGAACCAGTGGCCATAAGCTGTTGAAGGCTCCCATGCTCCGTGAAAAATAGTTTTTCTTTTAATGCAGGCTCTCTGCTCAATGCGTTGATGAAAGTGTCTAGATGTAAGTGTGTAATGCCCTCGAGTTTGTGCTGGGGTACGTGCGGGTAACTAATCGATGGATGTGGCTCGCTAACTCCGGTAATGTTTCCACTGAGCGTCGATGTAGATTTTTAAGTTGAAGTTGACTCATTTCTCCGAAGGCTGTGTTGCCGAATCATTCCGACAACACGTTCTCCAGTTCGGTGTATGATGGGGTGTAGTCTGTTCCTAAGTCTGCCAGAACTTGCAGAGCTTTTCCGGATAGCCTTGCAGCTAAGTACTCTCCCATCTGATGATTGCTCCATACTTATTATTTCGAATTGCACTTTATAATTAG
The DNA here is from genome assembly GCA_034401795.1 of Chaetoderma sp. LZ-2023a. Taxonomy (NCBI): domain Eukaryota; kingdom Metazoa; phylum Mollusca; class Caudofoveata; order Chaetodermatida; family Chaetodermatidae; genus Chaetoderma; species Chaetoderma sp. LZ-2023a. The sequence goes on from CM067360.1 coordinate 135,598,290, forward strand.
CCCAATCAGTTTCCCCACTAAATTCGGGTGGAAGAACGATTTGGCCATGTCCACGTGGAGAAGTAATTGATGCGAAACCTGGTGGTGCTGCTGGCGAAACTGATGAGAATGCGGATGCTGGTCGCCGTGTAGGTGGTGGTGGTGGTGGTGTTTCCCATCGATGACCCTGTCAATGCTGTCACGTCCGTGAAGGTGATTCACATCAATAATGTGATGCATGATATGTTGGTTCTGCCGAATACTGCCCTGATGCAGGTCCATAGACAGGTGTAAGTCTATAGACGGGCGGAGGCATGCTATGTAGACGACGTGGACGTTCCTGATGCTGTGATGGATATTCCTCATACGGAGGTGGTGCAGGTGACTGATGCGGAGGATGTGTGTGATGTGGACGTCTTCTGATGTATTGTTGAAATGATGTTGCCGTTTCCTTCAGTTCGTAATGCGGTACTGGTGGGTAATATGGTGAAGATACATGAAAAGTGAGAGATACGGGATATGGTACATGAGCATCCGGCCACTGGTCACCTATTGATGACGTTGGCGAACATAATGGTTGAGGGTTGTGGTTGCCCCCGTGAGGGTCTTTGACACAGTCGTCCATGATCTGGCATGTATGGTGGTAGCCTATCACAGAGATCCGATAAAGTGATGTATTGATTCCCACTTGAGAGGCATCACGGAGGTCCCCTCACTGATTGGTGAGAACTTGTGTTGAGGTGGTGCTGGTCATTCCGCACCGGGGAAATTAGCGACATTGTCGGTGAGCATGTGAGCAGTGCGTCCATCATATGATGCAACTTCCATGTCGAGGGAGTGCCGACTGTCGGATGAGGGAGACTGAAACTCGTGGGTGTTGAGGGTACGCATGGGTTCGCTTCTCATTCGAGCCCCACATCGGGTACCACTTGTAGCTCATGGGGGTTCATACTGGTCCGCTATGACGTTTCCGCATGCTGATTGGGATTGCTGATTAGCTGCGGATCTCGGGGTTGCGGATCTCATATGACAGTAAATGAGCACAATAATATACAACATAGAGCTATCTGGTGTTCTTTCCATGTGGTGTCGCCTAATATAGGCTAATATACACCTAACAAACACAAAGAAGCTATTGTTGTTGCAAGAGGAAAGTGCCTCACGAGGGCCTCCATCACAAGAAAATGCTTTCAACGCCGAAGCGGAGGAAAAGAGCTAGCAAAACCGGCCACTCTTTTGTTCAACAGAAAAATGCTGAGTGAAGATCCTAGTGAAACCATAATTAATGTGATGCATACTGGTTTATGTGAAGACAGGATGAACGATTTCCGAAGAATTCCCAGGTCACCGTCTTATGTAGTTCCAAAGATACTGTATTGGTAGTTGCCACTACAGTCTAACCTATCATTTAGTTGTTAGAAACGAAAACTAGCTTTGGCCGCAAGTGGCAGGGATTCCTACCTAACCTTAGATACAGTTGTCCCCTGGGCGCAGGTCGCTTTGACTAGCATCTACCTCCAAGGACAACAGGCATACATGTTACGACCAAACGAATCCGAATTCGATGAAAACCCGGCTACCTTGCCCCACAACCACATAAAACATCACCTGGACAATGGCTACGTTTCACATAAGCAAGTTTTGATCACTAACATGTTGTTATGGTGGGGATAGAGAGACAAATATCCATTGTGAGCGTCCTTCCCGTGAGGGCGTGGTGGATTCCAAGATCTCACCCAGACACTGCAATGAGTTGGATGGAGATTCGCATCCCGTTCGTCACCGAGTCCTACGGATCTAACAGTTGACCTGTCATTAGGATTAAGTTCCAATATGCCCAGATACGTACTGCGGGCAAGTAAATACACTAAGTAACTCACATTTCTAAATATATGTTTTCGCAGTACTTCCTTCATTCGCGGGGTTATCTAGCTAACAAGTATCTGAAGATACGGGGGAGATGTATGTGAATCAGCACTTTAACCATCACCGCTTGGAAACCTCTGATAGTTCCCATGGTTGGATCCAATCAACGTGCTGATGGGGAATCCAAACAATTAATAAGCCATGCGGCTGGTGGATCGTGGAAAGAGACAATAACTTAATATATATGAGGCCCTATAGGTAACTGGCCAATTTTGCACAACCTTGCTGGAGTGCGGGGATACATTACTGCAACAATCGGAAATGAGGCATACACTATGTGTCTAAACGAAGAAATTGTCCCTGACCACTTTAACATATCCTGTCGAGCTGAATAGTATGGTTTAGTCGGTAACATGGCAGACTCAAACAATTAGAGCATGGTCAGCGACCTCAGTGTAAAATTGATAATGGTGGGAATAAAGTGATGCGGATATATCTGTTGCTGTATGGTATTTCCTAGCGTACCGTGGTCCAAAGTTAACTGAATGGCTAACTGCCATATACAACTAACCATTGCAATAAGTAGAATGTAATTAAATGATTTAACTAAATATCACAGATTGATGAACTTAAACAGTGCGACTAGTTGAAAGCACCTAGAATAAACACGGATATTATGCACAGTAAGAAAGAAATTATAAATTGTGGTCCTAAGACTGTTGTTACTGAAATTGAGGCACTAACATATTCATGGCGTGAGTCGACACGTTCTCTGAAGTTGGAAAGATTTTCGCAGGAAGATTTCCGCAGCTGATTCCGCAGGCAGGTCCGCAAGCTGACTTCTCCAGACAGGGTAGACACGGTACACACTCAGGGCAGTGAAACAGAGCAATGAAGAAATGTCTATTAGATAGTCTCTTTAGCTAGTATACAATTTATACGGAAGTGAGAAAGTTATCCGTCCGGTGACGGAAGTAATAAAGTTGAAGTATGCCCATTAACAGAAAGGGCTGTATATAATGTCAAGCAGTTACATAAACTGGCACATGGTGTGGGATGCGCATAGCTCTGGCGGCGCACCTAGCAAAGTTCCACCAGACTGTGCTCAAAAAGTTAATTAAACACACACGACATGCAGTGTGGAAATTGAAGTCCACTTTTCAGCGTGGTTGGCAGATCCGGCGAGTCATCCACCAAGAATCACTGTCAGCTCTACATTCCATAGAATTACATCCCTGGCCCGCACGGCCCACCATCAGAAAGGCTCCCTTAGGAGAGTCCAGATGCAGAAAGTATAACTTAGTCTATTAGCTCAGGATGGCCGTCTGGGTGTGCCCAAAAACTAGTGGAAGCCGAGGACTTCCTTCCACCGTGGATGTGCTGGGATCTGTAAGACACCGGATGAAGTGAGTATCACCGAAGGTCAGCAGTTACATCCATCATCCTGATGGTCCAGAGGTCCTGCGCGGCCAATAAAAACATCTTGGCGAAATGTATAAAATGCTGATTAAATTGAAAATAATTTCGACTGGAATATGTTAGACAGCAACAGTTTCCAGTTAACTAACTAACAAGGGAACAATCCGACTGGCTACCAAATTTCGAGGCTTAATAATAATAATAATAATAATAATAATAAAAATAATAATAATAATAATACTGAAGTTATACATTCACAGCAGAATGCTTGAAGATTAAATTGTCAAAATTGTACACTTTTAGAGGCTTACATTGTGTGCCTAGATGTATCCAAACGAAATAAATTTTAGCAAATGAGGATTTCGTTACACATAAATTAGGAGGACGAGGAGGAGGAGGAGGAGGAGGACGAGGAAGAGGACGAGCACGAGCAGGATGTGGTCATAATTGTGTGCGTGCGTGCATGCGTGCGTGCGTGCGTGATCTGATAACAAAATTTAGGTGAAGAAATCTGATTAAAAATATGATGATAAAATCTGACCTAGAACGTGATGCCAAGCACGCCTGCTATGTAGAGCATACATTCCTCTCAAACTCAGTTATAGATCTTTCGTTGAAATCTCCAACTTCTCTGTTGTTGTTTGTTAGTAATGACGTGTTTAAGATACACATGCCCTACATACAAAATCAAAAGAAATGGAACTTGTCCAACTCTTCAGATTAGACTTCAGACACCATTCTTCAGAGACCAGGCCTTTGTTTACGGGATCAGATTTTATCAATCTGACGAATAGTCCGATTCGTCTTCATATTTTCGACTTCAGATATCAGACTTGAGATTTTTTGCTTTTTACAGGATGATACTTGATCGAATTCGACACATCTTATCAGATTTAGCTGACCGTGGAAACCGACTTTATGGTAATCCAAGTTTATTCATGTTAATTTGATATGCTAAAAATTATGGCTAATCAAAATTGACTTTTTGTTAGTCGATGGATCTTGACAAGTTCTATATATATATGTATTGGTGGTTTTGATACGAATCTGACACTTCCGAATAAGATTGATAGATCATGTTGTTCAAACGAAGTTGATTGTTAAAATTTGCCATCTTTTAGAAACACATTTAACTATCGCCGATACAGCTTATCCGACTGAGATGGAGCTCACTAACTTGATCTATAGGGAACGAGCTGAAACAAGTTTGTTCAAGAGAATCTGACTGGTAGATTTTCCTGAAGGTCATATTAGACAGATAAGAAAGATAGACAGATAAGATAGATAGATAGATAGATAGATAGATAGATAGATAGATAGATAGATAGGTAGGTTGTAATATGGTTAAGGCGCTGGCTCAGAATTTTCAGATTTGTTATTTTAGTTTTATAGAGGCGAGATGGCCTTACAAATATTGGACAACTTTAAGATGTGATATTTGTCCAGTTAATTTGGGTTTTACCAATATGTCACGTAGATTCGGATTTTTCCTAAATGCTATTATTGGGCGCAAATTGAGAGGCTGTCTTAACTTATTCTGTAATTTATGATATTCATCTTTCAAAATTTCGTAAATTTCTACATTTTTTCGATTATATGTCAGAGTGAATGGAATTATTTCACGCTGATCAGCAAGACCGGGGTCCACATTTATGCCCCTCGGCCATTTTGTTTCTAATTGCTTAATCCAAAAAGTTTCCTTTGTTTATCAGTTTCGTCAGTGGAATTAGAGAGAGGTGGTTGTTCAATGGGTATAATTTCGAAGTCCCGAGCGACTGAATGGCCAGGAAGGTTAAAGTGTTCAGCGACATGCGTGTCTTTTTCATGTCTAATATCGCAAAGGTGTCTAGTAGCTCGCCATATTAAAGGGCATTTGGTTTCACCGACATATTGCTTTTGGCACAATTTACAAGATATTACATAAATCACGTTTTCGGAATCGCAATCTAATTTGGACTGAATTTGAAATTTGTTTTTGTTCTGAAAGCTCACAACAGTTTTTTGATTTGGAAGAAGTAGGTCTAATTTACACCTTTTCTTTCCACATTTCCGAGATTCTCCTGCGCCTGTGATTGGACGATTGTGACGAATCTTGGTAGGCCTGTGATCCGCAGCATTATCAGGGATAGTTTCCAAATCCTGTAAAGTTTCAGACTTAATTTTGCGCAAAAATCTAGATGAATAGCCTCTCGGCTTGAGGGCCTTGAATAAGAGAGAGCATGTAGATTCAAAGTTTTTTCTATCACTCGAATTTCTATGAAAACGGATGATTTGTGATTTTACAATTCCTTTAAAGGTATGAGGTGGATGGAAAGATTTCTTGTGAAGTAGTTGATGAGAATCTGTGGGCTTAAAATATACTTTCTAATCAAGGTGTCCCGTTGTGTCATACTTTACACCTTTGTATAGCGTTACATCTAAAAAGTCTATGGACATTTGGTCAATGTTGGCTTTTAGCTTGATATTCAGGTCATGATTGTTCAAAATGGTGAAAAATTCATTAAATTCTTCCTTTGTATGATGCCAAATAATGAAAATATCATCGAGGTACCTGCGATAAAAGAGAGGCTGTTTCGGACATTTGCTAAGCGCATCCTCCTCCCACTCTGCTACATAGATGTTGGCAAAACTCGGACTGAAATGTTTACGCATTGCACAGCCGCAAATCTGTTGGTATGTTTCACCCGCGAATTGAAAATCATTGCCCTTTAAGCTTAGCTCTAAGAGAGCTAATATTTCGCTAGTGGGACTATTGTTATCAGGGTATTTTTCAAACGCTTTACGGACAGAATTCAAACCCTTTTCGATGTCAATGTTTGTGTACATTGCATCGATGTCGAGCGTAATCAAAAATGAATTTGGAGGTATCGGGATCTAAGAGACCTGCGACAGAAAGTCGTCAGTATTTTTCAAGAAGCTAAAATGTCTATTCGCAATTGGTTGTAGGTGATAATCAATGATTTCACTGATCCTATAGGATTCAGAACCACAATCCGATATTATAGGTCGTCCTGGTGGTATCATAGGATCTGACCAAGAATCAATAGGCTTATGAATTTTGGGTAACAGATAAAATGTACATGGTTTTGAGTCGCGTTTCGCAACGAGGTATTTAAACTGTTTCTGCGTTAAACTCTTGTTATCAACCATATTTTGGAGAATTTCATTAAAATTGTCGCAGTTATTTTGCCAGAGTGGTTCGTCTAGTTTTTGGTAATGTTTTGGATTACTGAATTGACGATGCGCTTCACGAATGTAGTTGTCTTTAAGCATTATTACAGCAGCAGATCCCTTATCAGCAGGTTTAATGACAATGTCATTGTTTTTACGCAGTCCTGTTAAGGCTTGACGTTCCTCATATGACAAATTTTTCGGAAATTCAACATTTTCAATACGTTCTTTTACAATTTTTATACTGTCGGAGATCGCTGGGTCGACTAATTTTGAGTCTGGTGCCCACCCAGTTCTTTCAACGAATGGCAGAATATTACTTTTCGAGTTTCGAAAAAAGTCGGCTAATTTGACACGGTGGGAAAATTCAAGAACTTCCATTGAGCCATTATCTAAAAGGGCATCTATGCCTAATTTGGGCCTAGGAGTTGGTACAAATGTTAGGCCACGATTGATTATTGATTTTTCTGCTTCAGTTAATGTGGCGCCAGTGAGATTAACAATATCACTACCCAGCCCGATACCAGGGTGGTTAGTACCCTGACCCTCAGTTAGTTTAAATTAAGAAAAGTTAACCAGCTATAATACAATGCATTAGCAGTTTTTTCACTCCAATGGATATTATCCTGGACTACTTCAAACTCAGAAATTGGTAGACTAGGGATGACAGAGACCTTTATACGCAGGGATTCTACAGATGAATTGATAAATGCTAAGGTCCTTTTCTGCTTTGCAGTTAAATGTTGAGAGTAGTTCAGTTTAGTGAAATAAACCTTTGCATCTGGAAATTTTGAACGAATGGTACTGAATAGGAGTTGGACTCGTTGGGCAGTTACAGACATAGGTTCATCCTTATCATTTATGCCAATGTTTATGATGATTTTCTCTGGCTGACAGGAGTCCATGTATTTTTTGACAATAGTCCCAGCATGGCACAATTTTGCCCCTGGATAGCAAGCTATCTGGGTGTCTGAATGGGGTTTCACATTTATACGGCTTAGATTGGAGGAGCCAAGGATCAAGATTTCTTTCGTCAAGACAGGGAGTCGCCATTCATTTTTGTGGTCTACCTCATACTGAAATTTCCAGAAAGAATTAGCTTCTAAGTGTGTAGTTTTCTTGGGTTTATTTTGATGATTGGTGCTGTTTCTACACGGTGTAGGGGTGAAATTTGGTTGAGGTAGTTTGGCCACTGGCGCTGGGGTACTGAGACCCTTTTGAGTCAAAGGTGTTGATCTGGTCCTTAGACCAGATTTTCTGACATCCTTTGCTCTCTGTGGAAGGGGAGGTAATTCCTCCGAAGACAGAGGGGACGGTGTATCTGGTAGAGGTATCTTACTAGGGTCCACAGGAGTTGATTTGGTCCTTGGACCAGATTTATGATTAGCATCGACTCTCCGCGGAAGGGGAGGGAACTCCTCTGGAGACAAGTGTGGTGGGGAGTCAGGTAGAGGAGTCCACAGGAGAGTCTAATAGGAATATCGGTGATGACCGAGTATCCGTTCTCTTCACTGGTGGGGGACTATCGGTCGGTGACCTGAGCCGTTTCCTGAGTTCTGAAGGTGGTGGAATGACTGGTACGGTCTTGGATGACCTTGCAGTAGGGGTGTTAACTTGGCAATTTTGCGCTTTCTGTTGAAAGTGTGGGTCAAAAGGACTAATGAATTGATAGAATGCCTCGATTGATTTGACGTGAATTTTTTTGCCATAGTTGGCTTTTGCCCATCTAATGGCTATTGATTTTGCCTTACCTAAATTAAGGTTTGGCGCGGTCTGAGCTATGATAATTTCGGACATGATGGTGCCTAAACTGAAATTGTAATGGTCTATCATAGCTCGAATGATGGAATTTGCCCAAACAAAGTTAACTTTCTTGAGGTCACTTACTACCTCTATATTGGGCATAGCTGGCTTAATGAAACGGCAGAGTTCGCTCACCTTCCTGCTCAGACCGGTTGGCAGGGTGTTGGAGCCCAAATTGCTGGTTAGGACACCTATGTGGTGAAAACATTGTATTATCATATAATAGCACTTGACTAGTCGAGCCTGGGGAGGAGACGGACTGCTGTCCTCATGGTTGACATTCCGTCTCTTGCCCTTGCTCGTTCTAGCCATGGTGATATTATGCTCTAATAAAGGATAAAAAAGCAACAAATTTAGCAACAACTGGGCCAGTCAACAAATCTAAGCAAGGGAGATAATCAAGCTCTAACCAACAATTGTCTAGTTTAAATTAAAGGGCTGATCTAAAAATTGAAACCTGAAACTTGAGTGATGAATAATTAAATCTACAAGCCTACATAGAACCACAAGCCTACTAAGTTTACGAGCCTACACAATTTAAGTATACCTGAAATGGAAGATGAAGGATTAGTAGCATTTTAATATTTAAACATACAATCAATACAATAATAGCAATTAATATATAACTCACAATTTTATGATACCGTCGTGCTTGGCTGACCGGTTTCGGTTAAGAATAACCTTCTTCAGAGCCTTGAGAACAAATCTGTCCTTCCATCATAATTCCTGTCTATTTATTAGGGTGGCTGGCTTTAGGGGATTGTCTTCGAAAATTACTCAATTGCTTTGAAGTTAGCTAACTTATTTTCAATAAAGATTCAGGCCACCATAGCTGCTAGATTCAATTGTGTTATGCCCTTTGCTATTGATTGAGCTCTAGGGTTTCCGAGTGAGGTTTGGGTGTCACTCGCTTGATTGAGAAGTCATTGATCAAAGGATCAAACCTAGGCCATTAATTCAGTGAATTGTTTTCTATTCTTCAAAGGCGCCAGATTGGTATTGTTTTCAATGTTTGATTTATTCAGCTAGAACTAAGCTTTAAACTGGGAATGATTTTGTCAATTTTATTAAGAATTTCTTTTTTAATTTTAATACTGAAAATTCTTTAAAAACTAATTTTGAGTATTGTGCTGCTGAATGCATTTTGTTGTTTCTCACAGCAATAAAACTTTCAGTAAACCTAATTTCAAAATCTTTCTCCAAACTGGGGAAAATTGGAGGGAAGGACGGGAAAGAGGAGAGGGAATGAAGGGCTGAAAGCAGGAGGGGTGGAGTGAAGGAAGGAGGAGTCTGATCCATCAATCCATTCACCCATCCATCCACCCATCCATCCAGAACCATCCATCCATCCATCAGTCAGACATTCCATTCATCCAGACCCTCCATCCATCCATCCCTCCATCCCTCTATCCATCCATCAAGACCATCTGTCCTTCCATCCATCCATTCATCCATCCATACCACCCATTCACCCACCCATACCACCCACCCATCCATCCAGAACCATCCATACATCCAGATCCTACATCCATCCCTCCATCCATCCATCCAGACCACCTGCCCTTCCATCCTTCCATCCTTCCTTCCATCCATCCATCCATCCATCAAGATAGATAGATAGATAGATAGATAGATAGATAGATAGATAGATAGATAGATAGATAGATAATTTATTTTCCACAATAGGCCATTGTCCCTTGGGTGTACAAGTTACATAATTCTGTGGCTGGCAATGTGTAAGACAGGTGTAACAATTAATATAAACTTACTCAGCGTACATTTTATGTATAATTAAACATTAACATACCTGCAATCTTACCCTCACCATTATCGTCATTTATTCAACGTTAATTCCCGTATCGCCATAATTTACTGCGCTGCCCCCACCCTCTATCATTTCTCTCTTTACTCATTAACCATTCCACCGGGTCATCTCTCCTCGTTTCTTAACCCGAAAAGAAACGAATGTGAAAAGAGGAGTATGGCCTCGTCATTATGACGAAATTCTAAAGCTCCTCTCATTACCCAAAACAATTCCGCAAGATCATCTCTCATCGTTTCCTAATACGAAAAGAAAGGAAAGGAGAACGAGGAGTGAGACCAGGTCGCTGAAAAGTCATCGTTATTTTACATTGTCTTCTTTGTCAACAGTACACAATGACCTAGTTTTCATGCAAATGACTTCTACTCTGGAACAACTGCATGGATTGATACATAATTAGAGACGAGGGGTGGTTCAAGTTCCTTCAGGGGAAGTTGACACGTGAAGAAAATAGTCACCGTTGTATAATTATATCCATTCCCCCACTACGTGTAACGGGGTTATTATGCTTTCGTCCCGTACGTACGTCCCGAAAATCTTGAAGCTGCAACTCCTCCTACAGTTTGAGAGAGTATTCACCTTTCCAGTTTGTCCATCTGTCATATGACGTCATAATTAACTAAGTGACGGTTAGGATGACTCGATTTAGTCCGTCTTTAAAGCTTAATAGTCCGACACGTTGTACGAATTGTATGTCTTTACAATTTAATAAACATTCTGTTGAATATTTTGAAACTAATTTGACTGGGCGATGTTTCTGCCATAGACAGCAACAGCATCCAGTCAAATTAGTTTCAAAATATTTAATAGCTTACCTGTATAGCTTTCTGGAAATTGATAATCAGGTAGTTCAGGGATCGATCGATCCTAACACGAGCGAGGTGTGGGTGGAGCTTAACTAGAGATGGGCGATCCATAGCTAAAACTGGAAGGGTCCATTATGTGAAACTTAACAGGATAATTATATACTACCTAGAAATGTGCTCAGTGTTAACATTCCTTTCATGGTTCCATCTTCTCCGTCAGTATGTGTGTACGTACATCTATGTGTGTACGTACATCTATGTGTGTACGTACATCTATGTGTGTACGTACATCTATGTGTGTACGTACATCTATGTGTGTACGTACATCTATGTGTGTACGTACATCTATGTGTGTACGTACATCTATGTGTGTACGTACATCTATGTGTGTACGTACATCTATGTGTGTACGTACATCTATGTATGTATTTTTATTTTATTGACGCACTGGCAACGTGCGGCTTCAATTTCTTTGTGCTAACTTAGCCGACAGTCATGCACCCATTAGTTTGATTTGTTGATCAACATCTCCCGGTCGGGGGATCGAACCACCATTCTGCTACTCCGGATAGCATCAGCAACCAAACACCTTTCCACTGGACCACCGCGCCAAGACATAAGTCAAGGTTTGGCCGACCAGCTTTCACATGTCTGATATACTGACACACTGACGATTCATATGGGACTATCTGTGGATGCACCTGCCATGATTCAATCCTAGGCTCCAGCACGGCTCTGGCAGTATATGTATTTTTATTTTATTGACGCATTGTATGTATGTATGTACGTGCGTACGTGCGTGCGTGCGTCCGTGCGTGCGTGCTCACTGTATTCTGTGGCTGTAGTAGTAGAAACATCCTACAGCTGCAATCAGTCCGTCTATCCATTTCTGAATATATTGTCGCTGTAACTCCGCGTTTACAGTTTGAGAAAGAATTGTTTGAAACTTGGCAGTGTGCTTGCACACTACACAAAGATGTGCCTAATGTATTTGTTATGGATGCGTGATTTGCATTCACTTTTAGTTTTAAAACAATATTGGGAAACACTCATGTTGGGGATGTACTCTTGCTGGGGTGAGGTGACCGTAGAGCTGCGCAATATACCGATCTCACATCGTAAACCGGTTGAATATGGTGACGGTTTACAAACCGAAAAACCGAGTTTAATAAAATATTCGGTTTGGCCAATACTGATTAATAACAATTTAAAAAATTATAATATTGATGACTAAGTCGGCCAATGCCACTCTCTACAGTGGTCTTGAAACCTCTTTTTTAAATTTTAAACTGAATGACTGGCTCGATAAGTGAGGCAGCCATTCCAGTGATATATTTCCAAAAATAATCCCTCAGTCTGCAAATTGACATTTTCCATGGAAAAACTCCAATTTTATTGACCAAATTCGTGGTTAAAGCGCTGAACCACCAAGAAGAACCCAAACTGCCACATTATCAGCTGATTACAGTAAGATAATTTTTCGTTTAATGTGATGGATAAATTGGAAATCACCACTGGCAACAACATTCTTCAGTCAATTTATTTTCAAAATATTCAGCAGATTACACGTGCAAGTGGTTTTAAGTAACGATTATGGGTTGATGGGTTTATGAATGAAAGGGTAGTGATTACGTGATTAATGTCACTATTCTCTTAGTGTTGCTCTGAGCTCTAGCAATTGCGTGTAACCGAGAGGTGTTAAATCCATTTTGGAGCTGTAATATGATGTGTAAATTATTCACCAAAGACATGTGATCGTTTAATACAAGTTATTAAAAATACAAATAGCTGTAAACAACTTTTATGGACACAATGTGTCAGTTCTTTACGTCAAGTACGTTTTTCAACAATCACACATTTTGATTCAAAAAGTAGGAGCCTTTTATAGACATTTTAACTGTAATTGCATTATTTGTTTGATGGCCGAGCAGACAGTGTATAAACAAAGTTACTTAAGGCTGTATTGCCCTATTGTTCGGTGAATTGTCCGCCCCAATGGAGATCAAAGTATTCCATGAAAAAGCGGTTTATGGGCCAGGAACCGGAAATATGTCTGGTGCCATGTCACGAGCGTAAAACAAAACATTCGTCCATGACTTGTCGCTAATTAATGCTTCTTTAAAAAGACCAACAATTTGACTCACTGTTATCGCTCACTAAGCGGAGCAACTACCTCTAAGCAAATTGTTTAAACATAATTTGCCAATTTCTTATGATACCAAATGCTTGCTCTTCATTGGATTGTAGCATTGTATCCGTGATGTACTGCAAAAACCTGTCCTCCCATTTTAGCGATTGACTGCTGAGTTTTTGAAAACGACATTCCAGGGGTTATTATCTCTGGACCAGCTAATTATTCTGAAAATAATTTGACTGAAAGTTGTTGGTAGCTAAGCCACCATCAATTTTCAGTCAAATTGTTTTCAAAATATTGAGAAAGTCAAGAGGTTTTGCTCACTGAAATTTTTGCCTGGCGGTGTGCAGGTAGCGAACGGGTAATATGTGGAAAGACAAAGGACTTATATTTATCTATGCACAACACATGGGCTTCGCAATGCTAATATAATTAGCCACGCGTGAATAGACCGTATTTTGTAAATTTTTGGAAAACATGGTCTGCATATGCGCGGATGTGTGCTATAGTATTTTTCTTCCTACTCGTGATGTATCAAAATCATCGTCTTGAATGTCTTATTGTTTTACTCAGCATGTCTAGCCATAGATGTTTGAAATTTCTTTTAAATACAAGTGATGAATGAAATACAGTATTTGATTTATTGTCGATGGTTATCAATTAAAACTCCTGAGCGTATATCATGGAGCACACGCTTCCGTCATGTATATTTGCTACACATTTATCGAACATTATTACATACTATAATTCTAGAAACTCCATGGCCCCTCCCTACCCCATCTCACAAAACCGATCTACGGTTCAAACCGGTTTGAAAATTGACATCTTCACCGGTTTGGCATTATGCCAAACTGCGCAGACTTAGGTGACCGTGGGTGAGTGGGTATGTCAGCCTCCTTGCTGCCTTCCACTGCTAAAATTGAGCAATTTTTATTTGATTGATTTGATGTAGCTTGCTGAAAATTCGTTTGATACTTTGCAATCCGATTGATTGATTACGTCAGTGGAAATAACAGATTTTTTGTTTCTGGTTTAAGTTAGTTTATTTTTACAGAGCTGTCCTTATCTCTGAGCATTTAAGTTACCGGCCAAAATATTTATATTGTGACTTTTATTTTACGTTTCTTACAGAAATACTTGTCCAGCCAAAATTCGCAAATGATTCATATTCATTGTCCAAATATTAAAGGTGTATATTCACACCAGAATGCTCTAAAATAAAATTGTTTAAATTGCATACATTTAGAAGCTTAAATTATATACCTCAATTTAATGAAACGAAATAAATCTTAACATATGATGATTTCATTACGTATAAATTAATAAAATTTCTTAATTGTGAAGTCGAAACCGAGGTAAATTTCATTTCACAACTTAAGAAAATTCTATAAATTTGTACGTAATGAAATCATCATATGGTTGCAGATTTATTTCGATTCATTACATCGAGCCACACAATTTAAGCCAAGTATGTATTTTATTAAAAAAATATCTATATACATATGCATACGGAAGGAAAACGTTCAGAGAAATAACTTAACATGCTTCCAAAATAAAATAAAACATACTGTTGAATATTTTGAACAAAGTTGGGAGGAAGAGATTACTGCCTAAGGCAGCCCTTTCTTCCAGTCAAATTATGTTCAAAATAGTAAAAAAAACACCCCAGTTTTCATATCGTGTTCAAATCTGTGTAACAAATGTTTCTGTTTTTGTTTCAGGAACATGTAAGTTTATTTCTGAGATGTATTGTATTATGCATGCCTAGTGGGCCAAAGTATACAGCGAGCTGGACTTATCACTTTTCCGCGTTGTGTACATGGATACGCCTTTAATAATTAAAATAAGATTACACATCTATGTTATAACCAGGTAGTAATTAATATTTATTTCATTGTGATGAATGTAATAACACTAATGAGAAATAATACATTGTAATACTAAGGACATGCGCTCTGGTTTTTAAAATCGATATCAAAATATCTCGCGTATTCGCACCAAAATGGTTAGAAATAAAATGGTTAAACTTGTATACATTTAGAGTCCTAAGTTGTGTAACTCGGTATAATGAAACGAACTAAATCTTAACATATGATGAGTTCAATACATATAAATTAACATAGGAATGGAATCATCATATGATAAGATTTATTTCGTTCCATTACATCTAGCCACACGATTTAAGCCTCCGAAGGTTTACAATTTTACTTATGTATGTTCAAGCATTCTGGTGTGAATGCGCACCTTTATACTATACACTATAATAAGTTTAGATGTGAAGTTAAATTATGTAGGCCTACTCGTGTCTCTGATTCAATTTCGCAACTCGCAAAAAGTAGGAAATCATCATATGTTAAGATTTAGGCCCCTGCACCACCCCACCCACCCCTATTTCGTTTCATTATTTCTAGACACATAAGTCCAACCTCTAAAAGTATATAATTTTGGCAATTATATTTTAAGCATTTCGTTCTGAATATGCACCTTGAAATAGGCCTCTATATACCACACGCACGCACGCACGCACGTATGCAACCGTTTACTAAGCGGTCTCAGAAGCAATTCAGCATACGTCTCTCCAGTTGATGGTCAAGGTTGTATAATCCTTTGTCCCGATCAACCATATGATACAAGCTCTACTTGCTTATCTAGATATTGAGAAGCGTACGCACGCACGCACGCGCGTACACGCACGTACACACACTCACGCGTATGCTAGCGGTCTCAGAAACAATTCAGCATACGTCTCCATTTGATGTGCAAGGTTGTAGAAGCCTTTGCAAAAATATGTCCGAATCAACCATATGGTACAATGTCTACTTGCTTATGGAGAATCGCACGCATATGCGCACGCTCACATGCTAGAACATGGAGATGACGCGCGTACGCCAACATGCCCGCCCAGCCGCCCACACGCATGCACGCACACGCACACGCACACGCACACGCACACGCACACGCACACGCACACGCACACGCACACGCACACGCACACGCACACGCACACGCACACATACACACACACACACACATGGCCGCATGCACGTGTGTACGCACGTACACAGCTTTGACAGATATTTTTCTGCTCATGTAGTCTCCTTGTGGAGATCTGATAACGCCTACAAAGTTGGTTTATCCTCTCACTTATGGCTATTCTTGTGTGTTCGGTCAAGTAGTATCTTACAAGCCCTTCATCATGAGCACAAAGCTGTCTGTGCTTGCAACCATTTTGCTTTAGTGTTTAATGTTCAATAGCCATGTTCTCTCAAATTCTACTGAATGGTCGCCAAGTCCTGTAAACTACACTGGAATCATGCAAATATTTCCTTTTCCGAGGACTTGTTTTGCAGCAGAGTAATCCGGGAGGAGATGTGAGCAAACTGAAACAGTCTTCCCATAAGCCAAACGTATCCAAAATCGTTTGTCGTCCGTCAATAATTTCTTCATTATATTAAGCAGATTTTGGACACAATTTAGGAACTCTGCCAGAGATTTATGAGCTGCCTCTGTAGCTCGCGGGGGTATGCACTGGTCCGTTGTATTGCTCCACTCTGTTGCACCACATGTACAGGATGCGCGGGAGGCCTGGTTAGCTACGGTTCTCGGGGTTACGGATCCTGTTTCGCGACTCTCCGGAAGGTGCAAAGACCAGCTTCTGGAGCCGGTGGAACGATCACGTTCCAGTGGGGCCATGCGACCGGGATTAAACCTCATCGTCTCATCCCAAGATTTAGAGTCACCGGTATGACGGGCCATAAACTAGTTTAAAAGTCTGGACATGATGATAATAATTATAAATAATAACAACTATACAAACAATGGTACTCGTTTGCTAGTGAATGAGCAAAAATAATACAGTACATAGAACCAACTGGTGTTCTTTCTATGTGGGCTCGCCGAAGGTACCTCACAGATGCGTAAATGCGCAGAGGTATCCCCGCAAGGGAGCATCGCAACGAGGCTACTTGAATAGTTTAATATTGACCAATTATACCCCTAACACATACAAAATATTATAGTTGCGAGAGGAAAATGCCTCGCGTGGGCCTCCATCACAGGAAAATGCCTTCAACGCCGAAGTGGAGGAAAAGAGCTGGCAAAAAGGGCCACTCTTTTGTTCAAACAAAAAGCTATGTGCAGTGGTTAATCCTATTGAAACCATAATTAATGTGATGCACGCTGATTTACATGAAGGCGGGACGGATGATTTCCGAAGAATTCACAGGTCACCATCTTATGTAGGTCCAAAGATACTGCATTGGTAGTCGCCGCTTTATTTATGCAGGCTTTCTGCTAAGTTCTAACCTACCATTTAGTTATTAGATACGCTTCCGAGCTTTAGCCACAAATGGCATGGATTCCTACCTATCTATTGACACATACGTCTAACTGGCGAAGATGCCCAGCTTCCTGAAGGTCGCCCCGCAAAGCATCTTCCTCAGGAAGACAGCGTGCGTACATGTTACGGAGCTACAGCTCCCGAATCACATGCCGATCCTGTCACCATTGCACCATAACCACATATAACATCACTAGGACATTTCACAGTTCACAGTAAGCAATTTAGAAAGCGCAATAGTATTTATGGTGGGGAGTAAGAGGCAGATATCCATCGCTAGTGACCTTCCTGTGATGGTGTGGTGGGTTCCAAGACCGCACCCAGTCACCATATCGAGTTGGATGGAGATCTGCGTTTCGTCCGTCACCCGGGTGTTATGGAATCAACATATTACCTGTCATTAGGGTTAAGTTCCAGAATGCCCAGAGATGCACTGCTGGCCGGTGTTACATAATATAATTTCTTTCGCAGTGCTTCCTACATTGATGGGGGTATCTAAACTAACTAGTATCCAAAGATACTGGGTCATGTATGCTAAATCAACACTTTAGTTATCACCGCTCCGAAACCCCAATAGTTTCCCAGAGTCGGATCCAGCCAACGTATCGATTGGGAGTCCAGACAATTATTAAGCCTTGCGGCTGGAGGAGCGTAGGAAGAGCCAATCACTCAATATTAATAAGAGGCCTCAAGGTAATTGGCTAATTTATACAATCTAGCCGGTGTGCGGGTGTATCAGCCACAGTCGGAAAAGAGGCGTACACAATGTGCCTCTTACAGAGAGATTGTCCCTAACTAATAAGTGTAAAATTGATGCTGGGGGAAATATGGATATAATGTTGCTGTATAGTATTGCTTAGCGTACTGCGTCCTAGAGTTTTTATATATAAACAAAACAGAAAACCTAGGATGGCTACCTGACATATACATAACTAACTAATACAGTGCTAACAGTATATCAGGTCATAGGACCTTACGGTGCTCGTTAGTTGTAAGCACACGGAAATAAAGATAATTTATACAGTATGAAACAGAAAATATAAAAATGCGGTCTTAAAACCGGGAAGGCACCTATTAGTCATCAGTGCCTATCATGGAAATAATGAATAGCACAATAGTATAGTTACTTGAGTACCTATTGGTCATCGGTACAGTAAGAGTTCATAAATCACGGAAATTGATACGCTACAGTTGAGTAGCGCGATGTCGCACGATTCCGAAGTTGCAGGGAAGATTTCTGCAGTCAGACTGTTGATGCGGCTTACTCTCAAGACGGCGAAAGAGAACAGTTATAGAAAGATGTCCATTAGATTGTCAGAATAACTGATACAAAGATCTACACAGTAAAATAGAAAGTGCCCGTCTGGCGACGGCCGTTTGAAAGTTGCCCATTAACAAGGAGGGCTACAGTTGTAATTAAATATGCATGTACATAACTGGGTACACCATGCGGGATACGTCACATAGCTCTTGCGACGCACCAGGCAGAGTCCCACCAGACTGTGGTCTAAAAGTAGATTATAACACACGACATGTTGCGTGGAATTTGATACCACTTTTCGGCATGGTCAGGAAGATCTGGTGAGTTATCCACTAAGAATCACCTCATCTCTACACCCTGTAGAATTACATTAGGCCCACAAGGTCCATCCGCAGAGAAGCTCTTCTGTGAGTGTTCCGGAAAACGGAGTTATTCTATTTATGCATGGACATAACTGTGTACACCATGCGGGATACGTCACATAGCTCTTGCGATGCACCAGGCAGAGTTCCACCACACTGTGGTCTAAAAGTTGATTATAACACATGACATGTTGCGCGGAAGTTTGATACCACTGTTCGGCATGGTCCGGTAGATCCGGCGAGTTATCCAGCAAGAATTACCTCGGCTCTACATCCTGTAGAATTACATCAGGCCCGCCGCAAGGCCCATCCACAGAGAAGCTCTTCTGTGAGTGTTCCGGAAAACAGAGATCTTCTATTTAATTAATTTGCCCTCGGATGGCCGTCCGAGAGCTCACAAAATTCGATCACCTATGTTCAAGGCTGCTCACTGGCGCAGGAGATCTCAATTCCGAAGGGCACTGCTGTGATGTGGGTACCACAGTCAGTTAGCAGTTATCCCACGTCTAGCACTGCGCTGGTCCAGCAACCTTGCTGTTGTGTCGGCTCCCTCACCGAAGTGCTCTCGATTCTTGATTTTTGGTTCCTTTTATACTACTCGTGACGTCAGAGGCAGCACGCTCTATCCAAGCAACGGGCGAGCAGTAGCCAATCAGCATACAGCTAGAAAGGGTGACGTGACGATCACGTGATCAGCACATTCCCCATTCACTTAATACATACACGCGATTATGACGTTCAAGCAATATTTTGAAAATAATTTAAGTGAGCCATTTGACGATAACTCGGCGATTTTTGGTACGATTTTAAAAGGTGAAAAGTTCTCAAATCCTCGTTTCATTCTGGTCCTGATCGGTACCAAGAATGACGAGATGGAGTGATTTAAAGAAATCACAAGTACCAACCCTGTACACTATAATCATGCACTCTCTCCCAATACTGACATGTGTCGCGCGTTACGCGTTCTTACGGACGTAGCCATTTTAACGAAACCTCTCTCATAGGGCTTTATACACGCATACTATCCTACCCATGGGGGGGGCATGCCTGGAACACACTCGGAGCAGTCGTCCCGCACCCAGGTTAGCTGGGACGGTTCGTACCCATCCAGTCGATCCAGGCTACACCTCTATATTTGCCCGGTGCATGCTGGATATCCTCACATGCTTCTATACTCTCCAGAATCATATCTGTCATGGTGTGTGAGTTTTGCTGGTCCATCTGTATCTCGAAATGCCATACATTTATAACGGGGTCACACATCAGCGTATGAAATATGACTCATCAATTGGATTTCTTGATAGCTCACCTGGCCTGATAGACCAAGGGAGTTTATGCCATGGCGGCCATCCGCCAGTCTGTCACCCGTCGTCCGTCTATCATTCGTCTAACCATTAGCCAACTTTTTCTTTACATGACATCTTCTCAAGAACTACTTGGCCGGGTTCAATTATATTGGGCAGGAGGCATCCTTAGGGCACAGAGTTCCAAGATTCCAATCGGCCAATTTGACCGCTGACCATCTGAGATTTTGGCCGATTTTTAGAAATGTCTAAAATTATTCTGCAAAACCACTTGGCGGATTGAATCAAAACTCATCAAACACATTTCAAACATTATCTAGGGCAACAACTGGACCAAGTTTGTTCAGTGGAGCGTGATTAGCCAAACGCTTCCAGAACGTTGAATCACAGTCCAGACCGTAATTCGGATGACATCACATGCTAGAACATAATTCCATTTGAATCACAGTCCAGACCATAATTCTGATGACATCACATGTTAGAACATAATTCAGTTTAAATCATGGTCCAGACCATAATTCGGGTGCCATCACATGTTAGAACATAATTCAGTTTGAATCACGGTCCAGATCGAAATTCGGATGCCATCACATTTTAGAACTTAATTTAGTTTGAAGCACGGTCCAGACCGTAATTCGGATGCCATCACATGCAAGAACATAATTAAGTTTTGAATCACAGTCTAGACCGTAATTCGAATGACATAACATG
Source organism: Chaetoderma sp. LZ-2023a (assembly GCA_034401795.1). Lineage (NCBI taxonomy): Eukaryota > Metazoa > Mollusca > Caudofoveata > Chaetodermatida > Chaetodermatidae > Chaetoderma > Chaetoderma sp. LZ-2023a. The sequence continues at coordinate 135,619,267 of CM067360.1, forward strand.
TTAGAACATAATTCCGTGTGAATAACGGTCTAGACCGTAATTCGGATGCCATCACATGTTAGAACATAATTCAGTTTGAATCACGGTCCAGATCGAAATTCGGATGCCATCACATTTTAGAACTTAATTTAGTTTGAGGCACGGTCCAGACCGTAATTCGGATGCCATCACATGTAAGAACATAATTAAATTTTGAATCACAGTCTAGACCGTAATTCGGATGATATCACATGTTGGAACATAATCAAGTTTGTATCATGGACACATTTTACTAGTCACGATATGTGTGGTAAATTTTCAAAGTAAAACATGTATAATAATATTGTAGAGCATGAAAAAGTAGACAAAATTCGCTAAAAATAATGTATGTGGGATTTTCATTAGTAATTTATTGTCCTTAATCCTTCATTGGGAAAAGAGCTATACATGCAATTATTTAGCACTATGGATAGATAACTGATGTTCTGAAATTCCAGTCAAAATGGCCGTCAATAACATTGTAGCAGGTGGTTTAGATACAGAAATCAACAGAAAGGGTATCAATGTGCTAAGTTAGTAATGTGTTCTGTCCAGAAATTCCACCCATATGGTTAGATATGTATTTGAATATGCTAATGAAGTATTGAGTTAAAAATGTTTTCCATGAAGTAATCTAATTCGTTGTACACAATTTCATACTGAAAATTACCTGAAATTTTAGCCAATTCAGATTCTTCACTGCCCTATTGTCTGTAGGTTATGCTCGGCCCCAGATTTTCATCCACATAGACTTGAGTTTGATTATGCTAGCTATATAAAAAGATTTCTAGATGAAGTAATTTCATAGTATGCAAATCCATACTGAAAACTTGTGAAAATTGTATCTGATTCATGCTTTTCAGTGCTCTACTGTCTGTAATATATTCGGCCCAGTATTTCAGACACATAATATTGCCAATTCAAAAGAAATTCTACAGCGAAGTAATTTGTCAGATCCACGGTTTTCAGTATGCTACTTTCTGCAATAGAGTCTGTCCCAGAATTCCACTGATGTGTTTAGATAGGTATATGAATGCACTTTTAAAATGTCGAGTTTAAAAATAGTCTACCATAAAGTAATCTCGCAATACGTAATTTAGTTGCGTCCAACAGTTATCAGATGTCAAAAATTTACTATTTTATGTACCAATATCTGCATAATCTGTTTTCACTCTGCTTTCAAACATATTAACATATAAAACTCTTTATAGTGTTGTATGGAATATTGCACGATTCTACCACCAACTAATTTCATAGTATGTAGTTATATAATCGACATATGCCACGATTGTAAGATAGTTGGTTCACATTCATCACATTCACCACATTCCGATCGCTGTTGATATGTCCTGGCATATTGCATGTAATAGCTTCGACCCCAAAATGACAGCCATATGTTTACATATGTATATGAATACGTTAATGAAGTATTGAGTTTAAAAGATTTATACCATGAAGTAATTTCGTAGTACACAATTTAATCTAAAAGCTCCGAAGGCAGCTCTAGACAAATTTGATGCCTGCCACCGCAAATACCTATGCATCAGCACTGGACACCGATGGCCATACAGCATAATTTCCGCAGATGCACTATGCAAGATGTGGAATATGTCACCGCTGTCTGTAAAAGTCACCCAGCAAAGATGGTCCATGTTTGGCCATGTGCTTAGGATGCCAAAAGAGACACGTGCACATAGAGCCTTCGAATTCGCCCTACTCGGAGCCAGCAAATACAAAGCCAGGAGATGACGCCACTGCATAAATCTGCTAAGCATGCTACAAGGTGACCTCAAGAAAGCAGGACCTGGTACACCCAAGTCAAAAATGGACTTGAGGAAGCCAAGGACTTCGGCTGAGGACAAGACACATTGGGTAAAAGCGAAGAAGAACTGATTGCAGCTGTATGATGTTTCTGCTACTATAGCCACAGAATACAGTAATCATACATAATAGATTGTGTATGAAATCACACCGATCTGTGCTGTAACAAAATATTAATATATGTATATATTGCATTACAAATAGATGTGCGGAAAGCGACCATGGTCTATATTGTACCAATAGTATTCTATTACAAGTCAATTATGTGTGGAATCACATCAGTCTATATTATACCACATACAATGCTACAGGTATATATTATCACTATTAGGCAGTGGGTCGAACAACACCAGTCTCTTCGTTTGACCAGACTAAAACTTACCCTAACTTGCACTACATACACTATGAAAAGTTATGACTGTATATAATACGACCCATATCTTTACTTTTCGGAATTGCTGTGACCAATCTGTTCAAAAAGCAATCTAACTAAAAAGTATAATTCAGCCAAAATTTCCTTTCAGCTGTAAACAATATGATATCATATCATTGTTAGCTATATTCATAATTAAATCAAATTCTACAATGAAATAGTGCCATAGTCCGCAATTCCATACAAAAAATTGCCTTAAACTTTGACAGATCAGTGATGTTCTGTACTATACTGTCTGCAATAGGTTAGGCCCCTATTTGGTTCTAAATTCATACATATGGTCAGATCGGTATATGAATATGCTAATAAAGTATCAAGCTTAAAAATGTGTACCATGAAGTAATTTCATAATACACAATTCCATGGCAAAGATTTGCACAAGTTTTGGCAGATCCACGGTTTTCGGTAGCCTACTGTCTGTAATAGGTTCGTCCCCAAAATGTCAGATAGATATAAGAATAAGCTAATAAAATATAGATTTTTACAAATTCCACCATGAAATAATTTTATAATACACAGCTTAGTAACGACCAAAAGTTGTCAGATGCTGATAATTTACGTACCGATATCTATGTACTCTGTTTGTAACCACTTTTCGAACATCTAGCCATACAGAACTCAATATCTATTATTATATACTAGTGCTGTACGAAATATTGCACGATTCTAATATCAAATAATATCATAATTCCCAAGTATGTCCATGGGGTTAATTATTCACAATATATCCCCATTGAAAGATAGTTGGTTCACATTAGCCACAATCGGATAGATGTCAGTATGTCCTGGCATATCGCTTGTAATAGGTTCGGCTCCAGAATTTCACCCATATTTTTAGCTAGATATATATGAATGCGCTAATAAAGAATAGAATTTTAACAATTTCTACAATGGAGTAATTTCAAAACATGCAATTTAGTCACAACTTACAGTTTTGAAATGGTAACAATTTACTATATATTCTGTATCAGAATCTCTGTACTCGGTTTATAACCAGGCTTTCGAACATAATACCATCTAGAACTCCCTAGATATTGCACGATTCTATTATCAAATATTTCTTGTAATAATGTGAAAATCTTTCTATATATCCAATAATTTAGCTACGGATAGAATCTGAATTATCAAACAAAACCCCCCAAAATTTACACATATCGTCAACAAGATGGATGGAAAGATGGCCAGACGGCCCCAAAATATAATCTGCTTCTTCCAATAGCCCATAGCTAATCCTATCCAAGGCTGATGTCATTGCAGCCATCTTAAGTATATCCCACTACCAAGAAACTATCATTATCACGATCGCAATCACCATCAGCACTACATAGCACAGGTAAGAAACTGTAAATGAGAGTAAGAACCAATGTAACATTGAATCTTAATATAACAAGATAAACACATTTCTCTCTGTCCTGCAAATATGTTGTCAATTTATCACATTGTCTAATGGCTATGTCTTTATGGTACATTGACTTTAACTCGAATCCCATATCTTCTTATTGTGTATTGTGACTGTATCAGTTCTACATGTATAATTTATTTTGTGTTCTATGTAGGGGCCCAAGGTCTAGATATAGTCACTGTCTTTGGTGGAGAACCTGTTGTGCTACTGAAAATTGTATATTATATATAAAATGAATTTGAAGCTCAACTTGAATTATAATAACCTCCGGCAACGCTATTTACCATTGTTGCTTTGCATCAATATGTGTACTTGTTCAGTTTATATGTAGGCCTGCATACTATTTATGTATACACATGCGCACATTAGACCTGCCGCCTATGGCTTAATCAGCAGCATTTAATATGTACCCTATAGTGCCTGCTCCCGACGAATTTCGATCTACGAACTACGAATTTCGGTCTTACTTATAAGAGGTTTGTTTGAATTGTGAGAACTGTTGTCTATGCCGCCCACAGATGCCCACAGGCGCTGGTGCCTAGCAGGCGCTTGGCCCACAGATGTCTACTTGCGCTGATGACTAACACCAATTTCGTCAACAGATGCGCTGATGAATAACAGGCGCCAAATACACCTTTGTGCTATAAGAACGGACGTGCGCTGATGACTAATAGGCGCTTATTTTTTAATGTAGCGTAGTTATTTCATTTTCATATTGAAGAATTTGGATCTCCGGGTCTACTATGATTCCTACTACTTCTCTGGTAAGACTATGATGGATGGAAGCGGTTGCTGCGACAACCTCCTACCAAAGATGCAGTAGCAATTGATTGTCGGCTCGCCTCGTTACTGATGAGCGTAACGATATTTATTGATGATAATCGGGCCTATCTGACTGGTGAAAGATTCCTGGCGTCGGTGCAGTGTTGCTCTGCACTCTGGAGTTCACTATTAAACACAACCCAAACTATTGTCTTGCTTTTCGCAAGAGGATGCTTTTATTACGATTTAAGCTAACAGTACATTAAACTAAAACTTGAATGATGATGATGAAAATAACTTGGTAAGATCAATATAATTCCAAAAATACTTATATCTATATCAGTATCGTAGCTTCGACCCCTATATCTTTGACTATCGTAGCATAGAGTACGTCTACGGAATCCTGATGGTGGATTGATTAATTCTTTAATAGGCAAAGTGCCTTATTTATTCATTTCGGTGTACCCGAAGTTATATACATATTACGATATATAGATATATACATATCGTAATATATATTCTTTGTTTCAATGATTCTTCTAGGTAGGTTATAAGTACAGCTTGATTGGTCTGGATAATCAGTCCGCCAATCAACGTCTGCTTATTTCCTCCTAGAAGCTTCTACTTGTTACTGTTGGTCGACCTGACCAATCCATGATCATCTACATCTCGATTCTCACTTTGAAACCAAACCTGTTCTTCTTATTTCTCCGCCACAAAGTTTGGTTGATGCTCATTGATCATGACGTCATCCTGACTAATCAAAATCTGGGCTTCTCTTCTATGGAGCTACTGCTGCACAGGGTCAAAGCGGTGTTGGCTCGTTCTGATTTGATGTGATCTGTCAGCTAACTAACAACATTATGGAATGTGTTGTAGCATGCCTTCGAATGATTGACATATAGTTGATATACAAATTTCGATTGTGTTATTAATTCCTACAGGACGCTACAATGTCTCTGTCCTGTCCATTGCCTATCATGAATAAGCCTGTAGGATACGATCGTTAATAGGCACATGAGCTGGATGATCTCATTGCCAGCTGGTGATGTTCTACTCTCGTAAGAGAGTCGGAATGCCTACCATCATCAACTATAGTCAGTCTGTCACGTACGATTCCATCGATTGTTATCACTTGATTATTTCCTAAACTACTGGCCAAAACAACTGCTGAATATTATAAAAGCGTGTGCCGATCCCACAGCACCAACTTTTATCTCAACTATTGCCAGATACACATCAACTCATAACCGGAGGTACTATTCCATTTAATTCGACTTTAACTTTAATGATGAATACATCATTCGACATTCTTATTCAGTTTCGACTTAGTTTCGTCGAAACTGTACATCAGCAGCACTGGTTGATGTCAACCAGTACGGCGTGATACATATTTAAATAATAATGTATATGATGATAACTTGGTCCATTGGCTCACCTGGTATTTTCCAATATGAATTTCATTTAGGACTTTATCGTAAATATAAGATATCCGGTGGGGTCATGACTTCCCACAAGACAATCCCATATCTAAGCATGCCCCTCAACCAAAGTTAATTAATCGTCTCTGAAGGCCTTAAGAGAGTGGTAATTAACTCGTTGTGCAACACCAACAACTAAACCACACTATACCAGGGCTACCGCGAACCGAAACAATGCAAGACGAAGTTGTAATACAATATAACTGTGAATAAACAATACCAATCGAACTAATAAAACACGTACAGTAACAATACTGAACGAACAATGAAACAAATAACCAATAAATCAAAGAGAAATTAAATCAGTAAAAAGGTCAACATCACACAACATACGTTGTATGACCATAGTACAAAACAATACGGGTATAACACAATAGGCACAATAACATTTCGTGCATATAGAATACGATACTTGAACATAAAGTTCCATACATACTCGTATTCACCAGGAATGTCAGGAATGTTATGTAACTCCACGTCCACCCATGTATCAGCCATCGGGTCGATCTCGGTCCTGGCAGTAGCTTTAGGCGACGACCCAGCTGACATCCGCAATGGCATAGGTAGAGCTGCAGGTCTCCGTGGCCGTTGGGTCTGAGTGATCCGTGGAAATGGTGTCATGGCTGCATGTGGCTTTCGTTTTATAAACGTCCACATGCGTGAGAATATGCCACACTTATACAATATAAACACAATCATGATTAAACAGACGATGGAGCCCGTCGAATATGAGAACAAGGAACGTAAGCCGATGCTGTCGACCATTGCTGGGTCGACCGCTGATGGTGGTGCCAGCGGCACATACTTAGATTTCTGTAACTGGTCCCATTTTTGCATTTTTAGATGATTAACAATAAGTGATTGGTTGAGGACGCCGGCCCCATCCAACCTGGGTACGTCAACAGCAAGACTAATCCGAGTGTACGTCCGGCTGTAAGACTGTACTGGCTCGAATCGCCAACCCTTCCCACTATAGTCACATCCACTCGACATCAAAGCATACAGACCACTACTCACAACACACCGGTCAGTCAGTCATCCACCACAATGTACCTCGATAGTTTCACCGAACATTTGCAACACAACGCCTACTTTGTTATGGGCGAATAATTTGCTAGAGGTTTCGTTAGATTCGGTAAGCTGAATGTTACATGTGCTATCGGTGGTATTGGTCAACAAGCTAACAATGCACGGTACGTGGGTCTTGTCGACCCTTAGTTGACCATGACATACCCGAGGTTCACTACCCCGGCACTCCGATGGGGTGAAATACCATCCCGTTTTGGTGTCCAATACTCGTCCGAGCGATTATGACTTGCATGTAATATCCTATTGTGGTTAACGGTTCTGGCCATGAATGTAAACCATATTCGATATAATTTCCCCCGTCAATGAGTGGTAACGTCGCAACGTAATGTAGTTGCGAGTCGTCCTTCCACAATGGATACACAACCACGTTTCTATAATACCACTGGTAGGGACGTATCAACCTGTTCCCTACGCTGACCTGTTTAGCTACTTCGGCCAAGTCCGCGGGACTAAATAGTTCCTCGGTCAGCCTACCCAATTCCAGGGACGCAGTCTGCCTGTGAATTTGGGCAGCTGATTTCTGGTAACTGTATACCACATTCTCGGCTGAATCGATGATATGACCTAGGCGTACTAACGCATATAGGTCGGCTTGCCGGGCTGCATCTACTTTGAATAGTTTGCTAACATTTTTAGTCAACTTGACTAAACTGTCGGTGACCTCGTTGATTCGGTCAACGTTGGTGTTGATCCCCTTGAACGCTAGTTTCACGTGGGATGCTAGTTTATTGGAGAAATGGACTAAATGATCCATATTTCTCATAGCCATTTTGACCACATCTTTGATCGCTTCTATATCACCCGATGTAGCGGTTCCAAATAGAGAAGAGGCTATGTCACCGACGAAGTTAAATAGTCCACGTTTCCGTCGACTAATGGCATGATTCAACAATGTTTGTTGGGTCCTGATGGCAATCTTTCTTATACCGTTTATACGATGCTGAAGTCCGAAAATGTCGTTGATGCTTAATGAAGTCCGTTGACCAATATCCGCAACAAGAACCCGAAATTGTACCAAATGGTCAAGAAATTTGACAGGCAAATATGGATGGTCTATAGATACTACTACTGTCCATTCGGCACGAATGACAGATATCTTCTGGTGGTCGGTTATCATAACACCATTTTGTAACCTGTGCACACTAGAGTTCTGGCATAATCCACCCACGAAACTGACTAATGCCATTATTACGCATAACTGTAAATTATACATGATGGTTTTAGACAATGCGATGTTACTATTACAGCGCCTAAGCAGAGATTAAATTTATCTCCGGCTATGCTGCCTTATAACAGCTTCTATACGACTGATGAAGTCATCATATAGAGTTTGGCCAAATGCACCAATCCTAAGTCGCTTACTGTCTGAGCTGACTTCGGGAGCGTTACTGCGCTTGCACAGAAAGTATGGGTGCGATGGAAGTGATTCTATTGGCTCATTGGCAGGCTCGGGTACATCCTCCGAGGTGTCCATCACTAAGGTACGAGAAGTTTCGATGGTTTCCATCGGTGACTCACAGTTTCGATCCTTACTCGTACTAGGTCGATCTACATCCATGTCGACCACCTTACCCATCTTACGCACCTTCGGCTCCTAATTAGAAGCTGGTCACTTCCTGCGAGCTACCTTTTGAGGTGTTGCGTCAGAGTCGGGTACCGGCAAAGGTCCGAACTCAGGTAATACTACAACCTGTGGATGATGGCTGGCTTTCGTACCTTTTGCGGGGTTACAAATAGGGCATGGTCGTACTTTGTCCCAGCACATCTCTGAGTCGACTACACGTAACTTGGATATATTAAGTATGTGTACCTTCCCAGATCTTTAAAGGCGGACATGAGCCACGGGTCCATTGATCTTAAAGATCTCGTACTCAGGTTCACTGCGAGAGGTCAACTTCATCCTCTCTTCAGCTTTTACGACCACTAAGTCACCAACCTTATATTCACCAGCGTTTGCATGCTTATTAATTTGTTCTCGGTGTACTTCTCGAGACTTTGCCGTTTCTCCACGAGCGTGCAGTAAGGCGTTATTGAGACATGTAAGTCTCTCACCAAGATCTTGCGAAGCATCTAGTGGAATTGCAAACGGAATTCTTGCACGTCGACCATACGTCAGGTAAAATGGCGTATATCCGGTCGTGGAGTGACGAGTGTTGCAGTACACCGTTAGAGCTGCACCTAATTCATCCTCCCATGCACGAGATTCATTGTTAACACCTTTCTGGATCAACTCCTTAAGAGTGTGATTGAACCTCTCGGTACGTCCATTGGTTTGTGGATGGTATGGACTCGATCGTCTATGATCAATACCGTGTTCATGAAATCGTTGTTCCAGAGAATTCGAACAAAATTCTTTACCCTGATCTGTAATTAGAATTTCAGGGACACCATAACGAGCAACATACTCATTGAAGAATTTATCTTCAACATTCAGAGATGTCTTGGCTGCAATCGGATATGCTTCTGCCCATGCAGAACAGTGATCGATCACCATCATGATATACACATTACCTGTGCTCGACTCTAATAGTGGACCGATTAAATCCATACCAATTATCTGACTTGGATAATTGGCCATGGGAATCTCACTGTACTTAGGTCGAGTAGTGACAGGTCGGTTGACCTGGCACGTCGTACACGTCTCAAGCATACGTACCACGTCTTTCCTTAAAGACGTCCACACAAAAGAATCTCTTACCATACCGATAGTCTTCTTCAGACCTTGATGACCGGCTCGTTCATGAGCCATCCGGAGCACTTTCTCATGGAACAGGGTAGGTAACATGATTCTGGGGGTACTCAGTGTCCAACGCTGAAGGTGTAATTAAAGAATATAATATGCCATTCTTAACCATGTAATCCTCCGGTGTATTTCTAAATAACTCCGGGTATTCCTTGGTCTGTTCTGCACATAAATCGTCATAGGGTATGTAATATACCTCTAGAGGGACGTGCGGTAATGCACCTTCGTCTACCTCGGGTATGACGTAATCGCCCGTGTCCAACGTGGCGACCTCTACTGGATGACATAATCTGGACAACATGTCCGCTCGAATATTCTTCGAGCCTTGGATGTACTCAATCTTACATCCATTCTCTGCAATCAGTACTGCCCAGCACTGCACCTTCGTGTTCTTTACCTCTCCCACAAACAAACTCTTCAAGGGTTTGTGTTCAGTATACATGGTAAACTGCGTGCCAAATAGATACGGTCAGAGCTTCTTCAATGCATATATTACTGCATAAGCTTCCTTTTCTATTACGGGCCAATTTAACTGACTGTCTTTAAGAGTAGAGCTTACATACTGTATTACTCACTCTATACCCTTGTCATCAACTTGTACCAGTATCGCACCTATTGCATAACTAGATGCATCTGTGTATAGCTTGTACAGGGCGTTTAAGTTCGGGTACATGAGAACCATCTCACTACATAGCAAGTTCTTTAATTTCTCAAACGCTTGCTGTTCATGCTTACCCCATTCAAATCTCTTATATTTCTTCGTTAATTCAATTAGAGGCTTTGCAATTTCGGCATAGCCTTTCACACAAGAGCGGTAATAACCTGTAGCTCCGAGAAAACTACGTAGTTCACCCGCATCGCGGGGTGGTGACATTTCTCGAATGACTTTGACCTTTTGAGCCTGCGGAGCTACACCTTGTGCAGAAATGTGATATCCTAGCAAGTCTACTGACTTACTGGCGAAGTCACATTTCTTTTTCTTTACTTGCAAATTATACTCCTGAATCTTGCGCATGACCTTACGCAAGTGATGTGCATATTCCGTCGGATTTCGTGAATATACGACTATATCGTCGACGAAAACGTGCACATACTTTCCTACATATTCCCCGGAAAATATCATTCATTGCCCTCTGAAATACGGCACCTGAGTTGCAAAAACCGAAAGGCATCTGAATACATTCGAACAAACCTTCACTGCACATGAACGCTGTTTTCTCTATGTCTTGGCTGGCCATTGGTATCTGCCAATATCCAGACTTCAAGTCCGTAGTAGAAAATATCGTTGCACCGCGCATCGAATAAAAAATGTCAGATATATTCGGCAGTGGATAACTATCCTTACAGCACACAGAATTCAATTTCCTGTAGTCGATACAAAATCTGGTATCACCGTCCTTCTTGGGTACTAAAGTAATGGGTGATGCCCAGGGTGATGACGATGGTCTTATGACGCCTGCTGCAAGCATTTCTTTTAACCACATATTGCTTAGCAAGCGGTAGACGATAAGCTTTCTGCCTTATAGGATATGAATCTCCTGTTGGTATCGTGCATTCTATCTTGGGTACTAGACCTAATGTATCTGGACGAGCCGTATCGAAATTATTGGCAAAGTCACTCAGCCCTTTGTCAATAACTGCATATCCGGTCGTTTCTTTGCAACTGGCATATACATATTTTGCTTTTTCCCTATACGGATATCTGAACGGGTATACATGACCAAACCATACTACTTCTTTGGTGCTGTAGTCAATTCTTGTATTTCCCAAGTGCAAGGCATCTGCTCCAATCAAACATTCATGCCGCATACTATTCACTACCATACTGGGAATAGGCCGGGCATCCTTGAATTTGATCTGAGTTTCTCCCAAAATCTCTATGGGCGAACCATTTACAGCTAATAAGGTCTTAGCTCTTTTTAATGGCCTAGCATTTAATATGCTATGCCATATGTCCTTACGAACCAAGGACATACTAGAACCAGTATCAATCAATGCATTTACGTACTCACGTTGATTCTCACGACCGTGCAGTTCGATCTCAAGCCAGATTAGAAATCATTCGGTCACCAACGATTTCCTCCATCCTCGTTTAATGGACTCCTTCGTCTGCCAACTGCCTCTGCGTAGGATTGATGATGCTCGTCCACCGACAGGGCTCCTCCGCCACTGTAAGAAAAACTAACTCTCCAGTTAGAACAAACCCATCTCGGTCCTCGTATTCTTCATGTCATCACGCTTGGTTTGCTAGGTCCTTGCGAACGTTGCGGGAACACGACCGTGGAGTTGTTTCCGGTTCGTACCTGTTGTCACTATGCTGGGTGTGTACCTCATCGATTTCCATTTCTTCTTCTCGTCGATCATTTTGTCGTGGCCTCTTCACTTTTTTTCGTGGTGGCATGGGCGCCACCATTGGGCAGTTGGCCTGGTAATGGCCCTCCCGGTCACAACGAAAACACTTCACTGCTTGGCGTCAGTTCGATTGGCGAAGCAATCACGCGCGAGATGTCCTTCCCTTCCGCATGTAAAACAGACCATCGGTGGGCGTTGTGGTCTTGGTTGTGGTTTCCGGGTCACTGGTTGTCGGGGTGGCTGCACGGCTTGTCGGCAGTCACTCTTGTAGTGCCCTATATGGCCACAGTTAAAACAAGTAATGGTTTTCTTTACTGCCGGCTTTGGCGCAGCAGCTGTCTTATGTGCGGTGGTTGTTGCCGGTCATTGTGGGGCCACTCGGGGCTTTCTTGTTGGTGTTCCCGGCCCACTCTGCAACCCCTCTATTACAGTGCATAATCGTTCTATGAGCTTGGTTTGCTGAGCTATCTGCCATTTTATCGAACTTATCATGGCCCATACATCCTTGCCTTCCTCCTCCTCCAGCACATTTATCTCCATATTTTCTTCTTGTCCTCGAGGAGAGATGTGCATGGCCATAAGCAAGTCATTACATCCCTCCTCTTCTTCGGTGAGCTCCATTGCTCTCTGTAATGTAGCGATCTTTTTGCGTACTATTCTTCTTCCCATACCGCGATCCCCCAGCGCTTTAATGTATGCTGCTAAGACTGTCCTGCGGTTGTCGGCATTCTCGGTGGGATAGGCCCTCACAGCCATCTCCTTGTACCGTCGGTTAAACAATACCAACATCTCATTCCGTCATTGCCTCACACCCTCCAGGTCATATTTAACCCTCTCACTCTCATTTGCTGAGATAAAATTGAGGAGTTCATCGAAGGTTACAGTATCTCGCACCTTTCCCAGTATAAATGCATCTATGGCCCTGGACAGTTGTCCTCTGGATGCCCGCGTCATAATATGAATGGGAATCCTGTCGAGGTTACCCTCGGTGGCCTCCCACACTCTTCGCGCTTCATCTATGAACTGCCGTGCTTCTTCCGGGATTAACCCATCTCAAGGCTTGATACGCTGGGTCAGCTCTCTAACTTCCTTCCGAAACACCTGATTCCGCTCTCTTCGGTCACTTTCAGCTACTATGGCACCTGCCATTGCCGTCCCCATGGGCTGCATAGCCGAGACCATTTCCGGTCATAGCTCTGGTCCAGGGCACTGCTGGTCTACTGGAGGCAGAGTCGAATCACTTCTACGTGGTGTCGCCAAACTATTAATACAGTTCTAAATTATTATACTATAGTCGCTGTTATCTAGTTTACTGATAGTACAAGCACACAATGGCACGTTTAAGATGCGGCTGCTCTTCGTACGTTATGTCCGCGGTGATTTTTACAATTGGATTTTCTCTATACTCCCAGTGTTGCATAACTTTCGTATTATTGGATTGTTTTGCCAATTCTATGAACACCTTTAATCGATCTGCCACATCTGTTAATACCGTGTTGACTGGTCTGTCCGCGGACATTTTATACTATCACTATTATGGTCTACTCACTCTGTTCTTTGGTGCTGTGTTGTCTTGCGTCGTCTCAAACTCCAGATCCTGGCAGGCTCGCCAATGAAGAATTTGGATCTCCGGGTCTACTATGATTCCTACTACTTCTCTGGTAAGACTATGATGGATGGAAGTGGTTGCTGCGACAACCTCCTACCAAAGATGCAGTAGCAATTGATTGTCGGCTCGCCTTGTTACTGATGAGCGTAACGATATTTATTGATGACAATCGGGCCTATTTGACTGGTGAAAGACTCCCGGCTTCGGTGCAGTGTTGCTCTGCACTCTGGAGTTCACTGTTAAACACAACCCAAACTATTGTCTTGCTTTTCGCAAGAGGATGCTTTTATTACGATTTAAGCTAACTGTACATTAAACTAAAACTTGAATGATAATGATGAAAATAACTTTGTAAGATCAATATAATTCCAAATATACTTATATCTATATCAGTATCGTAGCTTCGACCCCTATATCTTTGACTATCGTAGCATAGAGTATGTCTACGGAATCCTGATGGTGGATTGATTAATTCTTTAATAGGCAAAGTGCCTTATTTATTCATTTCGGTGCACCCGAAGTTATATACATATTACGATATATAGATATATACATATCGTAATATATATTCTTTGTTTCAATGATTCTTCTAGGTAGGTTATAAGCACAGCTTGATTGGTCTGGACAATCAGTCCACCAATCAACGTCTGCTTATTTCCTCCTAGAAGCTTCTACTTGTTACTGTTGGTCGACCTGACCAATCCATGATCATCTACATCTCGATTCTCACTTTGAAACCTGTTCTTCTTATTTCTCCGCCACAGAGTTTGATTGATGCTCATTGATCATGACGTCATCATGACTAATCAAACTCTGGGCTTCTCTTCTATGGAGCTATTGCTGCACAGGGTCAAAGCCGTGTTGGCTGGTTCTGATTTGATGTGATCTGTCAGCTAACTAACAACATTATGGAATGTGTTGTTGTAGCATGCCTTCGAATGATTGACATATAGTTGATATACAAATTTCGATTGTGTTATTAATTCCTACAGGACGCTACAATGTCTCTGTCCTGTCCATTGCCTATCATGAATAAGCGTGTAGGATACGATCGTTAATAGGCACATGAGCTGTATGATCTCATTGCCAGCTGGTGTTGTTCTACTCTTGTAAGAGAGTCGGAATGCCTACCGTCATCAACTATAGTCAGTCTGTCACGTACGATTCCATCGATTGTTATCACTCGATTATTTCCTAAACTACTGGCTAAAACAACTGCTGAATATTATAAAAGCATGTGCCGATCCCACAGCAACAATTTTTATCTCAACTATTCCCAGATACACATCAACTCATAACCGTAGGTCCTATTCCATTTAATTCAACTTTAACTTTAATGATGAATACATCATTCGACATTCTTATTCAGTTTCGACTTAGTTTCGTCGAAAATGTACATCAGCAGCACTGGTTGATGTCAACCAGTACGGCGTGATACATATTTAAATAATAATGTATATGATGATAACTTGGTCCATTAGCTCACCTGGTATTTTCCAATATGAATTTCATTTAGGACTTACTCATAAATATCCGGTGGGGTCATGACTTCCCACAAGACAATCCCATATCTACAATATGTAGTGCTGATTATATGTAGGCACTGTAGGCCAGTCTGACCTTATTACATTGTACATTGTATAGATACAGCAAGCCCCGTTTTTAGTATTTTTCACTGTCTATTTTCCATTACTGTTACTTTTTCTAGCTATGTTAAATAGTTACATATTTTTACTAAAAATGCGCACACGCCTAAACTAATACTAAATAACTACATTAATACACACACTTAAACTTTCAAGCGGCCTGGGATACAGCGACTAATTCTAACTAGTGCTAAGCTCAGGTAGTTTGTTAGGATAGAGTTTCTAGGGACAACTGCTCAGATGAAGGAGAGCTGTTTTATTGTAAAGTGTTTTTCCCGGCCTGTGCTGCTTCGCTACACAAGCACGCCAGATTTACATAATTGGCCATCAACTTAAGGCCTCCTAAATTACGTTTTGGAGCAGCTGTCGCTTCTACGACTTCTGGCCATCTGGCCCACCTAATTGTCTGCTAGACCCTCTGCCAGTTTGGTTAGCGCCGACCCAGGACATCGCAGAGGTTTCCTGATGGTGAGAATCAAAACGGCGATGTTTCACATATACGCCCCCTGTACCCGACGTGGTACCTAGTAGCTAGTCTTTAAGCCATAAGTAGTATTTACTGTGCAAACATAATTATAGTAGGTCCTAGCAGTGGACCTCATGGAAAATTTACATAACACTAAATGCAGATAAACATTAGCTCCAGGGAGCGAATCTCATATGGTTTGCTCTCGTCATGCTGGTGACGACTCAGGATGTGGTTCGCAGACTAATTCAATGGTGACTTGGAGACACCCAATATGCTCTCAACGCCTTCCAGGAAGGTTGCCAATATCTGCTACCCACTTCCACAGCTGTCACCATAACTAGATACGCCACTTTCTTATCCTTGTGTGTGTTATCTGTTCATGTTCTGTTATATGTGGCTCTGCCGACACGTGGAGTGGGAGGCACTCATCGACTGCATGGATCCATTGACCGGCAACATTGTGCACACCATCAGCCTGAGGGAGGAGTCCAATGGGTATGTGCCAAGAAAGGCTACTCGGGCTAGCCTGTTCTAAAGTTAATTAGGTGATAGGCCGTTTGAGGCAATAAATCCCTATGTGTTTGGACCAAATAACTAAAGGTTGCCTTAGCTCCACTGATAGGACCGTCAAAGTAATGCAGTGATAACTAAATAAGTATCTAGCATGAGAGGTGATAGGGTCGGCTTCTGTTGAAACCGGCCCTCTGCCTCCACAGAATACAGCATACATCCCTTAAACTTATGTAACACTAGGATAGCATAATATAATATACATTATGCACTGGTCTGAATGGGGTGTATAGCTTCGGTCATGCTCCCTCCTCTGCTTTGGTGTTGTAGGCAATTTCCTGTGATGGAGGTCAACGTGAGGCATTTTCCTCTCGCAAAACCAACTTGTTGGCCAACTCGAGGTATTAGTTTATATTACATTAATAAGCTTCGTCAGGGCACTCCCTTGCAGGGGTACCTATTGCATAATCATGGATAGGATAGGTATCTTCAGCGAGATATCATTACAGTCAGTCCATTATGTCTCATTTATAATATACTGAGTTGATGATCCAATATTGTCATCAGTATTAACTTTCCATAAACCGGTCCTCGACTCGCCAGCATTATGTCTTTTTAAGCAACATTCTTTTTGAAGTAACACCATGCAGCGTCACACCAACAGCAGGGATGAAACGATGGCCTCTACTGTGGGTGGCAATGTGGTCGCCGGTACTGCACTCGTCCCTCCCTCAATCAACTCAGAGGCTAGCTGACCAGCATCATTGGCGAAACGCCGGATACCGAGGAGGAGCTCAACGGATGATGGGGTGCCGGAGCTACATTAATCTGGCACTTCGGTAGTTGCATTAATGGTGATTTGTGTATTTTGCATGGTCACAGTGTCTCGGATACCATGGAGGTGTATGTGGTCAGCGGCATCGAAAGTGTCAAATGATAACAGATGGTTGTCTGACCTACCAATCTGGTGTATTGGCAAAGCCGAGCTCTATTCCTGCAGTTTATGGTCGGGTTCGTTTGTGACGTGCAGACTGGATTCAGCTGAGTTGAATTGGTGGTGGCAGTGACGGTGGCGGTAGTAGTAGTAGTAGTAGTAGTAGTAGTAGTAGTAGTAGTAGTAGTAGTAGTAATAGTAGTAGTAGTAGTAGTAGTAGTAGTAGTGGTAGTAGTAGTAGTAGTAGTAGTAGTAGTAGTAGTAGTAGTAGTAGTAGTAGTAGTAGTAGTAGTAGTAGTAGTAGTAGTAGTAGTAGTAGTAGTAGTCCAGTCAATCTAGGGCAAAAATATTTTAACCCGGAACAAATTGCAACAGAATTTTTTTACCTCGCCCAGTGTATAGGGGGCCATCATGTACAACATATCAAGTCCTCCAAAATTCCAATAGGGGAAAGGGTAAAATTTGCATAATTATTACCAGATTTGGGCCATTTCACCTGAAAAATCCATTTTTCTTTATTTCTTTAAAACCGGTATGTAATATATGTGTGACTGGGTATTTTTGGACTTTCTTTAGTAATAAATGAATACGATTGACATATTCTCCACAAATTAAATGTATTGTGTTATGCCACTTGCATGAATTTACCTAATACCATCATTGATATTGATACAATACATATTATATTTTATTATGTCACGGTATTGTGTGTTTCTAAGCTAAGCTAAGATGAAATAGTATGGCATAGGTACCTGGTTTCTACTAATTTCATCTTGCATCAATTATCCAAGTCATCTTCCTCAATGAGCGTTATTGAATTCGAGCAACTGAGACCCTTACAGTCTTCGCAGGCAGATGTGCAGCTGAGCCCATGTTTTCTACAGGTGCATCTCTTTGATTCACAGCCAGTTTTGCAGCTGCATCTAAATGAATACAGTAAATCGTCAGGTGCTGCCAGCATGTCAGTCTTAACAGGCAGCATTTGGTGGTTGAGAACTTTCCAGCCCCATTCTGTTGGATCCATATCTCCAGCATCTCCTCTCCAAACTTGAATTTGGTAGTACACGCGAAGACTGTGAAACTTTGCGGATGCGGGTGTTGGTGGTAAATCTTGTGCTTCAACATACTTGGAACTTTTTGCAACCTTCTCCCTGAATCGCTTGTACCGCAAAGCAACTAGACTATCCATTGAAGTGCCATTGTATAGAATAAGCATTGCCTTCTCACCTGCTTTTATCACGTCATCTTTATTCGCATTACTCATTGTAAACACTTCAGCAATTTGAGAGAGTTCTTTGCAGCACTGGATTTTGCTAAGGGATGCAGATTTTCCAATTCCATAAAGCCTAGATGTTGAGTCACAGCCAAGGATAGCATGGATAAATAACAGCTGTGAGCACAAACAGAACCCGAGTTTTTCCTTTGCCATTTTGATATTCCACAGTCGGGGTTTCCTTTCATTTTGCTTTGGCTCTGGTCTGAAAAATAGCTGACAGCCATTCATATCAGTATGGTATAGAAGCAACACCAGTAGGTCGGTATCGTCTCCAACAAGAGCAGTATTTGTTGACTTTGAAGCCAAGATAGCTGTTTGCGTAATTAAGACATCAGCATCTCCACTTGCCTTTATCGTTAAGCATCCAGCCTGTTCGAGAGATGAACTTAAGATTGATATGAACCGATGTTTGTTCTGCTTGTTACTAAGAAAATCAGGCTTACTCAGAGTTACAACTGTTTGCGGAGTCAGTACAACATTTGCGCCTGCTCCACGAGTTCGCCTCTTATGTGTTACATCTTTTATGTCTGGGCCTTGGTCATAACCATAAAAAACTACTGTGCAAATGTCTCTCCACGCTGCCATGGAACACGGTGTAATAGAGCTCCTCCATCAAGCACATAGTGGACAGAATCTGGAAGGACTGCATCTTCATTTTGAATTAATTTCCACAATGCATCACCAAGTGCCGGCTTATTTGCTTCCCATGGAAGAGATGAATTATCAAAGAGTGCGGGCAGATGAGTGCACAACTCATACTCAAAATAAGATGCTGGATTCCCTTTTGATCCATTTGTAGCAATTAAACTGAGTCTTTGAAATAGGAGTTGTGGATCAATTTGTACACATTCATCATCAATCTTGAGAGATGTTTTGGATGCTAAGGTAATAGCTTGTCTCTTTCTCTGGAACGAAATGCTTGATACACATTGGCCACACATCGAATTAATAATTGATTCTCCAATATCTTTAGCATCGTCAACATTGACTGATTCATGTGCAGACAATCCACTAACAAGTCCTCTAAGAGAAGGGTCTTGTCCAAATGGATTCAGTTCACTAAGGATTTTGAGAATTTTGTAAGTATCATCCATATCATGCTTTATTTGAGATTGTGTGGAATCTTTGTGTTGTTCACTTGAATCACAGTTTACCCCAGAGAGCTCTTGCATTGCATTACACACATCTGCACATGCGGCATAGACAACAACCAAACAAGACGCTGAAGTTCTGTCATTCCACGACCTCGTGTTAGACCACCACTTGACTTTACACTTCTCATAAGGACCTGCTCAATAACTAGATCAGTAGATAACCCTGCCCAATACCTATCACTTCGATGAATGACATGATGACCATTGAGGAAGCTGGTGTGTATATCTGGATGACTTTCAGGTATTTCTAACATCTTTTGTAAATATACATATGCAGACTTGGCGTACAGATTATGCCCAGCGGCTGCAAAATACGGAAGCATCTCACGAACGGTCTGAAGGTGCATGTTCCAATCACCAGTTCGTTCTGCCTTAATGAATTTGCGCAGAATGTCAACCAACTCCATATACAAAAGCCAGAGTCGTGCAGTCCTCTTATCTTTCATGGCAACCTTCTCTGAGTCTAGTTTGTCCTTGACATCATGTAATGCATTTTCCGAGGACAATCTTGTAGCTACATACGGATTTTTGATAATGTCATCATAGAGCTCTCCAACTTTAACCAGACTTTTATTTAGGGAACTTTCAATCGTTTCATGTCCTGCAACATTATCATCATTGTCAAACAATTCTTTTGAATGCATTGCAGCGGAATATTCTACTATGTCAACTTCAGCATCTGCAATTGTAGGTAGTGGTAGGTTGTATGCATTTGCAATCAAGATTGTAGTGAGAGAAGCAAAAACCATGGTGTCCTCGAACTGCTCGAGAAATTGCCTTTCCACTAAGAATGTGTTTGACAGCATTCTCAGCGTAGACTACCTCTAGAATAGGCGCAAGACCGCTTCCTGCCATTAAGTGACCAATGCAGCCAAGGAAGCTCATCTCCATATGAGGACCTCCGAGTCTTAGAATAATTTGCTTTAATGGACGCCAGCTCGGCTCAATCTCTATGATAGTCACAGCCTTCCAAAATAAGGGCTGATCAAATGTAATCACGGGTGCAACACGGTATCGGTTTGCCTGTTCACAAACATAAGTCAAAGTGGAAAAGGTGCAGGTCATGTTACTTGGCTCTAGATCTATCATCGGAACGAAAATAACAGACGATTTACCTGGATAAACTCCTTGGTGAACAGTTTGCATCATGCCAGACCATGACTGTCTCCTTGAACGCAGAAACAAAGAGAAATCGCAGAGGATGTCAATGTCAGCTGTTGGGTCTGTTTGTTCCATCGCAGTTAACTCCTTAAAGGTCAATGGGAAGTTCCTGGTATGCTGAGACTCAAAGTTCCTGATACAGATCTTGCCAACTTGCTTGATATCTTCAGATGTTACATTTATCCTTGGAATAAGTTTGCACGAAAGGTTTCCTGGTGTAACAGATGCAATGATTCCCATTCCATGAAATGTATTATGCCCATCTATTGTGCAAATATTGTGATCCACATTGTCGGCAACAAACTGAATGAACTCGCCTGATAATGGGTGTGGTAGATCTCCACCATGAAGTGATGCACTGCGCTCAAACCTCTGTATCTCCGCGTATGACCATCCAAATCCGTGCGTGTACAAGGTGTCAACAATAAATCTAGATCCAAATTTATGGTGCATCTCACATGACAGCCCGAACTGCAAAGGTGCCAAAATAACTCTAGGACGAGTTCCTTGCATAATAGCCTGTCCAACTGATGCCTGTTTCATTTCTGTGTCTTTTCCAGTAAACAAAATCCGCAATAATTCCCGCAGTGTCTCTGGTAAATAATTCAATGCCTTTACTGGGTCGCTCATTTGCTCCCTTGATGGATAGCTTTCAGATGATGTGCATGAATCAATTAACTTAATATCGTGTCTAAGCAGTTTGGCAGCTGTCTGGATGATTAGCATACTCTCTGATTTGGAATCCTTTCTCTTCTGTTCCTTATAGAAGTCAGTCAAAATAGTAGATGCTTTAGAACGAAAGGTAACAACGTTTGGCTTACCATTCACAGTGCTAATAAATATTTCATCGCCATAATTATCTTTTATTTTATCCTGCATGTATTTTGTACTGTATGCTTTATTCTCTTTATCATTGAGATACTCTTGCATTTTATTAACGAGGTCGTGCAGGGTCAGCTGCTTTCCATGTTTTTGGGATGAGCAAGATGAGTGCAGCTGAGGGATATTTTTCATGGTTCGAAAATTTACGCTGCAGCTTTGATGGTATACTGCATTGACAACGCATAAATCCGGCGTGAAGGCAAGCCGCCCAGCTACAAGTTTGCCCCATTCGTCTTTTCTCTGCTCACAGGCCTCGGCGATACTACATTGAAAGTCATGAGTACTTACTGGATAAATATCATAGCCACGTTTCTTTCCATTTTGAATTTTTGCAGGGTATCCGCATAGCAAACAATGTTCACTAAAATTGTCACATGGGTGGCGGAGATTGTTCAATTTTCTCTGCGTCACGGGCAATCCGCTTGGGATCAATGAACTCCCGTCGACATTTTACATGAACCCTCTGTCCTACTTCAGCTATGACATCGCTTTCACGGGCTCTGCTAGCATTGTTAATACCGTCACAGCCTTTAACTCGAAGCTTAACAGTTTGTGAGCCATTTTCTAGGCTCTGGTTACAAATAACGCATGTATCTAAATCCATGTCCATATTCTGATTGAATTGTATAGAAATTTATTCAAATTGTGAGATAAAAGTTAAAATTAAAATGCAATTTATTTTACATAAAATTTTAAAAGCGAAAAACAAAATTAAACTTACTTTAAATATAATTTTTTTAAATTACCCCGGCCCTGTGCAGACAACCATATTTAATCTGTGGTTTGGAGAATTTGTACAAGTGGTTCAAGGCAATATTGCCAATTGCTTACTGTCTTCCGTGACCATGAAATTCAGAGCTTAGACAACATTTCTACTTCGTTTATTTGCGGAATGAAGCAGGTAAGGGAAGTTTCATTATTCGGATAATGGCGGTAGCTAAATATGCGAATTTACCCACTTTCCCAGCGAGGGATTTTGGAGGACTTTTGATATGTGACACCTGGCACTCCCATGAATGCCGCAGAAAAGAAATAAATTCTGTTGCAATTTGTTCTAGGTTAATTTGTAGTTTTACTGGACTATAGTAGTAGTAGTAGTAGTAGTAGTAGTAGTAGTAGTAGTAGTAGTAGTAGTAGTAGTAGTAGTAGTAGTAGTAGTAGTAGTAGTAGTAGTAGTAGTAGTCGAAGCGAACGCACGCGTTTATTTAGCTCTGCTTCGTATTAGTATTTCCTTTCAAACTTTATGTTTAATTTGTAAATTTTAGTCTTGGTTGGAGCGCATTTTGTGTCTCCATTTTCTAAAGGCACTCCTCTTAGCTGGCGGTTTCAGCCATTTAATAGGTCTCCTCTTACTGTGGTCAATGCAATGCTTTTCTCCCCGCGCCAGTATGCTATTTCTATAGTTCGTTGGCTAGCGCATTGTATTTGGCAAGATCGCTTGAGTGAGTGGATTTAATTCCTTTGTCATTTGTAAGCGCAAGCCTAGTACTTTGATTATATAAATCTTTATAGTCAGTTGGCTGTCCCCGGTCAACTCGAACAGACTAACAAATATATGTCTGTAATATGTTAGTATGCATTAGGAAACCACTTTAATCGGTTAGGTGTTAGTGAACCACTTAGAAAGTGGTTCAAACTAACAAATATACGACTGTACTCTCTATTCGTATATTTGTTGGTAGACGTCAGGGTTTCAAAAGGGGACACTATTTATTAGTGTTTAGCTCTTTCCCCGACGTCTTGGTGTTATATTTTTGTATTATATATTGGATGGAATTCGTCTTTTTATAGAACACCATTGCAATCTATAAGCGTACCCTAAGCCGTAAGATAACAACTAAGGGGTGGGGTGTCACGGCTATCGACGTGTATCATGGGTTAAAGGATGTCGTTGGTGCGGGACCTGCTGCTTTACAGGGGCTTATCAATGTTTCTAAAACTGTATGGAATGTAACACTGTCAAATGAGGGTGTCAAGGAAAAGCTTCTAGAAGATGTTCTTATTGTAAAAGGCGAAGTTTGTAACGTAGAGGAAATCGAGTCAGATAGGTTGCTAGTGAAAATGAAAGTTCCACTAGAAATTCCAGATGACAGAATCATGAATGAACGCAAGAAGTATGGCAAAGTGCAAAAGATTGAACAGGAAACGTATCCCTTTGACAGAACGGTGTAAGACGCATCTGGTTTGATAAAGTGGATAGGCCTTTACCAAGCAGATTAACGCTTGATGGCAGCTTTGTCCTGCCCTTATGGTATAGAGGGCAAATTAAAGAGTGCTGGATCTGCCTAAGTACTGACCATTTGGCAACAGATTGTCCCAATCGAAACAAATGTTTGCTCTGTGGTTCAGTTGACCATTTTAAATGGCGCTGTCCAAAAAAATCAAAACAAGCCCTCAGTATCAGGAGATAATCGCCGTTTAAAGGATGCAACTGAGTCAAATGCTTCTGAAGCAATCACTACGGAAGCTGTTGTTGTCATTCATGGCACTGAACAATGAATGACACAAACAAATCATCAAATCCTGTTAAAGTAACTACAGTTGATGAAATTCAAGTATTAGAGGAGGGTATAACCTTAAGTCAAGAAAATAATCAAAATGCAGTGGAGCCAAACGTGGCTGTAAAAGACATGCAGGAAAATGATGATCTTACAGAAGAGCCAGTTTACAATTCCTTAGAAGATGAATTAAAATTAGGACAGAATAAGTTTAGGACTCAGAAGACGGAAAGTTCAGTCGATTTTCCGCTAAGCCCACTTGATTTAAGTCAGCTTGAAGATATGGTAAATGACGCTCCTGCCAAATGTAACTTAAGTAGCAATAAGCGTCATAAACATAACAATAGCTCAGAATCTGAGATTGAAGTAAAAGATATGGATGATGATACAATGTCAGTTGCAGAATCAGATGTATCCATTCAAACACAGAGTTCACAGATGAAAGATGAAATGGTAATGTATCGATCAGAAGTGGGTGAAGTGTTAGTGCCATATGTAACGGTGAGAGGCGTGAAATACCGTCTACTGTGCCATGATTCTGATATTTCCAAATACGAATATTTGTCTGTGGTAGAACTAGGAAACATTGAATTCGCAGGAAAATTAGGTAAATGGTCTAAGAAACGAGCTAAAAAAACCAAAATCAAGTTAATCTAATGATGGCGGTTGTAAACATCATTTTACAAATTATTGTAAAAATCTGAGGGAAGTGATGTAGCTGCAACTAAAGATATTTTGGCTAATATAACGCAAAGACTTCCAGATGCATGTCGCGAAAGTTGTGACCAATCACTAACAATTGATTATTTGACAAAATTCCTCAAAGGTATGAAGTTAGAAAAGTCTCCTGGTTGCGACGGACTTCCAGTCGAATTTTATCAAACATTCTGGCACATATTTGGTCCGGTATTAGAAGAAATAGCAGCTAACATTTTTAAGCAAGGGCATCTCCCTCCATCGATGGCCCAAGCATATGTTCAGCTGATATACAAGAGGGGTGACAGAAATAAAATACAGAATCATAGACCAATCTCTCTACTCTGTGTAGACTATAAGATTATTACTCGGGCACTAACATTAAAACTTGGCGCAGTCCTAGGCGAAGTAATTGATGATGATCAAACGTGCTCTGTACCAGGAAGAACGATATTAAACAACACATTGCTTATACGAGACCGTATTCAATTAATTGACCAGGATTGTATCCCAGCAGCAATAATAGCACTTGATAACGAGAAGGCGTTTGACAGACTTGAATGGGATTTCTTGTTTAAGTCTTTAGACCATATTGGCTTTGGTTCCAGATTTATTAAATGGGTCAATATTTTATATACTGATATAACAAGTTGCTATTTAGTAAATAATCATCTATCTGAACCTGTAGTGTTGGAACGAGGTGTCAGACAGGGTTGCTCTTGTCTCCGCTTCTATTCGTCATAGCTATGGAATCGTTTGGGGCTACATTGATGCAACGTAATGATTTTCAAAGAATATGTATACGTGGCATAAAAAGGCCACTAAAGGTGTCTCAATATGCAGATGATACGACTGTGTTTGCAGGTAAAAATTCAGATTTTTGAATTTTAAATGGGGTATTATCAGATTTTCAAAAGGCATCAGGGCTTAAAGTCAATAGAGACAAATCTAAGCGATTATTTTTTGGCGCTTGGAAGGACAGAACAGACAATGTTATGGATATTAACTGGTCAGATGATGTCATAAAGATTTTGGGTATTTACTTTAGTAGAGAACAAGATGTAATAATAAACTGGGAAGAAAGGCTATCCAAGCTAAAGTGTGCATTAGTAAATTGGAAACGACGTCGCCTAACTGTATTTGGCAGGACATTTGTCCTCAATAATTTAACTTTATCTGAACTGTGGTATCCCGCTTCTGTAGTTCATATGCCAAAATCAGTAGAGTCAAAGAGCAACACGTTACTTTTGTCCTTCTTATGGGAGGACAAAGCCCATTTAGTATCGCATTCAATCCTCACCAATGAAAAGCATGATGGAGGCCTGGATTTGGTTAATGTTTTAGCAAAGTGTGCTTCGCTGAAACCGCATTCAATATTTATGTGATTTAGTTAATCCAAAATCCCGCAAATGGATTGCGATGCAGGATGTAGCAAGAGCAACATCAATGAGGCATATTGATTCCCAACGCTTATTTCTTAGAAGAAAGAATGCAATACCTGGTGAATGGTTCAAATTGCCGAAAGCACGTGGCAACAGAGATATGTTGCAACCAACATTAGTATTTAAGTCAGAGCATATAAAATACAGCATGGCATCTAGAGCCTGGTATGGAATGCTAATGCAAAGTCGGAGACAGACTCCTATTGCAGTTAGGCATTGGAACACTTTAGAACACTTTAGGATGCACACCAAAGAACTGGAAAAATGCGTGGAAAACAATACATCTACCTTGTTTACCAGCAAACGGACGGGATCTGGCATGGCGATTACTCCATCGAAGGCTATGGGTTGGCCATCTGACTTATATGTGCAAAATAACAAGTACATACCGGTGTTCATTATGTAATACTGAGGAGGAAACAATAGACCATCTGTTTACACAGTGTTGTATAGCTACATGCTTTTGGGTATATATCAATATGCTCCTTGCTAAATCTGGAATCAAATATGTGAAATTAATGACTGAAACAATTATGTTCAAAGATTGCTCAACTATCGGACGAATCATTAATAGCAAGGAGAAAGAATTGTTAGTAACCCTGTTATCTGTAGGAGTGTGGGCCATTTGGAAGCATCGGTGTTCAGAGGCCAGAGATAAGATAGGAAACAACCACCAAAGAGCCATACAAGCTATATTTCGATCATTGTTGATAAACTGCATTCATTGTGAATTTTACAGTCTAGTGGAACATGGAAAAGAAAGTAGATTTAAAGATATATGGTGCAAAACTGGCCTAGTATCAATTGAACATAGATATCTAAAAATAGCAGAAGCAGAACTTGTATAAGCTAGCACACTCGCTGCTTGTTGTATATTGATATTTGGTATTTAATTTAATTTAATTGACTTTATTTTAAAATTTTAATGTCTTAGGAGATGATAATTTTGACGAATTACCTAACCTTGGGAATCGGTATATTTAAATATCAAATGAGCATCGCGTAAATATTCTGGAGGTGATCCAACTTTCGAGTTAATTAGGTTAACAGAGTATGCCATCTTACATATATACTATTAGCATCCTGTTGTAAATGTTTACTGTAGGTGTATTTGTTCCAGGGTAATTTGCAAAAACTTACAATGAAGTAAATTTAGAATGTGAACCCAAAGCGCCATCTAAGTAGTCATAGTTTGTATACTTTTGCTTTGTGCATTATATTATATAAAGGCTACTACGTCCGTTGGGCATTTAAGAATTGGCTAACTGGCGTCAATGAGTGACTTTTTGTTACTTATTGACGAGTCACCTCGCCACTTGTTGGCGAGCTGCACTCGCCATCTGGCCCTACTACTATATGGTGTGCTACGTTAAACTACATATGATCTACTTAGCCTGCCGGTCATGAATCGGCTCAATGGCATCAATGATTAGCAGTAGCTTACTGCTAATTATTGATGAGTCGCTTTACCACTTGTTGGTTAGCTATGCTCGCCATTTGGGTCTACTACTACACGGTGTGCAAATTGCAATGTCTTTGTTGAATTATGTTATGTTATCAGCTCTTTATTAATTATGTTTTCTATGTAGTTATGCCACGGTTGTGGTATATGATAATAGAGTATTTTAGCTTGCACTGTTTTGACATGTTAGGTTTGTATTGTTATTCTATTAATAAAGCCTGCTATTTCAACCGATTTTTATGGGGGGTTTGCAAGCCTTTTTAAAGGAGTTCCTCCGTGAAGTGTATCCGACTGCGTCAGCGTCGGATTTTCAAAAAAAAGAGAAAAAAAGTAGTAGTAGTAGTAGTAGTAGTAGTAGTAGTAGTAGTAGTAGTAGTAGTAGTAGTAGTAGTAGTAGTAGTAGTAGTAACTTGCTTTGTTTTGTCGACTGACGCTTTTTAGCTAGGGTTGATTAGTTTGCTCTTGTGTGCTGCAGTCCAGATAGCATTGTAATAAGTGAGATGAGGGAGGACAATTGTGCAGTACAGAGTTTTAACAGTGTCTGGTGTCATGTATGGCTTTAGTCTTTGGATAACGCCCACGCCTCTTGTCACGTTTGCCGTAACTATTTCAATTTGCTTAGCCCAGGTCAGATGTTTGTCCAAGTATACTCCAAGAAATTTAGCGAATGGGGCTTTTTCGATCTCCTTATTGTTAATGTAGATTTTAGAAATTTCACATTTCTTTAGTTTCGGCATAAGCAAAAGGCTAAACTAACTTACTGCATTAGCGTATGGAAATAATGCAGTATATGCTAAAATAATGATATGGTTATATAATACTTTTATAGACTATTACTATTTATATAAAATTTCATATCAAAAGTGCTAATTTTCATACCTTCCAAAAACCAAACTCAAACACGCTAGAATAAGGCCAGTACGACGTCACTACACACGATTCGCAACCCGGAAGTGCGTATTTTGCTTTGTTACATCATAAGTACGTGTTTATGACATCATCACTTGTTGTTAAACAAAAACATTGTTTTGCGTATTTAACAATCGACCTTAACCCGGAAATACGTCATCACTTAACAAGCCTATGCCGTAAGCGCAGGGAGGATGAATGTGCGACGGAAAGTTGGCTCACTAGTCACTAACATTCTGACCGCTCGCTTGCGTTATGATGATCATTTGATACACCCAGATTTAGGATATTATGGCTCAAACTGGTGAGAACATTGCTGTAGCACGGATCGTGTAGGGCTGGACCGGAGTGGCCCTGGCCAGTGCTTTCCCTCGTCACTTCTCTAATATGACCATATTGGTTTGTATGCATAGCGTGTGTACTATAAAGCGATTGGAGCCCGTGAGATTGCCTACTGCGCATGTGCGATAAACTAGATAGGCCAGAAACACTGTACTATAGGCACTATAGCTCCTGCGGGTACGCACTGGTCCGCCATGACGTTCCCATCCTTCATGCAGCAAATGCACGACAAACAGGAGGGCTGGTTAGCTGCGGATCTCGGGGTTGCGGATCCCATATCGCATCCCTCTGGAAAGTACAAAGACCAACCCCTAAGACTGGTGGAACACATAGGTTCCAGTAGGGCCGTGCGACTATTGCCACTGAGATTCAACCACACCGTGTCGTCCCAACTGCTGGTGTAACCGGTATGACGATTCATGTTAATTTAAACTACGGACAAGAAGGTAATACTAATTAAACAGTCACTGAATTTATACCACTATACAAACAATTCTATACGTTTGACAGTGAATGAGCACAATAATACACAAAGTAGAGCTGGGCCGGTGTTCTTTCCACGTGGTTTCGTTGGAGGTACCACACAGATCCTTGAATCCACAGAGGTATTCCCGCAAGAGAGAGTTTCTGCAACGAAGTCACTAGGTAATTTAATATAAACTAGGATACCCATAACACACACACACACACACACAAAGAAAATATTGTTGTTGCGAGAGGAAAGTGCCTCGCACGGGCCTCCGTCACAGGAAAATGCCTTCAACGCTGAAGACCAACCCCTAAGGCCGGTGGAACACATAGGTTCCGGTAGGGCCATGCGACCATTGCCGCTGAGATTGAACCACACCGTGTCGTCCCAACTGTTGGTGTCACTGGTATGACGATTCATATTAATTTAAACTATACAAACCATTCTCTATGTTTGCCAGTGAATGATAATTAAAAAGCCACTGAATTTATACCACTATGCAAACAATTCTATACGTTTCACAGTGAATGAGCACAATAATACACAACGTAGAGCCGGGCCGGCATTCTTTCTACATGGTTTTGCCGGAGGTAGCACACAGATCCTTGAATCCGCAGAGATATCCTGCAAGAGAAAGCTTCCATGACGAAGTCACTAGATAATTTAATATAAACTAGTATACCCCTAACACACACACACACACACACACACACACACACACACACACACACACACACACACACACACACACACGCACGCACGCACGCACGCACGCACGCACGCACGCACGCACGCACGCACGCACACATACACACAAAATGAAAACATTGTTGTTGCAAGAGGAAAGTGCCTCACGCAGGCCTCTGTAACAGGAAAACGCCTTCAATACCAAAGCGGAGGAAAAGAGCTGGCAAAACAGGCCAATCTTCTGTTCAACAGAAAATGCTAGGCGCTGAAAATCCTAGTGAAGCTACTGTTGTTGCATGCTGATTTACGTGAAGACTGGATGAATGATTTCCAAAGAATTCCCAGGTCACTGTCTTATGTAGTTCCAAAGTTGCTGCATTGGTAGTTGCCACTTTATTTATGCGGGTCTTCTGCTACATCCTAACCCACCATTTATGTGTTAGTAACGAAAACAAGCTTTGGCCACAAGTGGCAGGAATTACTACCTAACTTTTAGATACCTTTATCCATTGGGCGTAGGTGCTCAGCTTCCCATAGGTCGACCCGCATAGCATCTACCTCCAAGGACAGCATGTGTACATGTCATGGAACAAAGCCCCGAATCAAATAATGATCTGGCTACCAGGTTCCACAACCACATATAACATCACCAGACGAGTTTCACAGTTCACACGAGCAAATTTATATACTGACATATCATTATGGTGGGGATGGAGAGATGGATATCCATCGTGAGTGTCCTTCCCGTGAGGACGTGATGAGCTCCAACGCTTCATCCAGACACTGCAACGAATTGGATGTAGATCCACATCTCGTCTGTCATCGCATGCTATGGAGCTAACATTTGACCTGTTGTTACGGTTATTTTCCATAATGCGCAGAGATGTACTGCAGGCCGGTTATCACAACATATAAATTATTTTGCAGTGCTTCCTACTTTAGCGGGGGAATCTACCTAATAAGTATCTGAAGACACAAAGGGGCATGTATGTAAATCGGCACTTTAACTATCACTGCTCGGAAACCTCCGATAGTTTCCCAGGGTCGGATCCAGTCAACATGTCAATTGGGAGCCCAAACAATTAATACGCCATAAGGCTGGTGGATGCACGGAAAGAGACAATAACTTACTATATATATGAGGCCCTATAGGTCACGTGGCCAAATTTACACAACCTTGCTGGTGCATGGGGCTACATTACCACAGCAACCGGAAAAGAGGCGTACACTATGCGTCGCCAATGAAGAAATTGCCCCTAACCACTTTAAATCTATCCTATCGAGCTGAATAGCTAGATTTAGTCAGTAACATGTCAGGCTCAAGCAATTAGAGCATGATCAGTGTAAAATTGATGCACAACTAACCAATACACAAACTAACGGATATGAAGATAATGAATATGATAATTATAAAGTATCACAGGTCACTAGACCTTACAGTGCGGCTAGTTGAAAGCACCACAGTAAATAAGGATACAATTCACAGTATGAAACAGAAATTATAAGAATATGGTCCTAGGACCGGTACGGTACCTATTAGTCATCAATACCTTTATACGGAAAAAATTAAACGTTTTATAACTAAATGTATAGCATAGCTACTTGAGTACCTATTGGTCCTCAGTATGGAACAAGTTCACTAGTTATTGAAATTTAGGCGCTATCACACACATAGCGCAAGATGACACATTCTCAGGGCTGGAAAGATTTCCGCAGGAAGACATCCACAGGCAGGTCTCCGCAGGCAGGTCTCTGCAGGCTGACTTCTCCAGGCAGGTAGGATACGGTACATTCTCAGGACAGGTAACGCAATAGTTCAGGAATGTCCACTATGTAGACTTATAGCTGATACATAATCACAGCAGAAGTTGTACAGTTTTCTGTCCAGCGACGGATATATGAAAGTTAAGAGTAACCCATTAACGGGGATGGTAACTTATATAATAACATTGCATGTACAATCATTGGCACATGGCGCGGGGTGCGTTACATATCTCTTGCGGCGCACTGGGCAAGGTTCACCCAGATTGGTCGAAATTTAAATTGTCACACGTGACATGCGGTGCAGAAGTTGAAGTCCACTTTTCAGCGTGGTTGGCAGATCCGGCGAGTCATCCACTAAGAATCACCATCAGCTCTACATTCCATAGAATTACATCCCAGGCCCGCATGACCCGTCCATATGAAGACTCCCTTAGGAAGGTTCGGATGCGTGAGTTATAACTTTAAATTTAGTTTATTACCCTCGGATGGCTGTCCGAGGGTGTACAAAAACCGTGGAAGCCGCAGACTGAAGTTAGTCAGCATACGTTGCTACCAGTACCACCTTGTGCCATTCGAAGATACTCGTTGCTATTCCGAAACTAATTTTGCAGCTTAAAACTTACGATAAAAATTGTAGAAATTGACAGAGCCAGGACTGTAGGTTAGCCAGAAAGCGCACCAGAATGCTATGAACGCAAAGTTACATCTCATATCGGGACTCATACTCAAACTTGTGTTGTGAACTGACTCATGAACCATCCTATAGCCACGATTATATCTCGCCATCACTTATCCACACCACAACTAAAAGTGGTATAACAACTCTTATTATAGTATCGCCGAAAAACCATGCTACCTCGCTACCGGACAACCCATTGGGGACAAAAAGACTGTATCAACCTGTTTCCGGTTAAGCCGAAATCCGAGTTACTTGTACAATCAAGCGGATTCTTCTATGGTGAACTCGATAATACTGTTGCATCTCTCTTCACTGTTCTGAACATTGCTTGCCGTGCAGTACCTGAGCTTGCCATACAGTTCATCTTGTGTCGAACTTCAACTTCTTTCCTTTGCCAAGCTCTCATACTGCATCCAATGTCATCATAAAAATGAGACAACTTCAGTATAATTTAAATTTGCATTAGAACTCTGTCAATGAGCCGAGCGGATTGCTGCATTTAATAAGTGGCTGTTTATTCTGAAGCCAGCTTCGGGTACCACAAATATCTAGTGGCTAAATAACTGCAAAAGAGTCCAAAAAGGGGCCATAAAAGAGCCAAAGCACCACCAGTAATCGTGTCACTTTGTGACTAAATCCGGCCCATCTTCGGCCAACTATATTGCATTATATTTACTAAGTCCCCCCCTTCATATATATGCGTGTTTGTAAACTCGCGAATAAGAAGGATAAGGAATCCGAAATCCGAATTACTGAGGTGTCTCACAAATGCACAAGTAAATTAATAACTTTCTGTCAAAGTAGGAATTCACTGCGAACTAACTAACTTATTAATTATCGGTCTTAGCAGTGAACCATATGGGGCTTGCGAATAGCATGGATGAGACGGTGGTGTAGAACCACAATGCCCGCAGATGCACCTGTCCCACCAGCCACCATAAGCCTAATAAGAGGACGATTAGCCATTGAAAGATGCAAAGAATATGCTTGGATGCAATAACAATAGCTGGTGCTGCAGAAACTTGCAATGAGCAGCTCATGAGATGCACGCACAAGGAAGGATAACCGAATGTTTCCTATGTAGCTGCACAAATGCTGACCATACAATTGTGTGACTGTCATTCCTAGACATAGTGGATCGTGTAAAAATCATACGTAACAAGACATCTACAGGACATTTATCTATTTAAATCTATATTCATGAGCAGTCGTGTCATGTATACGACGGCGAATACATTTTTTTTTAAAAACACTTTCCATGAGAACCTGTTACTAACGGACACTTTAAGGAGCAGCACAATGTCCTCACTTTTAAAGAAATATGATTGTTTATTACATTTCAATTGCTATAAGTAAATGCTTTTGTAGTTACAAGATGCTGGCTATTTAAGTTGTGTGATCTTACGGCAATCCATCATAACCAGCCACCATCTCCTAGCCCCAAAGCAAGTGGTCTTAATAGACATGTTTTGTTCTATTTAGTGAATAATGCTGTTAAAATAATGAATAATGTAACATATCTTCAAGCATGTATGTGTACACTAATTATAACTGTATTCTGCTTTGAATTTGTTGTGTCAGTATAGTTAGAAAGTTTTTGAACTGTACCGTTCACTGCAATTGAATAAAGGCAGGCATTTTGAAAATATTGGATAATCCGGAGAATGGTGAATTATTTTTTGGATACATTGAAAAAAAATCAATAGAGATAAGTACACACCTTGAAAGTTTGCCGCTTTTGTCCGACATGTAAGCTACACTTGATTTTTGTTACTAAGGTGACCGGCACTACTGACGTTATATTTAGGGCATAAATACAAAAATAGGTCATCGGTAAATCCCACTCCACCCCCACCCCCACAAATAAGTCATACGCCCCATCTTGTGCCTCAAATTGTGTCTCGAATGTCGTCTATATCGTCGCCCTTCTACTTAGGCCCACGCTCTGATTTATATAATGTGTGTGCTGGAATTCTTTAGCTTTTACCACTGTTGAGGCTTGGCAAGTATATTCTGTGGACCCACCCTGTTGCTGTGATTTGGATATTCATCCTCTTGATAGGAGCACCACCTAGGCTGACATCCTAGCTGCTCAGTGTGGTCCATTCTGTGCTATAAAGTGTGCTATTTACAGATTCCGATATGGAGCTACTGACCGTTTGAGCTGTTGATCGAGACGCATGTATAGTACAGTATATTAACTTATTTACAGTACTATTTATACTATCAGAGCGTATTCACAACTGCGCTCCCGATACAGGGCCTGGCACCCAGAGTGAGTTCTTTTATGTCCCCTATGGCCCAGCCACCACACGAAACGGGACCGACAGCTTTACGTCCTCTCCGAAGGACGTGTCATGTGAATGATGTATGGAATGGTGCAAGTTTTAACGCCTTGATCACATGTCTAAACACGGGATAGAACCCGGCTCTTTTTGGATTGGAATTCCAAGCATGTGCGGCACAAAAGTTTTGCAAACAAAGCCAACGCGCCATTTACTTCTTGCTAGCAACATGGATCTAGCAAATAAACGCCTGCAAAAGGGCACCATAGAACTGGACCATGATGGGATTGCCCGGCGAGTTATTGCAATGGCCACCAAGGGGAATGGCTCTCGCTATTTCTGGCTGGACCATTGCTGTCTCGGCAGTCCAGTATAGGTGTAGCATACTCACGATGTCGGTCATTACCAAATTCATGACTTCGACTTTCGTCCGCACTACACTCGTCTCGTCATTTGCTTGCACCAGCCAATCAGTAGGCGTGTTTATATTGCCTAGCAGGTTAGCCATCCATATGGCGGTGATAGCTATTGCTTGCTTTGGAAGCTGGCCTTACTCATTTGTACACACATATCCCGGTATTCATTCGCACGTAACGAGGAACTATCTAGCATATTATCATCAGATGAGGTCACCATTAGAGAAGAGATGATATTGTGGAAAGTACAAAGAAAAGAACGAAGTTATATCTCTGTTATGTGGTCTGATCGCGTTAGAGTGCCTGCGTGTGTGGTTTGTTACTAGTTTGTAAGCTATCCGAGTGCGCAGCCTCACATGCATAGTTCGTGAGTTCTGAGAGTGTGCCGACTCACCTGAATAGTTCGTAAGTGCTGGAATTATGCAGATTCACCCGAATAGTTTTATTAAAGGATGAGATGCACTAGATGACTGTTTGAAAGTTGTGAGTCGAGGTGCGTAATAATGAGAGTTGTGTTTTAGTGAACACGGCTATACAGGTGTTTCCCACTGAGAACTGGGTGCTGCTTACAGATTTGTAGATTGGTTCTTTTCACCACTGGGAATTGTGCAGTCTTTGAGCTGCGATTTAGAGTTCAACCAGGAATGGTGGTTTATGCCCGCTGAGGCTTAGCGCTATCCTACTTATTATTGGAGAAAATTTGAATTTTCGTCAATATATCGATGGGTTCTGGTACACTGTCTGTCTGCCTGACTGCCTGCAGGCCCACCTGCCTGCCCGCCCGCCCGCTCGCCCGCCCGCCCGCCCGCCCGCCCGCCCGCTGCCAGCCAGCCAACCAGCCTGCCTACCTGCCTGCTTGCCTACCTGACTTTCTGCCTGCCTGCCTGCATGCCTGCCGGCCTGCCTGCCTTCCTGCCTGCCTGCCTGCCTGCCTGCCTGCCTGCCTGCCTGCCTGCCTGCCTGCCTGCCTGCCTGCCTGCCTGCCCGACTGCCTGCCTACCTGCCTGCCTGCCTGCCTGCCTGCCTGCCTGCCTGCCTGCCTGCCTGCCTGCCTGCCTGCCTGCATGCATGCCTGTCTTAACATTAAAATCCTCCGCATCGACACAGGAATTTAATTAAAAATGTCTTTACCTAAATTTGTCCCATCGAGACCAAGTTTAGATTTACTTAGATCCTATATGATGACTGAAAAACTGCACGCGCGAATGCACACACGCGCGTACGGGTGCCTGAATGAATGCACAAATGTATGCAATAATATATGCACACACTAATACACGCACGAATGCATGCAATCATGCATGCATGAATGCATGCATGCAAGAATGCATGCGGTAACGCATGTAATATCGCACACAATAATGCATGCACGAACGCATGCACGAACGCATGCACGAACACACGCACGAATGCATGAGCGCACACAGGCACGTACGTGCGCACCAAC
This sequence comes from Chaetoderma sp. LZ-2023a, assembly GCA_034401795.1. Classification (NCBI taxonomy): domain Eukaryota; kingdom Metazoa; phylum Mollusca; class Caudofoveata; order Chaetodermatida; family Chaetodermatidae; genus Chaetoderma; species Chaetoderma sp. LZ-2023a. Next base: position 135,656,105 of record CM067360.1, read on the forward strand.
GTACTATCGCACTCACGATTCTGTTGGCCTAAAGAATACTTTATATTCTAATTCTCCAGAGAACTCAAATTGAGGACCCTTATAGATCGTGACATCTAAAAAGTCAACTGATGTTCTACTAATAGTAGCTTTCAGCCTGATGTTTGCAGCTTGGTTATTTGAAATACGAAAGAATTCCCAAAAGTCTTCTTCTTAATGTTGCCAAATTATGAAAATGTCATCTCGATATCTGAGGTAAAGAAGAGGCTTTTAGTTGATTTGTTCAGTGCCTCCTCTTCCTACTCTGCAACATAAATCGTGGAAATATGTGGGCTGAATCGTTTACCCATTGCACATCCACAGATTTTACGGTAATTTTCACCATTAAATTGGAAATCGTTTCCTTTAAGACTTAGCTCTAATAATTTTAGAATTTCGGTATCTGGTCGATCTGGATCTGGAAATTTGACAAAAGCATTCTTAACAGCATTGACTCCAGCATCAGTATCTATATTGGTATACATAGCATCTATGTCTAATGTGACTAAATATGCACCTTTCCGATCTGACAATTTGGATAATTTTAAAAGAAAGTGTTCAGCGTTCTTGAGAAATCTCTTGTGTCTATTAGATTAGCAATGCGCTTTAAATAGTAATCAATATATTCTGAAATGACATAAGACTCACTGCCACAGTCTGAAATGATAGATCGTCCAGGTGGTGTTTATGGCAAGATATAGAAGGTTCTATTTTGTGTATTATTGTCACCTAGCAGATATTGTAGCTGTTTCTTCTCGATGGACTTATTTGTATGCAATGAATTAAGTATCTCGATGAAATTTAGTCGGTGTTGAGGCCAAATTAAATCAAAAGGTTTTGCTTATTAACTGGCAATGATCTGGCTATATCAGCAACCGTTTTTCTTTTGGTTGCCGTAATATTGTCACCAACTAGCCTATCTGGAGGGTCCCACCCGGATTTTCCAGTGAATGGTTTTGACTCTCCATTTAAATTTCGAAAATGATGGGCTATTTTTAACGAATGACAAAAATTAGCTACTTCAATAAAAACTTGTGTCTAAAAGCAAATCTAATCTAGTTTTGGAGTTGGTACAAAAGTAAGGCCGCGATTGAGTGATGACTTTTCAGATGGTGAGCAAACATAGTTATCTGGTAAACTGACAAGGGTTGTTCCTAATTCTATGCTAGGGGAGCTATTGCCTTGCCCCATATTCAGTTTAAACCAAGTACTGTCAGCCAATGGTTATAAATACAATTAGCGGTTTTCTTCGTCCAATGGATTCTATCCTTCTCAACTGGCATCAGAAATTTTGCGGATAACCTTGCTAATGTGACAGTTGGACTTTGCTGAATCGTTTATACGCTTGCGACAGTACTTTTGCCTATCTGACAAGCTATCAGAACAGTTAATTTCAGCACAGTACAACTCCGCATTAGGATAGCTGTTCTTAAATTCTCGGGCCATGAACCGTAAATGGCTTGAGACGTTTGTTGGATATTAATTTTTTGAGTTTATGTCAATATTCAGGATGAGCTTCCTCGGGCTAGGGCGTTCTTAGTGTCGCATAGCCATTGTTCTGAAATGTGATAATACTGCACCAGGATAGCACTCAATCTGGATACCATGATGGACTTCTGAATCAATTCGGGATAGATTAGAGGACCCTATCATCACAATCCATTTGTGATTCTAGGTATCCTCCATACACTCTTGTCAGGAGATTAATGACGGTACTTGACAAATTTCCGATTAGACAGGTTACTATTATTTTCCCTATGGGGGAGAGGAGGCAGAAATGGAGGAAGAGGAGCAGAAGAAGGTTCCGGAGGAGAAGAGAAAGGAAGCTTAGGAAGAAGGACAGGAGGAGGGATGGAGAGAAGAGATGCAGGAAGATGAGAAAATTGATTAGGAGGGGTAGGAGGCGGGATTGAGAAGGAGATGCAGGAAGAGGAGATGATTGAGGAGGTAGAGGAGGAGGCGGAATTGAGAGGGGGATGGAGGACGAGAAGATCGAGTCAGATGATGACGAGGGGAAGATAGAGGAAGAGATGGGGAAGAGTTGCTAGGTGGTAGGGGAACAGTGAGCAACAACCCAACAGCGGCGCACTGGATGAGACTTGGTTTTTGGGAGAGCCGGCCACGAGTCTGTTACATCATCATCACCAGGTGCTGGTGTTGGTGATTTATACAGATTTGTCCATTTGGAAGTGGTAGGCGAAGGTGTGAAGGTGTTTAGGTGACTGTTCTCATTTGTTATTCACTGTTGAATGTGACAGCTGGTTTTGAAATAGAGATCGCTCTATTTTTCTCCTTCCCTAACTGATTCTGTCAAAAATTTCCAAAAGACTGTGATTGTCGTTGTGGCCAATTTATTTCCAACATTTTGCCCACCCTATTTCAGTGCTATACTTTTGGCTCTGTATAGATCAAGAATTTTATTAGGTTCGCCACCTTTACCTCTGCCTTTAATTTGTCCAGTTTGCTTTGATAATGTTTGATTAGATTTTCTAAGCAGCTATGAGTCCAAATTTGGTTTATCATGCTGGTCGATTTAAAATATTTGTCTTCTCGTAAGGCTGGACAGTAAAATGAGTTCATTTCCTTCATTTTCATGCTGAGGGATTTCGGGAGAGAGTCTGGGGTCAAATACTCTCGTAAAAGAACATAGTGATGAGAGCATTGCAACACATGGACGTACATGTTAGGTAGTCTCTGAAAGGTCTGAACAGACTGGTTAGGAGTACTTTTGGTTGATGAAAGGTTGGACGCTGGGTTGTCAGACGTGCGTCCTTTACCTACTGGCCCATTGAAATTCTTGGCTATTTTAGAACTTGATCAAATTTCTACAAATCATGTCAAATTTAGTCGGAAAACATAAAAATGTCAAATACCACATATTAGCTAGAGTGATATATGTTGAAACAATTTAGAAACTGACAAATAAGAACAATTAGTACTAGTACTCCACAAAAGATGCAACCAAACCTGAATATCTGCTTTAGATTATTGCTCGCTTTGGGCGCTACTGAAGTCAAACAGCTAATACAAAAGCCGTGATTGCTTAATTATGTTGAGCTTATCTAACCGTTACATGGGTTAGTACGCCGGTTCGTCTCAGGTGATTAAGTTATTAGATCAAATGCTGCTGAGATATATTTAATCACGGCGGTTCAGAGTAATTCTCTTATTGTTTGAGTACTGCAAGGGACAGGTTTCCTGAGTAAAGATTATTAAAACAAATTCTGACAAGTTATACAGTTTTTTTTATCTTGGCGAATCGATTCAACAGTCATTACAAAGCGTTGATTACTTCTTTGTAATACGTTGGTGTAGCCATTTGTTCGAAAATAGTAATAAACAAATAATTTTGAGTATGATTTTGCAGAATAGAATGACCCATTGTGGATTGACTGAGTGTTGTTGGTCTAGTGAGATGGTGGTTGTAAGACACAGGTGGTTTGAGTTTTGTAAACTTATATGCCCCAAAGCCCATGCACTCATTCACCGGCCCAGCCACCAAATTATTATAAGGGGACAACAGATTTGTAAAACCATAGACAGACACCAGTTAGGTGACCAGACGGCTGAATAGATGGATACGCAATCGGATGAAAGCTACGAAATTTCCCCCGAATTTGGTTTAATTTATTCACCCAGTCATTGTAAAGTGCTAATTGCCTCTCTCTAATGAGTTGGTGTGGTTTAAAAAAAGAAAAAATTCCTTAAGACAGGTGGTTGCGAAAGAGAGGTGATTTGCGCGTTTACAAACATATATGTCCAAGCAACACATGAACCCACCCAACCACCGAATTGGTAATTCATCCATCAGTCCATCCACACAATCAATTGATGTCTGGGAGGAACAGACCAGTAAACCAATAAAGAGACCAAGGACAGGTGACAGGATGAGTGACTAAATGAGTGGGCGAGCGGACGAACGAATGAATGATTGAATGAATGCACGCACATACACACATAAGCATATACATTTGCCTGTACATATGCATGAACGAACGAACGAACGGTCGGTCGGTCGGTCGATCTGCATACAATCTCGGTTAAGCTTTAGGTTTGGCTCGATATATCATCTAATATCTCGGCATAGCTTCACGCTATTGGGACTAAGCTTGGACACATGCTTCCTTAGGTAACCTATGGTATTAAACTACTTTTTATGGTCAAGTTTTTTTATTTAGCTCAACATATAGTCTTATATCTCGGTATGACTTCACCATATTGAGACTAAAGTTGGAGCCATGCTTCCTTAGGTCAAGCGGATAAAGCACAATGATATTGAGGTAATGCTGTCAAAGTTACCTTGGTATAAAACTCTATCGTTTACTCTATTGTTTATATCTCGCCATGGCTTAACCTTATTGGGACTACACTTGAGCACCTGATTGCATATATACACCGGCTGGAGCCAATGATATTGTCATATTGAGGTCAGAAGTCAAGGCAACCGCGACCTTGGTATAATACTCAATTGTTTCCGGTTAAGTTTGTGGTTTTGTTCAATCTATCATTTTTTAAAGAATTGGTTCAACCTATTGTGACTAAATTTGGACACATAATTACATATATCAACCAGATGCAGCACAATCATATTGAGGTCATGAAATCAAAGGTCAAGTACACCTTGGTATAAAACTATTCTCTTTGTTAAAATTTTCGGCTTAGCTCAACATAGTGTCCTATATCTAGGATTGGTTCACCCTACTTGAATTTAACTTGGTTACATGTTTACCTATATCAAGTGGATGACGTACAATGGAATTGAGGTCATATGTCAAAGTCATTGTAACATTTGTATAAAATACAGACGTTAACAGTTTGATTCTGCTTAGCTCATTTGGCATTTAGGCTAGTAGGCTTGGTTAGTACGGCATGCTAGCAGGATAGGCTGTAGGCTAGTACGCTCGGCTAGTATGTTAGCTACGGGTGTATAGGTATGTGGATGTATGGCTAGGGCAGCTAAGAGTGAACATGTATAGGTATGTATGGGTAAGGTAGCTATGGGTGTACAGGTATGGTTAGGGTAGCTATGGATGTACATGTATGGATGTGTCTTGGTAGGGTAGCTATGGGTGTATAGATATGGGTGTGCCTGGGTAGGGCAGCTATCGGTGTACAGATATGAGTATGTATGGGTAGGGTAGCTATGGGTGTACATGTATGGGGTGTCTGGGTAGGGTATCTATGGATGTACAGGTATGGGTATGTCAGGGTAGGGTAGCTATTGGTGTACAGGTATGGGTATGTATGGGTAGGGTATCTATGGGTGTACAGGTATGGGTGTGTCAGGGTAGGGTATATATGGGCGTACAGGTATGGGCGTGTCTAGGTAGGGTATCTATGGGTGTACTGATATGGGTGTGTATGGATAGGGTATCTATGGGTGTACAGGTATGGGTATGTATGGGTAGGGTATCTATGGGTGTACAGGTATGAGTGTGTATGGGTAGGGTATCTATGGGTGTACAGGTATGGGTGTTTATGGGTAGGGTATCTATGTGTGCACAGGTATGGGTATGTATGGGTAGGATATCTATGGGTGTACAGGTATGGGTGTGTATAGATAACGGTGTCTCGTCGTCCATCGTGATGTAACGCACGTGTGATCTGACTCCAGATTCCATATTTTACTGGGTACATGACGTGTACTCCATAACGCACTGATGTTGTCGTATTCATTTGCGCGTTGTTATCGCCACATTGCTGTTGCTGAGAAACCGGATGCTATATTATTGTCCACCATACTGGTCAGCCAAATATTGAATGGTACGTGAGAATGCATGTCACCGAACATGTGAAAATACGTCATGAAAATACACACCATTGAACATGTGCAAAATCTTCTTGAGAGTGGAGATGTTAAGATTTGAATCATGATATCTAAATATAGATTTGATGACATCCCGTTTCAACTGCATATTAAGTCAACGGATTGTCTTAACAGCTTAGATGTATTCCCACGTTTTTATGCTAATTGATATTCAACTCATTTATGAAACTTTTAAAGGGGCATACTCTTATTTGGTGATTGTACGAGTGTGACTTCAGCTAATTTGCATATTTTGTCATGTTAAAATTTGTTTGTGGTTGGGGTTGGGGTAGTTTGGGGTGGGGTGGGAGGCGGTGGTCGTGTGTATGTGTGTGTGTGTGTGTGCGTGCGTGCGTGCGTGCGTGCGTGCGTGCGTGCCTGCCTGCCTGCCTGCGTGCGTGCATGCGTGCGTGCGTGTGTGTGTGGGGGGGAGGGTGGTCGGGGGGGGGGGGGTTCCAGGTCCTAATATGCAAATGAGATGCCATCTCGTACAATCAGATCGCGCAGCTAGACTAATCAGCTATACTACCCAATGTTAAATCTTCTCCAAGAAGAATGACCAAGTACGTACGTCAAATTTGGTTATCCAACAAATGAACCATTTACTTCTCGAACAGAAAAACTAATTTGACTTTATTTTTATCGAAATTACTCAACATAATCCATAGTCAAATATATTATGCCCTCGCCTCTTCATTGTCATTTATGTACGTCTAGAGGCTAAGAGAATAGGCCTAGTAGTTGACTATTAGTCGAAAAACATTATATGGCATTACACATATATATTTGCGCGTCTCAGGCCGGGCCTTTGAAATTTAACAGTCTATTAAATATGCGTGCTGATATGTAGGCTATATCTTTATAGTAATCACTCTTTATTATTAAAAAAAGCGAATTATACAGCTATAAATGTCATTTGAGTAGAAATTATATTTTGCAACCGCCTAACTAGAATAACGGGCCTATTTTATGTTAGACATACCGGTCGGCCAATGCCCTTTGGTATTTGGACAAGTCATCGCAGACATGCACGCGCTCATGCGTGCACGTGCACATGCATGCATTATGCACATACGCACACACTCACACGCGAAACGGGATACTCCACGCTAACATCATTACATATTCCCTTCTTCAAAAAGACAAGTAAATAGATGAAATTAACTAAAAGTTAAAATAATGAGTCTCGATCTACTGACATGAATGTCACAGGTATATATGTCTAAAATGTCACAATGAGTTCACTGAGCTAATAGAACACCTCAACCAGTCTTTCAGGTTTCTTCATTGTTCTACCGGAACGTCTGACTAATGGAGCAATATGATCTGGTGGAGTCTGCTCTACTGGAGCTATTGGGGCTACAATTGCTTCACTTGATTGTTCACCAGGAACGTCACACTCATAATACTGTAATCCAAGGTTAACATAGGATCTGGTTTCAGAAATGTTTTCGTTACTTTTCAAGATTTCTTTTCGGTTTCTCCTATTGTCACCACCAGCCTGTGATCTGACGAGATATGAACGTGGTGCCACATTATCTATCACTACCCTTTATTGTTAATAGCATTTCTCAATCTCACAGTATCTACTTGATGCAAGGGTGATACGTATTGTTTCTGTTTGGCTTTCTCTGAGGCTTTTGCGGTCATCTAATCTTCCGAGTTGTTTACACGAAGTGTATGTTCTGAAATTGGCACATTCGTTCTAACAACTTTCCCACTGTTGAGCAATTCAATGGGAGATAGGCCGTTTTCCAGAGGTGTTGATCTGTAAGATAACAAAACAAGGTAAAAGTCCGTTCTATCATCTGCTTTTTCAGCAGATTTTTCACAATTAGACTGTGGATAACTTGGACTCGATGCTATGTGGCGAAAATCATAGATCCTAGCGAAATAAAAAAACCTCTGCTGAACTAAACTGATGACCATTGTCACTGAACACTGTTTTCGGTGGTCCTTGGCCAGCAAACACATATTTCATTGCTGTTATTACTGACTGACTAGTTGTAGTTTTTAACTGACAGATTTCAGGGTAGTTTGAGTAGTAGTCACACATGAACAAATAGTTTTTATCATTCAGCATGTAGAGATAATTTTCCCCCATGTATAGTTTGTTACCGGGTAACTTACCAATGGCTGTGATGCTTGTCCAGGTCTGTATTTCAAGCATGTTGCACATGAATTTGCCATTTCTGTCATATGTTGACAGGCCAAGACATCACTTGTCGAGCTCTTCAGCGACATTTCCCAATTCCAAGATGGTCAACATGAACTTTATTGAGCATTTTCTGTCTGAGAAACCTTGGAATCACAATTGTGTTCAATTTTCATTATAATCCCATCAGCAATACTAGGTTCATTATGTACATCCCAGAAGTCATGAATGATCCGTGAACAGTTCTCCTTACAGTTCGGAAATCCATCCAGAATTGCACTTTTTAATAATTGTAACTGTTCATCCATCTCAGTTGCCAATATAAGCTGCTCCAGTATTTTTACCTGACACAGGAGCATTTGTCATAATAAGATCAACATATGCATTCATTTCGGCCTCACCACTAACATCATGCTCATGAACAGTCTTCTCATATGTAATGCCCTTGAAGATGCATCAGCTGTGTTCAGACATTTACCCGGTGTGTTTAGATAGGTATATGAATGCACTTTTAAAATGTCGAGTTTAAAAATAGTCTACCATAAAGTAATCTCGCAATACGAGAAGAAACGGTTGTATCCTAATAGGACAGACACTCAGAATTTTCTTGAAAATAGCAAGAAGTGGTTTATGATCAGTTTCTTCTATCTGCTATCACTGTCTGTCCATACATGTATTGGTGAAATCTTTCACAGGCAAATGCCATGACGAGTGGCTCCTCTTCTATTTGAGCATACCGTGTCACCAGTCATTGCTCTTGAAGCGCATGCCACCGGTGATCAGTCATTGCCATATTTAAGTAGAAGAACTAGACATAGGCCTGATTTCGAAACATCCGGCGACATTTTACCAGTCAGGATCATAAATCTTCAAAACTGGTGCATTTGACAGTATTGTTTTCATCCTTGTAAACGAATCTTCATGAGCTTGACCCATATGTACTCATATGGCAGCTATCTCAGTTTGCTAGACTGTATCTATTTAATAAAACATAATAGCTAAATGTATGGGACTGCTTTTGTTATTATCGAATACTGGTAACAATACAAACGATACAACCCGGGACTACAATATGTAGAACCCAGACAGAACTAATACGGTAAATCCCGGAACCACAAATGTGTAGAACCGAGAGCCTTAATTAAAGTAACTGAATATTTTCTATCACTACAGCAGCCAGTGTTGCTATGCGGCTATATGTCAGCCAGTGTTGCTATGCGCCTATATGGTAGCCCATGTTGCTATGCGCCTATATGGCAGACCGAGTCACTATGTGGCTATATGTTAGCCTGAGTTGCTATGCGCCTAGATGGCAGCCCGACATGCCATGTGCCTATATGGCAGCCCTTGTCGATATGCGCCAATATGGCAACCTGTGTTGCTAGCCGCTCATATGGCGACCTGTGTTGCTATGTGGTGAACAATAACGCCATGAGTAAGTTAATAAGAAACCGAGCTATTTTTAGATTGGTAAGCATGGATATGTATGTGTGCATTTGATGAGATTGTTAGTATCATAGAGAACACGCGTTACCCTGGAATGTCACCATCCTGGAAGGTTATGAAACGCTGGTTGAGAAGCTGGTCAAGTTACAATTCATTAACTAAATTATATGATATAACCCGGTTGCATTACTGGATCCAAGAAAATACAAAAATACAATGCGTTTAACCGCGTTTAACGTCGCGCTACGGGAGGCAGGATAATTAACGTGTAAAGGGGCATGCTTCAAGTTAAATCATGTTCAGACAAGCATTGGAACACTTTGTGTTTGCTAAAAAAATACATGGTTAAAAATAATATACATAACAGTAACTTATTGTTCTAGATTGCAAGGCGTGAGGCAAAAACGAGATTTATTATGCACCTAAATATTTTATTATCATTGGATTTTGTCATAAAGTGGATTTTCCCACAATCCTACCGTATCACATGCTAAACATCCCGGGGTGCATGTGCGCGTACTTGCCTGCATGTATGTTTGCGTGCAAGTGTGCGTGCGTCCATGCGTGCGTGCATGCAAGCGAGCGAGTGTTTGCGCATGCATGCATGTGCGCTTGTGTACAAGCGAGTAAGCGCGTGTGTGCACTTGTTAGTGTGAGTATGCCAACATGCAGATGCACAATAACTAAACAGCCATGCCGTCGTGTCATAGTGAACGAGTCAAGTCATCATCTCGCAGGGGAAAGCCATATGTCATGACGCAACATGGAACCAGTTATGTCATAGAATCACAGGAAACAATCATGTCATCAACCCCATTTGGAGCGGACATCTCATCACCACACAATATCACAGGAAATCAGCCATGCCATCATCACACAGTGGACCAGTCATTTCTTCATCTCAGAGAGAACCAGCCATATCATCATCTCACAGTGAACCAGTCACATATCATCATCTCACAGTGAACCAGTCATATTACCATCTCACAGTGAACCAGTCATATCACCATTTCACAGAGAACCAGTCATATCATCATCTCACAAAGAACCAGTCATATCATCAGCAGTTCATAATGGACCAGTCATATAATCATCTCACAGTGAACTAGTCATATCATCATTTCACAGAGAACCAGTCATACCATCATCTCACAGTGAACCAGTCATATCATCATCATCTTCATCTCACAGTGAACCAGTCATATCATCATCGCACAAATAGCCAGTCATATCATCATTCCACAGCGAACGAGTCATATTGGTACCTTACAGGGAACAGTAACATCATCATCATTTTATTGCTAACCAGTCATATCATCACCTCACAAAAAACCAGTCATTTCATCACCTCACAAAGAACCAGTCATATCATCACCTAATAAGGAACTAGTCATATCATCATCATCTCCCAGTAAACCAGTCATATCATCATCTCACAGTGAACTAGTCATATCATCATCATCTTACAGTGAACCAGCCATATCATCACCTCCCATAGAACCAGTCATATCATCATCTCACAGAGAACCAGCCATATCATCATCTCACAGTGAACCAGTTATATCACCATCATTTCATAATGACGCAGTCATATCATCATCTCACAGTGAACCAGTCATACCATCATCTCACAGTGAACCAGTCATACCATCATCTCACAGAGAACCAGTCATATCATCATCATCTCACAGTGAACCAGTCATATCATCATCTCACAATGAACCAGTCATTTCTTCATCTTACAATGAACCAGTCATATCATATCACCTAATAAGGAACTAGTCATATCATCATCATCTTCCAGTAAACCAGTCATATCACCATCTCACAGTGAACTAGTCATATCATCATCATCTCACAGTGAACCAGTCATATCATCACCTCCCATAGAACCAGTCATATCATCATCTCATAGTGAACTATTCATATCATCATCTCACAGTGAACCAGTCATATCATCATCTCACCGTGAACCAGTCATATCATCATCTCACAGTGAACCAGTCATATCATCATCTTACAGTGAACCAGTTATGGCATCATCTCACAGAGAACCAGTCATATAATCATCATCTCAAAGTGAACCAGTCATACCATCATCTCACAATGAACCAGTCATTTCTTCATCTTACAATGAATCAGTCATATCATCATCTTACAGTGAACCAGTCATATCATCATCTCACAAAGAACCAGTCATATCATCATCATTTCATAATGAACCGGTCATATCATCATCTTACAGTGAACCAGTTATGTCATCATCTCACAAAGAACCAGTCATATCATCATCTCACAGTGAACTGGTCATGTCATCATTTCACTTTGAACGAACCAGTCATATCATTATCTCACAGTGAACCAGTCATATCATCATCTCACAGAGAACCAGTCATTTCATCACCTCACAAAGAACCAGTCATATCATCACCTAATAATGAAATTGTCATATCATCATCATCATCATCTCACAGTGAACCAGTCATGCCATCATCTCAGCGTGAATCAGTCATATCATCATCTCACAGTGAACCAGTCATATCATCATCTCACAGCGAACCGTTCATATCATCATCTCACAGAGAATCAGTCATATCATCATCTCACAGTGAACCAGTCATATTATCATATCATCTCACAAAGAACCAGTCATATCGTCATGATGTCATAATGAACCAGTCATATCATCATCTCACAGTGAACCAGTCATGTCATCATCTCACAGTGACTCAGTCATATCATCATCTCACGAAGAACCAGTCATATCATTATCTCACAGAGAGCCAGCCATATCATCAGCTCACAAAGAACCAGTTATATCATCACCTCACAACGAACCAGTCATATCATCACCTCACAGTGAACCAGTCATGTCATCATCTCACATTAAACTAGTCATATCATCAACATCTCACAGTGAACCAGTTATACCATCATCTCACAGTGAACCATTCATATCATCATATTACAAAGAACCAGTCATATCATCATCATCTCACATTGAACCAGTCACACAATTATCATTTCTCAGTCAACCAATCATATCATAATCATACAGGGAAGCAGCCATCATCATCATCATCATCATCATGCTTGCCATTATGTTCTTAATCGTCCACAGGCACCAGTGATGTCACCACATCACAGTCGAATCATCTCGCACGGACACGCCTGCTGTCATGTCGTTAACCTTCCACAGGCACCAGTGATGTCAACACCTCACATTCGGATCATCTCGCAGGGACAAGCCTGCTGTCATGTCGTTGACCTTCCACAGGCACCAGTGATGTCATCGCCTCAGAGTCGGATCATCTCGCCAGCCTGCTGCCATGTTACTCCATGATTGCTCCTGTTTTACTATTACAACCGAGCACACATTGCATCATGGATCGTAACCAGGATTCTTCAACTTATTATTTGAAATTCTTTTATGCTTGGATTTCTATAAATTATATTATTTCCAATGTGCTATGGGACGAAATATGTGTTATGGTGCACCTTGTTTGTGTATTCTGAACGTGGATTGATGATGGTGATGATGATGATGATGATGATGATGATGATGATGATGATGATTGCATGATGCAGCTGAAAGGAGTGGGAGATGCTGACACAAGCCTTTGCGCCTTGTCTTAACAATGACTTAGTGACCCCACCCCTGCCGGCACTAACCCAGATAGTAGATCCCTTGACCTAAAGTTCAAAGCACTCATAAACTGTCGTAATGTGAAGGCATGTGCTAATTCTGGTGAATCTACTTTCTTTCATTCCAGACTTATGTTAAAATGTGTTTTCTCTGTGAATCCGTGACCTGGATATCCGATACTTTGTCCTGAAACTCCTCTCATCTGATGCAGCACATTTATTTGCGAAAGCTTGTTAAAATAAATAAAGTTAGTCTACAAAAGGTTCCACCTCCAATAATTTTTATAGAACTCCAAGCCACCCACAATACGAATGGATATATGTATGCCAAATTTGGTGACCATACTTACTTGTGTTCCCGATTTATGGCTAAATATCTATTTCTGGATGCACTTAGTGACCCAGTGACATAGCTATTTGACAGTTTGACCTCAATCATCTCACTCATTTTCTGTCTAGCCATCTATTCTATGAATCAATATACCAAATTTGGTGATTCTGGAGATATCGTGCGGACAGACAGACAGACAGACAGACAGACAGACAGACAGACAGACAGACAGACAGACAGACAGACAGACAGACAGACAGACAGACAGACAGACAGACAGACAGACAGACAGACAGACAGACAGCATGACGGACAGACATACAGCATGACAAACAGATAGACAGACAGACAGCATGACAAACAGACAGACAGACGGACGGACGGACAGACAGACAGAATTCTCCTGGCGGCAATTTCAAAATTCAAGATAGCGTCCAAAGATAGCTTCAATTCATTTACAATTGTTAGATTTTTTAATATCTGATGATTAAAATATATTAAAATCAAGTAAATGCGATTATATGTTTTATAACATTAAGAAACCACCAAGAAAAGATTTTTATACCTTCTCTGATTTTCAAGATAGTATCTAATATAAGGGAGATCGGTGAATCGCTAGTAAAAGTGAATTGGCGTTTATATTCTTATACATTTCTGTATCTGACAATTGAAATGGAATAACATCAAGATCAATACAAATGACTATATATGACTTAGGGAATCATTCTGATAAAATATTCTAAACTATGTACCAAATGTTTGGTTTTTGTTGAGCCCTATGCGAAGCATAGCGATCCAAATGGCGTCCGGTTTGTGGTGAACAACCAAAATTAGATGAATGTTAATGTTTTTCAATGTACATCTAGTTCATCAAGGGCTTATCCGATCTCAATAAAACTTTACAGATTTGTTCTATACCATCATTGTATCCAGTCGTCATCGTAATTAAAAGCATTAAAAAATGTTCCCGTACTTTTACAAAGTTTGGAGTGAAGTCTATATTTCACAAAATATTAGAAGAATGTTAAAGTTTTTGAATGCACATTTAATTCATCAAGGGCTTATCCGATCTCAATAAAACGTTAGGAATTTGTTTTATACCATCCTTGCATTTAGTCTACATCATAATTAAAATAATGTAATATATTTTCCCACACTTTTACATACTTGGGTCTTAATCTCTATTTCACAAAGAATTAGAAGAATGCTAAAGCCTTTGAATGCACATTTTATTCATCAAGGGCAGAAATGATCTCAATAAAACTTTACAGATTCGTTCTGTACTATCATTGCATCCAGTCTGCATCATAAGCGCAATATTTTCAAGGTTTGCTTAGACCCCATAGCGAAGTGGAGGATCTTAACATAGAGATCCAAATGAGATCCGGTGTGTGGCGTCCGGTGTGCACCAAGAATTATGTAAGTATTCAATGTATATATAAGTTATCAAGGACTTATCAGATCTTAACCAATCTTTGCACATCTATACTATGATTGCATCTAGACACACCAACATCGAGGTGACTTTCAATGTTCCTCCTCATTTTATGTGCTTTGGACTTAGTTTGTTTTGCACCCAGAATTAGTTACGTGCTAAATTTGTCAAAGGACATTTAATTCATCAATAATGTCAATAAAACTTTGGAGATTTGTTCTGTACAATCATTTCATCCAATCTCCGTCATAATGAAAATTATTACCAAGTATCTTACATATTTTACGTGGTTTGATCTTAGTTTATTGTCGACCAAGAATTAGAAGAATGCTAAATTCTTTCTAGAAGCTTTACATTCATCAACTGCTTAACTGATCGCACTGAAACCTTGCAGATTCGTTCCATATCACCATTGCATTCAGTATGAAGCAAAATTAAAACGATTCTGAAGTTTTTCAATACTTTTACATTGGATGCACCTACGTTTAATTCTCTGTAATTTGTCTCCTTTTCAAGAATTAGAAGAATACTAGAGTTTATCAATACACATTTGATTCACCATTCATACTATTTTAAGAAATTCTTATTTCGCGACGCTGCCATACGTGATGTGTGATCTAAGGGCTCGGCACGTGGACACAGTTCATCTAGTTTCCATATGATATTCTGGAAATATGAGCTTGGTGCGTTTTTTTCTCAGTAAAATCCTAATATTTTTGGCCTACAATATACACTATTTATGTGTTAATGCTTTGCACGTTTTATGCTTTTTACAGGTCTGTTTTCTGTTGCATATATTAAAACTGATTGTGTGGTAAGGCTACCATCGAATTTGTTTCAAAATTCCAACCTTTTTCTGCATGTCAATTTTGCTTCACGACTGCTTTGACTGTGGCTTAAATGAAGTATTGAAATGGTTAATTAACAAAATACTAATATCTACTCAAACACAACCTCTAAATGTCATGCTTACTACAGACAGTGATCGTGTTCGCTTTTATTTGCTTTATAACTCCATGTACGACATATGCTAATTTGAAGCAGTACACATAACTTTTAAAGAACTAACTATCTAACAAATATATAACACATATTTCATAACAGTATTCTCTTCTGTCAGTTCAGGCAAAATCCGAGGATTGTTGGTACGTGCTTATCCCATACACAGCCTACATATAGGTGTATATTGTAGCCCCACATTAATAAAACCCCATAGTTTACCATAACCGACCTCGCAACCACAGGACAGCATTCGAACCAGCTTATCTGGTACTACAAAATTGTCTGTTCTTACCGGGACAAACTTATCTTCGCGATGACGTCAACCTCACTCAGTTGGTGAAGGATTATTTCCCAGCCATTGTTGCACCTTGAGATATGGGTGGCAGGAATGTTGCTTAGCCGCAGCACGTGTTGGTGGCAGGGCTCCTAACATGAATGTGGCTGTTATGGATGAGCGGCTTGTCATTTAGTAGTAGTCGGCAGTGTTCCATCCATCCATGCATTTCTAAAATAACAATTACCAAAAGTAGTTCTATTACTGCTGTAGGCCTGTTAACTATACTCTGTGTCTATTGAAGGTACAGAAAACTAAAAAACTGTATGATTGGTGGTGTACAATGGTGCATACTAGTTTGGCCATATGATTGACGATACAGCCAGAGCAGAGGTTACGACACGTGTGCGCTATTTCCATGTTATGTAAATGTATTAGAATGTATATGTGTACAGGTATGTATCGCATGTCATAGAATGTATATGTTTACAGGTATGTATCACACGTCATAGAATGTATATGCTTACAGGTATGCATCGCATGGCATAGAATGTATATGTTCACAGGTATTATCTCATGGCAGTGACATTGTCACGTGACATTAGGTCTTGTATTAAAGGGGAACACACACGAAGAAGGGTCAAATCAAACCAGATTATGCGTTTGTATAATATAAATAAAATCCTATAGGCCTATATTGTTTGCATATTTTCGAATTCCTTAATTGAAAATTTCGGCACAGAATGTAATTTTCTTAAATTTTTCATGAGAATCATGAAGTGACGTCATCACGTGAGTGATTGCTGTTGTATGACGTCATCTCGTGAATAATATTTTGTTGTTGATGATTTATAGCTCATTCAAACACCAGCATATTAACGAGATGCAAGAGGAACACTAGAGTTTGTTTAACTAGAACTTGGATCAGAGTTGAAGCCCCACTTTGTATCTGTATTAGACGCAAGTTTCTTCTAATCCGAAAACACACGTGGCGCAATCTGAATCCATGTGCTTGACAATTCATGCAATGAGGTCATACCGTGATGTTATCAAATATTCTAACAGGTACAAAATTTGTTAAAATTTGTAAGCTTAAGCGATTATGGTGAAATCGGTATTATAAATGGTTAGTATTAAAGACAATCGACGTCAGTTAGAAAAGTTCGAAAAGTGGTGTCAAAACGTCGATCGTTAATACGTCATAATCACGCCCACTATTTGATGTAATTCTAACGGATCTTGAGTGTAGATCTCTTAAGAAAATGCAGATTAACCAGTTCTCAGTAATTATTGAAATAAGAGCGTATACACTGGAGGTGATTATTGCAGTGGCGTAGCAAGGATGGCCAGGTCCCCCCTGCAAGAATTACTTCAAGGCCCACCCCCCCACCCACCCCCTCCACCAACCTCCGTTCAAATCCAAACCAGAAATTGGATTAACGGAGGGTATCTATGTACAAATTATGAAATCTATATGGCCTCAAATGGCATCTCTTGCATGTCCGAACTCCAGAGGTCCATTGTGGAATATAGCAATGCTGTGTGAGCGTGCATGTGTGTGTGTGTGTGCGTGCGCGCGCGTGCGTGCGTGCGTGCGTGCGTGCGTGCGTGCGTGAGTGCGTGTGTGTGCGTGCGTGCGTGCATGCGTGCGTGCGTGTGTGTGTGTGTGGTCAGCATGTAGCTGCAAAATAGGACTAGAGGAGCAGGGCACAGCTATGCTTTTGAAGCATTTCAAAGTCAGTCAAAGGTGAATCATAGAATTTGAGAAGAGAAAACTAATCTCATTCGAGGTCAAGACAATATGAATTACAAACGTACAATAGTTCAATCAATCTGTTCATAGACCGATCATCAGTTACAGTGTACCTACTTTCAAACTTCCGTTTTCTTGCCGTCATTTGTGCAAAGGCATCAACTGCCCTTTCCATGTTCGGCTGACGCGCATGTTCTGATTCAATGCTAAGTAAACTGAGGCCCTTTAACATTTCCTGTGACATCATGCTTCTCAAATAGTTCTTTATTAATTTTAGTTTTGAGAATGATCTCTCAGCGCTGGCAACTGTCACTGGTAACTGGCGGTTAGGTTAGGAATAACACCAAAGCTTTACAAATGCCAGGGAAGGCTGAAGACAAAGTATAATGTCTAACAATTAAAAACTGTGCCACGCCTTTGGTTGTATTCTCTTGCCCAATCTGATCCAGTAGTGCAGTTCCGAATAGGAGTTTTTGATTGGCAAAATCATCACTTAGGTCATCCTGGTAATGATTTGCTAGCTCACAAGCTTCTTTGAACAAAACATCATCTGTTTCAGACATTAAAACAATTGGGTTCAAACAGTTGAATGAAAGCACTACCGAACGAAGGCTATGGAAACGATGGCCCATCTGAGATATTACAATATCCAGATAGGCCTTGAAAACATTAACCCTGAGGTTTGTCTCATGGTCCTCTAACTTTTGATCAATGCAGAGTTCATGAGACAACTTATTCTTTCTTCTAATTCGACACATTCAGAACTTCCTCAGCTCCCATTTAAGTATCAGAGACGCGCGTCTCGTCAAATCGTCCTCTGTATGAAGAGAGCAGAATTTCCTCAGCTACCCATTGTCTTGCCAATGAAATATCAGAGATGCGCGTCTCGTCAAAGCTTTCTCTGTATGAAGAGAACAGAACTTCCTCAGCTCCCCATTGTCTTGCCAATAAAGAATCAGAGATATGCGTCTCGTCAAAGCTTTCTCTGTATGAAGAGAACAGAACTTCCTCAGCTCCCCATTGTCTTGCCAATAAAGAATCAGAGATGCGTGTCTCGTCAAAGCTTTCTCTATATGAAGAGAGCAGAACTTCCTCAGCTCCCCAATGTCTTACCAATGAAGTATCAGAGATGTGCGTCTCGTCAAAGCTTTCTCTGTATGAAGAGAGCAGAACTTCCTCAGCTTCCCATTGTCTTGCCAATAAAGAATCAGAGATGCGCGTCTCGTCAAAGCTTTCTCTGTATGAAGAGAGCAGAACTTCATCAGCTCCCCACTGTCTTGCCAATGAAATATCAGAGATGTGCATCTCGTCAAAGCTTTCTCTGTATGAAGAGAGCAGAACTTCCTCAGCTCCCCATTTTCTTGCCAATAAAGAATCAGAGATGCGCATCTCGTCAAAGCTTTCTCTGTATGAAGAGAGCAGAACTTCCTCAGCTCCCCATTGTCTTGCCAATAAAGAATCAGAGATGCGTGTCTCGCCAAAGCTTTCTCTGTATGAAGAGAGCAGAACTTCCTCAGCTCCCCAATGTCTTGCCAATGAAGTATCAGAGATGTGCGTCTCGTCAAAGCTTTCTCTGTGTGAAGAGAGCAGAACTTCCTCAGCTTCCCATTGTCTTGCCAATAAAGAATCAGAGATGCGCGTCTCGTCAAAGCTTTCTCTGTATGAAGAGAGCAGAACTTCATCAGCTCCCCATTGTCTTGCCAATGAAATATCAGAGATGTGCGTCTCGTCAATGCTTTCTCTGTATGAAGAGAGCAGAACTTCCTCAGCTCCCCATTGTCTTGCCAATAAAGAATCAGAGATGCGCATCTCGTCAAAGCTTTCTCTGTATGAAGAGAGCAGAACTTCCTCAGCTCCCCATTGTCTTGCCAATAAAGAATCAGAGATGCGTGTCTCGTCAAAGCTTTCTCTATATGAAGAGAGCAGAACCTCCTCAGCTCCCCAATGTCTTGCTAATGAAGTATCAGAGATGTGCGTCTCGTCAAAGCTTTCTCTGTATGAAGAGAGCAGAACTTCCTCATTTTCCAATTGTCTTGCCAATAAAGAATCAGAGATGCGCGTCTCCCCATTGTCTTGCCGATGAAGTATCAAAGCTTTCTCTGTACGAAGAGAGCTCTTTCATAGCAGTTTCCAAAAGGGTCACTGCAGTCATATGGTCAACATGGTTGGACTGCAAAAGCTTGAACGCCGTGTCAGCTGTTTGGAGAATTTTGTCCATTAGAATTACTGGAGACACGAAATTAAACTGCACGAATTAACTAACTATTCTTAATGGCCAACGCTTCTTCTCTTTCGTCAGCATTTTTACTGTTCAAACATATTGTACTGAGGATCCTCATTATTTGGAGATACTTATGCCTAATGGCAGTCAAAGACTGATTCCGACTAGACCATCGAGTAGGGGTTAGTCTTATCAGGGTTAAATTGGATGTGACCATCATTTTAGACAACATATCCGATCACTTTATGCCGTGGGCAAAGAAAACACACTTGCTCCAGTGTAACAAAAAAGGTAGAAATTCCGGAATTTGTTCACTGCGTCATTTAGAACTAAATTCATGTTATGTGCAGCACATTGAATATGTGTGGCATTTGGCTGTAATTTCTTAATCAGTGTTTGTACTCCATTGTATACCCCACTCTCTGTTGCCGCTCCATCATGTCCCTGTCCATGACATTTTGAAAGATACAACCCTTTGGAATCCATTTGCTGTAATATGTCTCCTTCAGTACCAATAGCAAATTGGTCCGTCACAGAATAAAAAAAACAAGAAACACTTCGTACACTTTAATGCCAGATGGGATTCCATTATCATCATTTTTCAACTTAGCATATCTATAAATCTGACTCAGTTGGTCTACCTTTGAAATGTTCTGTGTTGTATCAACGATTATCGAGAAGAATGGGGCATTCTTAATGCCCTGAAATAAAGACATTTACAAGATATTTGAAAATAGGTCAATAATTTCATTCTGGTTTGTTGGACTACGATATTTCACTGAGCTTCTGAAGTACATGACCATATTTAGCTACCAGTTCTACTAATGCCAAGAAATTACCACTGCTAACAGTTCCTAGTTTCTCTCAGTGTCATCCCTGTGTAATACTAGATTATTTGTAGCTAATGTTAAACGATACGATCTAGAACTTGTCGCCAAAAGTTAATTTGTTTCTTTGTTTCTTGGCTTGTGTCTTTACCTCATGATCAATTGTTTCACCATATTTCCAATAATCAAACGCAACACATGCGTCACTGGGGCACGTGTACATTTGCTATAGTGCTATTGCACTCTTTCTATAATCAATTCCCCTCTTCCTCTTCCGCCCTCCCCCACCCCCCCCCCCCCACCCCTTCTCCCTCTCTCTCCCCCAAAAAATTGTTTCCATGGAATCACAGGGCCCTTCCAAGCCTGCCCCTGCAGCTGCAGGGTTTGCTGGAGCTATCTCTACGCCACTGGATCATTATTGCATTAACAAAACTGTTGATGTATCTGTGCCAAAGTGATTATTGCAGTAGCAATATTGTCGATATATCTGTGCCACACTGATTATTGGAGTAACAAAAGTATTATTATTGTAAATCAATATATTAAGTTTATTTGGTAATTTTAAGAGTGATATCGAACAAAATAAGTCTGTTTATGATGTACTAGTAATGTTGATGGTTTGTTTTAGCCATCACTCATTGACTTGACCAGAGATCACGGTAAGTGTATGCTGTTCCAGTGTTATTACAATGCATTAGAATTCATCTGTTTACAGCTGACTGTTCTTATTGAATCCGCCCATCCGGTTTTGGAGGATTCACCGGCCGCCCCCGATGGTGGACCAAAACTGGCAGTATTTATTCGTCCAATGTTTTATCACTATTAAGACAAATGTTTCCTCTTTACCATATTCGTTGAGGATAGATACGATGTCACCTCCTGGTGTAGCATTCCGTGTTATGTCACCAATGCTGCTCTGCATCGCTATGATATCTTACACACATACTAGATTATGGCTACACATCATATAATTGCACATTACTGGAGCTGATAGCGAGATTAGGATAACAAACAAGTCAGTGCCCATTTCAATAGCTACCACTGACCAGGACTGTATTTGTGCCACTGATAATGCCATTGATGCAAGAGACTGTCAGAAAATAAATCACTGGAGTTTTCTTGAGTCGATGACATATAGAGACCACCTGTGTTTTGATGCCTATCACTGTGGTCCTGCAGTCACGAAACGTGTTGCTAAGGAATCCCACTAGGAAGAATTAAGAAACAGGAAACGTGTAGTTTCGTACTGGTAAGAATTAAGAAACAGCAAGAGTATAAGAATGAAAATGGTATGAAGACATGGCTTGTAGTAGATTGACTGTACCCCTGGATTCACATTGCTCCAATCTACCGTATATTCGATAACTGTTAACAAACTTGAGAGACATCGCATAGATTCCATTATTGTACCCCAACCCCCACTCCCAACCCCTAATATCAAAAACACATAATCTAATCCATTTGCTGGATATTATTATATTGTAATAATCAAATATGGAAAATATAGTAGTTGTCAATAAATGACATCCATCTTGGACGCCCTCTTGAATTCTGATGTTTCCACCGCGGGGATTAGATTGTTGGAGAGTATTGATATGTCGTTAAATACAATGTCCCAGGCATATCATGAAAAAATTAGCTTGGTGCAAATCTTTGGTGGGCTATGCCAAAATTATGGCTAATGTTCGTGGCCTCACACATGCTTCCGTGTTGATAGTGCATTTGACAGGATTGGTATCACTGTACCAATTACATAAATGCATTTGAAAGACCAAATCATCAAACTCCATTGCTGAAAGATTGACAACGCTTCATGGGCAGTCTAAAGAACATTCCAGTATTAACATAATTTCAAGGTGACTGTATTCTGACTGTAGGTATGAATACTGTATTCTGTGACTGTAGGTATGACTACTGTATTCTGTGACTGTAGGTATGAATACTGCATTCTGCGACTGTCGTAGTAGAAACATCCTAAGCTGCAATCAGTTCTTCTTCACTTTTGACTCTACGGCAAAATTCTTTAGCTTACTCAGGCCCATTCTTGATCTGAGTGTACCGAGTCAAGCTAAGGTCACCTCGCAGCAGGCGTAACAGATTTATGCAATGACATCCTCGTCTGGCTCTACATTAACTTACTCCCAGTAGGGCGAATCCCACGGCTCTCTGTGCAGATGTGTCTGCTGACAGCCTTAGCCCCCTATGTGACTCATGGTGTGAAAAAGCTGGTGCAGATTTTGAACCAGATCAGGTCTTAATATTGGCTTCAAATATAGAAGAGAAGTAAAAGCAGTGACAAAATCAGGGGTGACTTTTTTAACCATTTCTACAGCACACACGACGAAGCATATACTCGCGCATCCGACTACATGCTGTTAATGCCAAGATAAATTCAAATTCTCTTGTGGTCTGTTCCCATGACCGTTGTTATCTTGTATACCCATTTCACCAAAAGGCATCGAGTTCTTGTTTAAAACTGGTGTCAAGGACAAGCTGAGGTTTCCCCTTTACATAATGAAGCAAGAAAGAGTTGGGAAAGAATATGTGATCTACTACCAGGACTACATGCTCTCCACTAGTGGCTTGTTCTCACTTCTCAGTAGGAACCACACGGCCCATGATGTGGCCACGACTAAATCTACAAATTCAACTTAACTTGCGAAAACTAAGACCATATATCGAAGTTTCACAACCGACACTGAGTGCGTGAGTGCCTAGGATATAGACTATTCTGCCACAAGCTGTCCAAAAACTGCCCCTACAGCTGACAGGGCTACACATACAAAACATTTTCTATGGATGCACAAAAAACTATCCCTTCGCCCGTAGAAGGTAGTAGGGTGGAATTTGATGGTTGTATGTGGCCGCAACTCATGAAGTTGGATTGAGTACCGCAGATCCTCAAGGTAGTAGCTTGCAGCTGCTAAATATCTGACTGCAAAGGGTACTGTAGTTGTTCCGCAAAAGTGCTTGCCTGTTGTTGTAATTATGAAATGAGAATTATGATTCTAACATACCAATAGAAAATAGCAGCTGTCTGCTTTATTCACGTAGACAGAAAGTGACACCTGGTCTCAAATGAAAGCTGAATAGTGTAACCGTCAGATGATACCAAGAAAGTAATGTTGGCCATGGTGGGGGAAACGACTTTTAGTTTTAGGACCTTTTCAAGCCCAGGCTCCCAGACATTGAGGGACACAAAAATTCCATCAAGTAGAAATCTTCTAGTGCAAGGCGCCTACTACGATTCCTCGTCATGCCTTCCCAGCAACACAGTAGCATATAAAACAAAGTAATGTTCTTCCAAAGTAATCACTAGAGCACATTATAAGACGTTCACAAAGTAATCACTAGAGTGCATCATAAGACGTTCACAAAGTAATCACTAGAGTGCATTATAAGACGTTCACAGAGTAATCACTAGAGCGCATTATAAGACGTTCACAAAGTAATCACTAGAGCGCATTATAAGACGTTCACAAAGTAATCACTAGAGCGAATTATAAGACGTTCACAAAGTAATCACTGGAGCGTATTATAAGACGTTCACAAAGTAATCACTAAAGCACATTATAAGCCGTTCACAAAGAAATCACTAGAAAACATTATAAGACGTTCACAATTTAGAAGACGTTCACAAAGTAATCACTAGAGCGCATTATATGACGTTCACATATGCACTTGCAATTACTTTACACTTTTCACAAACGCAAGAAAAACTCTTCGTGGGATATAATAAATTTTCACACAAAGCTCCCTGGAGTTATGGCTGATATTTCTTCCACATAGCATTCTCCTCAGGTGTTCAGTTATTATAATTATAGAAAGTCTCTCATAATATTTGAGTCAATAGAGACACGTGCAGGAATACATCTCCTGCGCAAAAGCGTCTGAACATACGAACTCAAGCACACTCCGCCCTCTACACACCATCATGCATAGACACGCACACGCAGCGCAGGAAACTAGCGCGCACAACGGTCACTTTTATTGCAGCACACATCACCATCTGTATTGAGCACACCAAGCACACGGATGGATAGCTTGGTGCGCCATTGACACACATTAACTATAGTCTATCTGCTGATAATGAGAGCCTGCCCAGCTTGATCACCCACCCCATTGAAGCTCACCAACTACGGTATGTTTCGTGATAGTGAGAGCCTGTCAAGCTTGACCCGCCATTGAGACTCATCAACTATAGTGTATCTCTTGATAGCGAGAGCCTCTCAGCAACTGCACATGGCATTCATCTTGCACAAACACAATACATGGATAGCAACATAGAAACAATGGTTGGGAGGCCAGAAGACAGCAGAAAGTTACGTTCACGGACCACTTTCCCACAGATAAAAATACAGGTAAGTCATATAGTGACTCTGATACCAGAGCAACATCTTTTTCTCATCTATTTGACGTTATGATGCACAGATAGGCCAGCAAGCTCATATGCATTGGCTTCATACGTCATTGGATAAACCTCATGCAGTCTTCAAACTCTCGCATGGACCATACGGTACCACCGAAAAACAATTAATGGAGTGAATGTCCGCACAGCCACTGCGCAAGCTCCAAGCGCAGGTACCACGGAGACACCATTTCCAGCACTAAGTAATTCTAATATCAGGTACGGCCGTGCATCATCTTGTAGCAGACGAGAACAGTCTCGTGTTAGATCGTCAAAGAAGAGTATTTGAACAGCAAGAACAAACACAAGAACACAGAAAACAGGCAGAAAAATAGCGCGACCAATTGTAGTAGACTGGAGCACACATGGTGCGAGTACAGACCCAAACGCATCCATGAATGACCGGATGCATGCAGCTGAGAGTCAGGCTACTGAAAGTCTCCTCTCGCTTGCACCCAGGAATGAAGGAAATTTCAATTTCCCTTTCTCTGAGATCTAACAATACTTACCATTCTATTACTTCTGATAACAAGCTATCCTGATAGCTGGCTTTATGAATTTAGACCTAGTAAGTATTACCGGCTCCTGGAACTATCCGGTTCCAACAAACGGGTACCCTTCTGCCAGTGAGGCTCATATTGTTTGCATAGCTACCAAACAAGAGAATACCTATGGCCTGCCTCCGTTGAGCTGGAAGGCAGGGTCCGTAATAGAATGGTAAGTATTGTCAGATAGCGGAGAAAGGGAAATTGAAATTTTCTTCATTCTCCTTCGATTAATATTTACCATTCTATTACCTCTGATAACACCAGATTTAAACAGTAACCTGGTAGGGAAGGGGCAAGCCATCAATTGCTTCTTTTGCCCCTGGAGAAAGATCTTAGACTTAAACTTGACACATGGAGACCTAAAAGGACCATCAAGTTTAGGGACCGAGTCACATTCGCATCACCGCCCCCCCCCTCTTTTTTCTCCTAAGAAAAAGGGAGATAACTCACAAACATGCATCTCGCCTGAAACACGATTATGCTAAGAGGGTTAACTGCTCTTTGCATATATTAGCCTGGGAATGAGCATGAATATATAATATGAATGATCATGATATATAATCATAATACAAAAACCTCTCAAACTTGAATTACCTTATGATTATTTGATTTCAGACGTGGAGCCTCCAACCAAGCACTTGTTCGACCATCCGTGACACAATTGGGTTGTAATCTTCTCGCTTGACCATGTCTGTTCCTTAAATTTTTCTTTTTCAAGTACCAGAAAGGAAGCAGATCAGTGTGGCCGTTTTAAACTATCGTTTCCCAACAGCTAAAGTGAGTGGATTGGCGGAGTCACATCCTTCATATAGTAATCCGTGAAAGAGGACTCACAGTGCCATTGTGCAACAGCCATGATGCCCTCTAACGGAACACCATTGTAAAGGGCAGTCGAGGCATCTATTCCTCTAACATCGTGTGCCCTTGCGCATTGCACCTGGTGCCCAGTCGCAATCTCGTGGGTATTTTGGATGCATTCCACCACCCACCGAGAGATAGAATCCATAGATGCGGGCGCCATAAGGCTTTGTATGGCAGATACACAGATGTCTATCATTCGACCGTAATGAGTCTGTCCGTTTTTTGTACTTAGTTAAAGCACGGACTGGGTACCAGACACTGGCATCACAATCAAACCTAGTTAGTTTCGGTATAATGATCGGTTTGCCAGGATATTTCAAAGGTTGATTCTTTGACATAAACTCTGCTCTTGGCAGTAGACGCAGACCCTCTCCTGAGAAAATAAATCGGTCCCTCTCTGCTGAAAGCGCATGGATCTCACTACGCCTTCTTGCTGAGGAAGCTGCCAATAGAAAGACCACCTTTAGAGTCAAATGCTTTAGACTAGCCAAGCCCAAGGGTTCGAAAGGGTGCTTGGCCAATACATTAAGCACTAAAGATAGACTCCAGGCTGGAATGACTACCGGTTGTCTCGGTCGGAGATTGCTCATTCCCTTCACCATCACATTTAACTGGGCCACCTCTGGACTATCCCTGTTGGCTAGACAAGGGATAACTGATGCCAAAGCTAACTTGTATCCAGCAATTGTGACAGGAGCTAATACTGAATAGAATAGCTCATAGAGAAAGTCTGCTATTTGCTGAATAGTGGATTGAAAGATATCAATACCCTTTCCTTCACGCCAGTCTGCAAATTTGTTAACCTTGTTGCTATATGACTTAGAGGTTGACCTCCTTCTCGCAGATGCGATGAATTTCGATTTTGATAACATCCACGCAGTCAATTTGAACATTTATGGATGCTCGTGTAGGAATCGGCCCTTGGTCTGGGAGATTATGTTCGGAATCTCGTGTAACTGCACTGGATTGTCCACCAGCAGATCCAGAAGATCCGTGAATCATGCCCTGCTTGGCCAATGTGGTGCTATTAGCAGAACCAGGCACGGTTCCTCCCTGATCTTCACCAAAATCTTCGGAAGAAGAATGATGGGTAGATACACGTAAGTGTGCATCTCTTTCCGGCTTATCGCCAAAGCATCTGTATCAATGGCATTTGGATCTGGAATCGGCGAGACATAAGTCATGATTTAAGCATGTTCCTTTCTGGCAAACAAGGTCACGTTGAGTTTGCCCCAATGCTCGAAACTCCTGTGAAGAACTGGAGGGTTGAGGGACCATTCTATTGGCAGAATTCTCTGTCTGCGAGACAAAGCATCTACCAGAATGTTCAATCGCACAGGATTGTGAGCTGCTTTCAAAACAACTGAGTAATTCCTGCACCATTGAATCAAGTGCCACACTCTCATACACAGTGTGGGCGACATGGTCCCACTTTGGCGATTTATGTATGATACAACTGTCGAGTTGTCCGACCGTATCAATATCACCTTGCCCCTGACGTTTGGAAGAAACTTTTCCAACGACAGTTCCACTGCCATCATTTCCAATGGATTGATATGCAGCTGGCTCTCTTGGAGAGTCCATGTGCCCGAGACCTGGTGTTCTCCAGGGCAGGCCTCCCCACCCCTCCAGTGAAGCATCCATGTACACGGACAGCTGGGCGGGATAGGTGCAGCGAAACTCTTACTAGGAGATTCTGTCACTTTTTCCACCATTCAAGATGCGACATTATTGGCTTCAAAATTGGCACCAGCCTTGACAGGGGTTCTGTTCTCTGTTTTCACAGAGACACCAGATACAACTGGATAGGTCTTCGCATCAGAGCAGCGTACATGATTACCTGCTCTATGGAGTCCATCTTGCACAGCATCTGAAGAAACCGCCTCACCTGAATGTGGTTTCCCAACCGAAAACTCTAGAGGATGGCTAACAGAGACACCACTCTGAGCTCTGACGGGTAAACCCTGCCTTTCTCGAGATCGAATCGCATCCCTAAATAAACGAAATGTTAAGTGGGTGTCAATTCAGATTTCTCCTTGTTGACTATCCAGCATAGATCTGAAAGTAACTTCAGAGTCAGAGCAGTAGCCACTTCTAACCTGGCTGACGTGTCTGCCTTGATAAGCCAATCGTCTATGTAGGTGTGAAGCACCACGTTCTCTCTTCTGAGAAACGCTGTCACCACAAGGACCACTCTTGTGAAGATCCGTGGAGCTGTCGACAGGCCGAATGGGAGGACTACAAACTCCCATACCTGATTCTGAAACGCGAATCTCAGAAACCTGTGACAACTCCTGTTCGTTGGAATGTGGGAATCTTCATCTTTTAAATCAATTGACACACACCACAGTCCTTTCCTCAATCTTACCATTACCGACCTTAGTGCTTCCATCTGAAACAGAGGCGTATGAATAAACCAATTCAATGGCCTGAGATTGAGTACATGTCTCCACCCCTATGTGCTCTTGGGGTCAAGGAACATGTTTGAATAGAAGCCTGGAGTGTTCTGGTTTTCAGAAGCAAATCTGACACTTCATTTTGAATGGCTTCTAACTTGTCTGGTTCCCTTGGTACAGGTGTCCAGACAGGTGCCAAAGACGGATTTTGTGGTGGAAAATCCCTCCACTCCGGCATGTATCCCTGGGATAACCATCCCAGGACCAGACTGTCTGACATCACACCTCGCCAAGCCTCGACGAAACGCATGAGCCTTCCACCCACTATAGATGCATTGACGTCCAATGCGGGTGTCTAGCTCGTGATCTGCTCCCCCTCTCTTGACGAGAGAGAGAGAGAGAGAGAGAGAGAGAGAGAGAGAGAGAGAGGTGGGGGGGAACCATTTTGGCCTGAATGGTCTAACTGGCACCACCGTTCCTGTCGCACGGGCGCGGTCCAGGCAGATATGAAGGGGGCTACTGTACCCTCAGATACGATCTGGCCCCTTCTTTCCGCCCTTTGAGGATTTACCCGTATCCTTCCCCTTGCCCTGCCTGCCTCTCTGGCGATCAGGAGCAACATTAGGGTGGGTAGGAACCTCTACAACCTTCTTCGCCTTCTTTGCCAGAGGCGGCTGTGAAGAACCAGCAGAAGCAGAAGAAGCATTCAGCTTGGCTTTCGCCTTGCTTTTATGTTTCTTCTGCTTCTTTGAAGAAGGTTGTCTGGTCAGCGGCTTGGCTACAGCCCCTAGTGCGTGCACCTGTCGCACTAGTTCTAGCTGTAGATTTACAGCCAATGGCACAATATTGGCGGTCTCCCCCAAGATGGCCCGCGGTTGACCATCAAAGATGATGGGGCCAATCAGGGAATTCCAAGCAAATGCTCCCTAACGTTGGTAGCCGGACGCATATGGTCAAGGACCATCTGCCTCCTGGACTTCGTCACTCGCGCCTGCATGCTTGCCAATGCGTCCATAGACAGCACCAAGCCATCATTAACGCATGATAGTGCCACGGGTGGCACAGGGTGGCCTGCCCCTGCTTCCGCCCACACCGACTGAAGAAGGCGATACGAGTGATTCCCAGCACTCATAGCTGCTCTCACCCTCTCATCGCATAGGGCCAGGACTTCCTCATGGTGTACTTGGGACTTGTCCACAGGCGCCGGTGTGGGGCCACCTGCTCCAGCACTCTGGACTCCAAGTACCCAGTGGTCATCTTCAGTGACCGCGGAAACAACACCATACTTGTCATATTCCACACGGGGAATACGTCATCTCGCCCGCACCTCCATGGAGGCCGCAGGGAGCTGGCCCTTGCTCAGGAGTTGCTTGCTATAGATAGCATCAGGTAACTCCTTAAACCTTGGATCCAGTCCGATGGACTTGATCTGAGCCACAGGCAAGACCCCCGTCCTAATCGATGCAACCGACGGACGGGGTGTATCCTCTTCGGCCGTGGCCGAAACCACAGACGGGTCCACCCTGGCTAGCCAAGCCAGAGCCACGGACCAGTCTGTCTCCGAAGAGGACACTCCCGTGAATACGTCACCCATTGATGTATCCATGGTTCTACCAGAAACGGCCTCCCGGCTAGGAGCCACCGTTGGTAAACCAGAAACACTGGTACCGTATGGTTCCGCCACCACCCCATGGAGTTCTCCATTCCATGGAGTAGGCCCGCACGGAAAACCGTGTGGACCCGTAGCGGTTATGGAACCATGGCCTTAGACGGGTGCCAACGGCACCCCATATGTGGCCGCTGGACCAGGTGAGATAGGCGTGTATCCAGCCTGGCCAGTAACACCCGTTACCGTGCCGGCTTGTGGCAAACCAAGCAGCCCTGGACAGGTGCCCGGTATCGGTGTGGCCTCAATCATGGGTGGAGCAGCTGTCTTGGGTTGCGCCAAACCAGACAGATGGAGGACGGTTGCGTCCAGGACGAAATCGTCCTCCATGCTCTCCACCCGTGGCATCTCAGGCCGTAGCGATCTCTCCTCCTTGGCCTCCTCAACTTCAGACCCAAAGAGTCGTCACTAGATGAGGAGTCACTGGAGCCATTCTGGCAAATGGCTTCCATGCCTGACGGACCGGCAACCGCTACTGGACCACCCGTAGGTGGCCGCAGAGAGACAGAACCCATCAGGCCAGAGACAGACGGTACTGCCAGGGAGCCATACAAGATGGCTCCCTCGGTAGCCAGTTCAGAACCCTGTCCAAGGACAGGGTCCGTACCAAGCACGGGAAGAGACTGCCGTACAACTTTTGGCATCAGGGCCGACACCAGCGTAGGACGCTATGCACGAAACCTTGCATAGCAGGTCCAAACCACGCCAAAGGTGCCATCTCTGAAGCCTCCGGTTGCAGATGTCGAGTGCCCCCAGGGGCCGAAACGGATGCTCCACGATTTACTTTTGGACCGCCTGACCCCGCGTCAGACCCTGCCAAATCCTTCTGGGAAAGGAACTTGACCAACATATCGACCGGCCGCACTGATCATATATCACACCTATTATCGATATTACAAGGAGAACAATGGTAACAGACATGGTCGTTATATATGACTTTGACGAACTTGTGGCACTCTGGGCAAGTAGGCGTGGCCTATAAAATAAGCACAAGCCTAAAATAACCAACCAGACCGAAACAATAATGGAAGGCAGACAAATTATTTTCAAATATATTGGCCATAAATAAATTGTAGCCCTCCAGCACCCCACCCGCAATGTTACAACACAGATCGATAGATTATGATGACAAGAACGATGCGGACATGAATACACCTATATACTGATCCTGACGGATGTATAAACGGAACCAGGAACCATATCGCATAGCTTTCGCGGTATATTTAACAATAAATTTTAAATTATACTCTCAAATGAAGGCCGAAACGATATGTGAAGAAAATAACAAAATGTAAACAAACTGCTGTAAAACAGGGTAAAACCGCAGACCACACATCTTAATCAAGAATTTTGAAACCACCGATCATTGCAAACAGATCGTGATAACCCGAAAAACTTGAAAATTCCAAAGTTTTCTGGTACAATTAAAGTACGCAGCACCGAGAACAAGATGCGCGAATTAATGAAACATTTTCTTCACATAAAAAAACGAGATAAATCGGGGTGTGACCTCACCTGCTCGGATAATACGGAGAACGACGTCAGCCGATTTTCGTGTTAAAAACACGTATAGCCAACACCTCATTTCATATCTGCCGATCGCCTGTTGGGATTAAAGGAAGGCGATCAAGCTGGCATATTTCATTGTTAACACACGTCCCAGATTCGGGCTTAGAAATTGGAACATGCGACACAGACGAAATTTTATAGACCTACGTCTTTTACACCTATGGAATAACATGGAAATATACGACCTGATTTTCAACGGCTCCTTCCATGATAATCCAATAATCCTTGTAAGCGAAAAACAGCTACCACAGCACAGAAAAATTACTTAGAAAACTGTAAATTCACTAAGATATTTCCAAATGCAAAGAAAGCATGTGTGCTCTTGTTGCTATGCACACAAGAATGAGCCTCACTGGCAGAATGGTACCCGTTTGTTGGGACCAGGTTCCAGGTTTTATGGAGGTGGTAAAGCTCACTAAGTCTAGATTCCTAGAGCCAGCTATCAGGATAGCTTGTTATCAGAAGTAATAGAATGGTAAGTATTGATCGAAGGAGAAAGGAGGAATACCAATGTACAAACTGCCATCGGCCGCTGCAATAGAATCTCTTAATTGTAAATCAATGGTAAATCACTTGTAATAATCAGTATCAAAACATGTGATGCCTTAGCCAGGCAAAATGTGCACTGCCTGCTATATACAAGGTTTGCCGTGAATGGAATTCTCCTATATATAGCAGCTGTTAAAGTTTCGTATTATCAGTACAGATTCTCTCTAGTTCTGCTACACTAGGCTCAAAGTATTCAAGCGCCTACCTGCATAACACTCGCATGTACAAACGCATTCATGTGCACATACTTACATGTGCACATGCTTTCAGATACACCCGCTGACATGTACACGTGCATACCTGCACACATGCTTACCTGTAGACGGTCTTGCTATCAAGGGTCAGTGCCTTGAGCATTGGCATAGTTAATCCCAATGTTTGACGTATGTAGCTGAATTAATCCTCTTCACAGCCAGTTTGCTGGCGTGTGATTGATAGTTAACGTCTTGTTCACTGACAGGTGTATGTGAGTTGCCCACCAGGTTATATATGTTTATGTATGTCGCTAAATACTGATCATTAAAACAATTGTTCACAAAAAGTCATTATGGACGCAGTCACGTTTGATTCATAATATTGGCCAGCACCAGTATCAAGTTGAACTGGTACGATGATTCTCTCTGCAATGGGTTTGACCCTTTCAGGACAGAACCGGAGAAAAAACCGGCATCTACTGTGGTCTTGATGAATGTCCACTAGCTTCATAACAGCGGCATTCATTCCAGTGGAAAATGCCAAAAATAGTTTTCTTTTGGCCTGCGAATAGACATTCAAAAGGCAAAGAGTTACTTGTTATAAAGTTAACATGATCATAATCGAAGTAGTTCATTATTAGCTTGAATAAGTCATTCATCACTGAGGCCATTGGATCACTTGATGAGTTGAGATTAATGATTTCAAACAATCGCCTCCAGGTAACGCAATACAGGTGTTCTACTTAACGATTATATAGAGATAATCAGGCGACATTTAACCGGCTTGCATTGGCTAAACATAGAAGGATTTCTCGACACACATTTGACAAAGACCATTCCAGTTTTAGCTATGCCCCACCCATCATTAGCTAAACTCCGCCCACACCACGCTCGTGTTGGGGTCAATCGATCCCTGAACTTCTTGACTATCAATTTCCAGAAAACTATACAGGAAAACCTGTTGAATATTTTGAAACTAATTTAATTCGATGACAACGTCTTCTTCTTTGGTAGTGAATCCCGCTTCGTTACCGGTAACCAGATAATGTTGCTGCGACAACAGCTATCGTAACGGAGAAGGAGTAAGGCAGTCTGGCTCGCCTCGTCTGGCAGATGGTAGGTGACGATATTTAATGTTGACTGCTGGGCCTATCTGACGTGATGTTCCTCAGCTAAGGACTGGAGGTTTCCTCCAGCTCAAGACTAGGTTCCTATTCTAACAAACTTAACGTAACGCCAAACTTACATATACGTAAGTTACTTTTTATTTTACAAATATACAAGGTTTTCAAAGCAAAGAGCAAAGTAGCTCACAAATCAAACTTGGTACAATCGATGTACTAAACTAACAATCTATTCTAACTTAAATACGACAGAGCTTCGCTATGCTAAGCAATAGCTTACAGTGCTGAACGTCAGCGTGACGTTCAAGATTCACGGTGGTGAATTGAATAATCTATAAGTCTGAAATTCTGACTTATATACAATTTATCTTGGCACCCTAGCCGAGTTCTATAACTATCATAATAATTAGATTCTTCCTGAATCCGTTAAATGACTCTTCTAGGTATGTTATAAGGACAGCTTGATTGGCCCGGACAATCAGTCCACCAATCAACTTCTGCTTATTTCTTCCTAGAAGTTTCTACCTAACGAACGTTGGTCGTTCTGACCAATCAACGATCCCTATATTTCGATTTCAACTTCGAAACCTATTCTGTTTAATTCTCCGCTACAGAGTTTGATCGACGCTCATTGATCGTGACGTCATTCTGACCAATCAAACTCTGTGCTATTCTTCTATGGAGATGATGCCTCACATAGACAAAGCGGTGGTAGCTGGTTCTGATTTGATGCGATCTGTCGCCTAACTAACAACATTACGGAATGTGTTGTTGTTGCATGCCATTGTATGAGTGACATATAGTTGATATACAAATTTCGACTATGTTATTAATTCCTACAGGACGCTACCATGTCCATGTCCTGTCCATTGCCTATTGATGGATAAGCATGTAGGATGTTAGAGTTAATAGGCACATGAGCTGTATGATCGCATTGCCAGCTGATGTTGTTCTATTCTCATGTTCTAATCTTCAATTAATGTTGACAAATGTTACATTCTTCAATTAATGTTAACAAATGTCACATTCTTCAATTAATGTTGACAAATGTCACATTCTTCAATTAATGTTGACAAATGTTACATTCTTCAATTAATGTTGACAAATGCCATATTCTCGCATTCTTGAATTAATGTTGACAAATGTTACATTCTGCAATCAATGTTGATAAAGGTCACATTCTTCAATTAATGTTGACAAATGTCGCATTCTTCAACTAATGTTGTCAAATGTCACATTCTTCAATCAATGTTGACAAATGTTACATTCTTCAATTAATGTTGACAAATATCATATTCTAGCATTCTTCAATTAATGTTGACAAATGTCACATTCCTCAATTAATGTTGACAAATGTCACATTGTTCAATTAATGTTGACAAATGTCACATTCTTCAATTAATGTTGACAAGTCTCACATTCTTCAATTAATGTTGACAAACGTTACATTCTTCAATTAATGTTGACAAATGTTACATACTTCAATTAATGTTGACAAATGTTACATTCTTCTATCAATGGTGACAAATGTCACATTCTCGCATTCTTCAATTAATGTTGACAAATGTTACATTCTTCAATCAATGCTGACAAAGGTCACATTCTTCAATCAATGTTGACAAATGCAAATGTCACATTCTTCAATCAATGTTGACACATGTCACATTCTTCAATTAATGTTGACAAATGTCATATTCTAGCATTCTTCAATCAATGTTGACAAATGTCACATTCTTCAATTAATGTTGACAAACGTTGCATTCTTCAATTAATGTTGACAAATGTTACATACTTCAATTAATGTTGACAAATGTTACATTCTTCAATCAATGGTGACAAATGTCACATTCTCGCATTCTTCAATTAATGTTGACAAATGTTACATTCTTCAATTAATGTTGACAAATGTTACATTCTTCAATCAATGTTGACAAATATCGCATTCTTCAATCAATGTTAACAAAAGTCACATTCTCGCATTCTTCAATTAATGTTGACAAATGTTACATTCTTCAATCCATGTTGACAAACGTCACATTCTTCAATTAATGTTGACAAATGTCACATTCTTCAATCAATGTTGACAAATGTCACATTCTTCAATTAATGTTGAGAAATGTTACATACTTCAATTAATGTTGACAAATGTCACATTCTCGCATTCTTCAGTTAATGTTGACAAATGTTACATTCTTCAATCAATGTTGACAAAGGTCACATTCTTCAATTAATGTTGACAAATGCTACATTCTTCAATTAATGTTGACAAATGTCACATTTTTAAATTAATGTTGACAAATGCTACATTCTTCAATTAATGTTGACAAATGTCACATGCTTCAATTAATGTTGACAAATGTTACATTCTTCAATCAATGTTTACAAATGTCGCATTCTTCTATTAATGTTGCCAATGTCACATTCTTCAATTAATGTTGACAAATGTCACATTCTCCCATTCTTCAATTAATGTTGACAAATGTTACATTCTTCAATTAATGTTGACAAATGTTACATTCTTCAATTCTTCTTCTTCTTTTCGTTCGCTGATCATACCGCCAGTCCTAAAGTGACTATCGACATGATCATAAGCGTTAAGTGCGTGGATCCATGGTTTATTAGAGTACGCCGTGCGGCCTGGAACCTCCGTCTTCAGCACTCGAGGTTTCTGTCAGGGTTACCTCACCCTTACTTCCTTTAGTCGCCTCTTACGACACGCAGAGGATACGGAAGGTGTATTCTAAGCCCCACCTACAGGGCAGACATTCTTCAATTAATGTGGACAAATGTTACATTCTTAAATCCATGTTGACAAATGTCACATTCTTCAATTAATGTTGACAAATGTCACATTCTTCAATCAATGTTGACAAATGTCACATTCTTCAATTAATGTTGACAAACGTTGCATTCTTCAATTAATGTTGACAAATGTTACATACTTCAATTAATGTTGACAAATGTTACATTCTTCAATCAATGGTGACAAATGTCACATTCTCGCATTCTTCAATTAATGTTGACAAATGTTACATTCTTCAATTAATGTTGACAAATGTTACATTCTTCAATCAATGTTGACAAATATCGCATTCTTCAATCAATGTTAACAAAAGTCACATTCTCGCATTCTTCAATTAATGTTGACAAATGTTACATTCTTCAATCCATGTTGACAAACGTCACATTCTTCAATTAATGTTGACAAATGTCACATTCTTCAATCAATGTTGACAAATGTCACATTCTTCAATTAATGTTGAGAAATGTTACATACTTCAATTAATGTTGACAAATGTCACATTCTCGCATTCTTCAGTTAATGTTGACAAATGTTACATTCTTCAATCAATGTTGACAAAGGTCACATTCTTCAATTAATGTTGACAAATGCTACATTCTTCAATTAATGTTGACAAATGTCACATTTTTAAATTAATGTTGACAAATGCTACATTCTTCAATTAATGTTGACAAATGTCACATGCTTCAATTAATGTTGACAAATGTTACATTCTTCAATCAATGTTTACAAATGTCGCATTCTTCTATTAATGTTGCCAATGTCACATTCTTCAATTAATGTTGACAAATGTCACATTCTCCCATTCTTCAATTAATGTTGACAAATGTTACATTCTTCAATTAAAGTTGACAAATGTTACATTCTTCAATTCTTCTTCTTCTTTTCGTTCGCTGATCATACCGCCAGTACTAAAGTGACTATCGACATGATCATAAGCGTTAAGTGCGTGGATCCATGGTTTATTAGAGTGCGCCGTGCGGCCTGGAACCTCCGTCTTCAGCACTCGAGGTTTCTGTCAGGGTTACCTCACCCTTACTTCCTTTAGTCGCCTCTTACGACACGCAGAGGATACGGAAGGTGTATTCTAAGCCCCACCTACAGGGCAGACATTCTTCAATTAATGTGGACAAATGTTACATTCTTAAATCCATGTTGACAAATGTCGCATTCTTCAATTAATGTTGACAAATGTTACATTCTTCAATTAATGTTGACAAATGTCACATTCTTCAATTAATGTTGACAAATGTCACATTCTTCAATCAATGTTGACAAATGTCACATTCTTCAATTAATGTTGACAAATGTTACATTCTTGAATTAATGTTGACAAATGTCACATTCTTCAATTAATGTTGACAAATGTCACATTCTTCAATCAATGTTGACAAATGTCACATTCTTCAATTAATGTTGACAAATGTCACATTCTTCAATTAATGTTGACAAATGTTACATTCTTGAATTAATGTTGACAAATATTACATTCTTCAATCCATGTTGAAAAATGTCACATTCTTCAATTAATGTTGACAAACGTCACATTCTTCAATCAATGTTGACAAACGTCACATTCTTCAATTAATGTTGACAAATGTCACATTCTTCAATTAATGTTGACAAATGTCATATTCTTCAATTAATGTTGACAAATGTCACATTCTTCAATTAATGTTGACAAATGTTACATTCTTCAATTAATGTTGACAAATGTCACATTCTTCAATTAATGTTGACAAATGTCACATTCTTCAATTAATGTTGACAAACGTCACATTCTTCAATTAATGTTGACAAATGTCACATTCTACAATTAATGTTGACAAATGTCACATTCTTCAATTAATGTTGACAAATGTTACATTCTTCAATCAATGTTGACAAATGTCACATTCTTCAATTAATGTTGACAAATGTTACATTCTTGAATTAATGTTGACAAATGTCACATTCTTCAATTAATGTTGACAAATGTCACATTCTTCAATCAATGTTGACAAATGTCACATTCTTCAATTAATGTTGACAAATGTCACATTCTTCAATTAATGTTGACAAATGTTACATTCTTGAATTAATGTTGACAAATATTACATTCTTCAATCCATGTTGAAAAATGTCACATTCTTCAATTAATGTTGACAAACGTCACATTCTTCAATCAATGTTGACAAACGTCACATTCTTCAATTAATGTTGACAAATGTCACATTCTTCAATTAATGTTGACAAATGTCATATTCTTCAATTAATGTTGACAAATGTCACATTCTTCAATTAATGTTGACAAATGTTACATTCTTCAATTAATGTTGACAAATGTCACATTCTTCAATTAATGTTGACAAATGTCACATTCTTCAATTAATGTTGACAAACGTCACATTCTTCAATTAATGTTGACAAATGTCACATTCTACAATTAATGTTGACAAATGTCACATTCTTCAATTAATGTTGACAAATGTTACATTCTTCAATCCATGTTGACAAATGTCGCATTCTTCAGTCAATGTAAACAAAAGTCACATTCTCGCATTCTTCAATTAATGTTGACAAATGTTACATTCTTCAATCAATGTTGACAAATGTCACATTCTTCAATTAATGTTGACAAATGTTACATTCTTCAATTAATGTTGACAAATGTCACATTCTTCAATTAATGTTGACAAATGTCACATTCTTCAATCAATGTTGACAAATGTCACATTCTTCAATTAATGTTGACAAATGTTACATTCTTGAATTAATGTTGACAAATATTACATTCTTCAATCCATGTTGAAAAATGTCACATTCTTCAATTAATGTTGACAAACGTCACATTCTTCAATCAATGTTGACAAACGTCACATTCTTCAATTAATGTTGACAAATGTCACATTCTTCAATTAATGTTGACAAATGTCATATTCTTCAATTAATGTTGACAAATGTCACATTCTTCAATTAATGTTGACAAATGTTACATTCTTCAATTAATGTTGACAAATGTCACATTCTTCAATTAATGTTGACAAATGTCACATTCTTCAATTAATGTTGACAAATGTCACATTCTTCAATTAATGTTGACAAATGTCACATTCTTCAATCAATGTTGACAAACGTCACATTCTTCAATTAATGTTGACAAATGTCACATTCTACAATTAATGTTGACAAATGTCACATTCTTCAATTAATGTTGACAAATGTTACATTCTTCAATCCATGTTGACAAATGTCGCATTCTTCAGTCAATGTTGACAAAAGTCACATTCTCGCATTCTTCAATTAATGTTGACAAATGTTACATTCTTCAATCCATGTTGACAAATGTCGCATTCTTCAATCAATAATGACAAATGTCACATTCTCGCATTCTTCAATTAATGTTGACAAATGTCACATTCTTCAATTAATGTTGACAAATGTTACATCTTCAATTCATGTTGACAAATGTCACATTCTTCAATTAATGTTGACAAATGCCACATTCTTCAATTAATGTTGACAAATGTCACATTCTTCAATTAATGTTGACAAATGTCACATTCTTCAATTAATGTTGACAAATGTCGCATTCTTCAATTAATGTTGACAAATGTTACATTCTTCAATTAATGTTGACAAATGTTACATTCTTCAATCAATGTTGACAAATGTCACATTCT
The DNA here is from genome assembly GCA_034401795.1 of Chaetoderma sp. LZ-2023a. Taxonomy (NCBI): domain Eukaryota; kingdom Metazoa; phylum Mollusca; class Caudofoveata; order Chaetodermatida; family Chaetodermatidae; genus Chaetoderma; species Chaetoderma sp. LZ-2023a. Next base: position 135,696,798 of record CM067360.1, read on the forward strand.
TCAATTAATGTTGACAAATGTCACATTCTTCAATTAATGTTGACAAATGTCACATTCTTCAATTAATGTTGACAAATGTCGCATTCTTCAATTAATGTTGACAAATGTTACATTCTTCAATTAATGTTGACAAATGTTACATTCTTCAATCAATGTTGACAAATGTCACATTCTTCAATTAATGTTGACAAATGTCACATTCTTCAATCAATGTTGACAAATGTCACATTCTTCAATTAATGTTGACAAATGTGACATTCTCACATTCTTCAATTAATGTTGACAAATGTTACATTCTTCAATTAATGTTGACAAATGTCACATTCTTCAATTAATGTTGACAAATGTCACATTCTTCAATTAATGTTGACAAATGTCACATTCTTCAATCAATGTTGACTAATGTGACATTCTTCAATTAATGTTGACAAATGTTACATTCTTCAATTAATGTTGCCAATGTCACATTCTCGCTTTCTTCAATTAATGTTGACAAATGTCACATTCTTCAATTAATGTTGACAAATGTTACATTCTTCAATTAATGTTGACAAATGTGACATTCTCACATTCTTCAATTAATGTTGACAAATGTCACATTCTTCAATTAATGTTGACAAATGTCACATTCTTCAATCAATGTTGACAAATGTTACATTCTTCAATTAATGTTGACAAATATTACATTCTTCAATCCATGTTGAAAAATGTCACATTCTTCAATTAATGTTGACAAACGTCACATTCTTCAATCAATGTTGACAAACGTCACATTCTTCAATTAATGTTGACAAATGTCACATTCTTCAATTAATGTTGACAAATGTCGCATTCTTCAATTAATGTTGACAAATGTCACATTCTTCAATTAATGTTGACAAGTGTCACATTCTCGCATTCTTCAATCAATGTTGACAAATGTTACATTCTTTAATCAATGTTGACAAAAGTCACATTCTTCAAAGTAATATTGACAAATGTCACATTTTTCAATTAATGTTGACAAATGTCACATTTTTCAATTAGTGTTGTCAAATGTCACATTCTTCAATTAATGTTGACTAATGTGACATTCTTCAATTAATGTTGACAAATGTTACATTCTTCAATTAATGTTGCCAATGTCACATTCTCGCTTTCTTCAATTAATGTTGACAAATGTCACATTCTTCAATTAATGTTGACAAATGTTACATTCTTCAATTAATGTTGACAAATGTGACATTCTCACATTCTTCAATTAATGTTGACAAATGTCACATTCTTCAATTAATGTTGACAAATGTCACATTCTTCAATCAATGTTGACAAATGTTACATTCTTCAATTAATGTTGACAAATATTACATTCTTCAATCCATGTTGAAAAATGTCACATTCTTCAATTAATGTTGACAAACGTCACATTCTTCAATCAATGTTGACAAACGTCACATTCTTCAATTAATGTTGACAAATGTCACATTCTTCAATTAATGTTGACAAATGTCGCATTCTTCAATTAATGTTGACAAATGTCACATTCTTCAATTAATGTTGACAAGTGTCACATTCTCGCATTCTTCAATCAATGTTGACAAATGTTACATTCTTTAATCAATGTTGACAAAAGTCACATTCTTCAAAGTAATATTGACAAATGTCACATTTTTCAATTAATGTTGACAAATGTCACATTTTTCAATTAGTGTTGTCAAATGTCACATTCTTCAATTAATGTTGACAAATGTCACATTCTTCAATCAATGTTGACAAATGTCACGTTTTCCAATTAATGTTGACAAAAGTCACATTCTCGCATTCTTCAATTAATGTTGGCAAATGTTACATTCTTCAATTACTGTGACAAATGTTACATTCTTCAATTAATGTTGACAAATGTCACATTCTTCAATTAATGTTGACAAATGTCACATTCTTCAATTAATGTTGACAAATGTCATATTCTTCAATTAATGTTGACAAATGTCACATTCTTCAATTAATGTTGACAAATGTTACATTCTTCAATTAATGTTGACAAATGTCACATTCTTCAATTAATGTTGACAAATGTCACATTCTTCAATCAATGTTGACAAATGTCACATTCTTCAATTAATGTTGACAAATGTCACATTCTTCAATTAATGTTGACAAATGTTACATTCTTGAATTAATGTTGACAAATATTACATTCTTCAATCCATGTTGAAAAATGTCACATTCTTCAATTAATGTTGACAAACGTCACATTCTTCAATCAATGTTGACAAACGTCACATTCTTCAATTAATGTTGACAAATGTCACATTCTTCAATTAATGTTGACAAATGTCATATTCTTCAATTAATGTTGACAAATGTCACATTCTTCAATTAATGTTGACAAATGTTACATTCTTCAATTAATGTTGACAAATGTCACATTCTTCAATTAATGTTGACAAATGTCACATTCTTCAATTAATGTTGACAAACGTCACATTCTTCAATTAATGTTGACAAATGTCACATTCTACAATTAATGTTGACAAATGTCACATTCTTCAATTAATGTTGACAAATGTTACATTCTTCAATCCATGTTGACAAATGTCGCATTCTTCAGTCAATGTTGACAAAAGTCACATTCTCGCATTCTTCAATTAATGTTGACAAATGTTACATTCTTCAATCAATGTTGACAAATGTCACATTCTTCAATTAATGTTGACAAATGTTACATTCTTCAATTAATGTTGACAAATGTCACATTCTTCAATTAATGTTGACAAATGTCACATTCTTCAATCAATGTTGACAAATGTCACATTCTTCAATTAATGTTGACAAATGTTACATTCTTGAATTAATGTTGACAAATATTACATTCTTCAATCCATGTTGAAAAATGTCATATTCTTCAATTAATGTTGACAAATGTCACATTCTTCAATTAATGTTGACAAATGTCGCGTTCTTCAATTAATGTTAACAAATGTCGCATTCTTCAATTAATGTTGACAAATGTCACATTCTTCAATCAATGTTGACTAATGTGACATTCTTCAATTAATGTTGACAAATGTTACATTCTTCAATTAATGTTGCCAATGTCACATTCTCGCTTTCTTCAATTAATGTTGACAAATGTCACATTCTTCAATTAATGTTGACAAATGTTACATTCTTCAATTAATGTTGACAAATGTGACATTCTCACATTCTTCAATTAATGTTGACAAATGTCACATTCTACAATTAATGTTGACAAATGTCACATTCTTCAATTAATGTTGACAAATGTTACATTCTTCAATCCATGTTGACAAATGTCGCATTCTTCAGTCAATGTTGACAAAAGTCACATTCTCGCATTCTTCAATTAATGTTGACAAATGTTACATTCTTCAATCCATGTTGACAAATGTCGCATTCTTCAATCAATAATGACAAATGTCACATTCTCGCATTCTTCAATTAATGTTGACAAATGTCACATTCTTCAATTAATGTTGACAAATGTTACATCTTCAATTCATGTTGACAAATGTCACATTCTTCAATTAATGTTGACAAATGCCACATTCTTCAATTAATGTTGACAAATGTCACATTCTTCAATTAATGTTGACAAATGTTACATTCTTCAATTAAAGTTGACAAATATCACATTCTTCAATTAATGTTGACAAATGTCACATTCTTCTATTAATGTTGACAAATGTCACATTCTTCAATTAATGTTGACAAATGTCACATTCTTCAATTAATGTTGATAAATGTCGCATTCTTCAATTAATGTTGACAAATGTTACATTCTTCAATTAATGTTGACAAATGTTACATCTTCAATTCATGTTGACAAATGTCACATTCTTCAATTAATGTTGACAAATGCCACATTCTTCAATTAATGTTGACAAATGTCACATTCTTCAATTAATGTTGACAAATGTTACATTCTTCAATTAAAGTTGACAAATATCACATTCTTCAATTAATGTTGACAAATGTCACATTCTTCTATTAATGTTGACAAATGGCACATTCTTCAATTAATGTTGACAAATGTCACATTCTTCAATTAATGTTGACAAATGTCGCATTCTTCAATTAATGTTGACAAATGTCACATTCTTCAATTAATGTTGACAAGTGTCACATTCTCGCATTCTTCAATCAATGTTGACAAATGTTACATTCTTTAATCAATGTTGACAAAAGTCACATTCTTCAAAGTAATATTGACAAATGTCACATTTTTCAATTAATGTTGACAAATGTCACATTTTTCAATTAGTGTTGTCAAATGTCACATTCTTCAATTAATGTTGACAAATGTCACATTCTTCAATCAATGTTGACAAATGTCACGTTTTCCAATTAATGTTGACAAAAGTCACATTCTCGCATTCTTCAATTAATGTTGGCAAATGTTACATTCTTCAATTACTGTGACAAATGTTACATTCTTCAATTAATGTTGACAAATGTCACATTCTTCAATTAATGTTGACAAATGTCACATTCTTCAATTAATGTTGACAAATGTCATATTCTTCAATTAATGTTGACAAATGTCACATTCTTCAATTAATGTTGACAAATGTTACATTCTTCAATTAATGTTGACAAATGTCACATTCTTCAATTAATGTTGACAAATGTCACATTCTTCAATCAATGTTGACAAATGTCACATTCTTCAATTAATGTTGACAAATGTCACATTCTTCAATTAATGTTGACAAATGTTACATTCTTGAATTAATGTTGACAAATATTACATTCTTCAATCCATGTTGAAAAATGTCACATTCTTCAATTAATGTTGACAAACGTCACATTCTTCAATCAATGTTGACAAACGTCACATTCTTCAATTAATGTTGACAAATGTCACATTCTTCAATTAATGTTGACAAATGTCATATTCTTCAATTAATGTTGACAAATGTCACATTCTTCAATTAATGTTGACAAATGTTACATTCTTCAATTAATGTTGACAAATGTCACATTCTTCAATTAATGTTGACAAACGTCACATTCTTCAATTAATGTTGACAAATGTTACATTCTTCAATTAATGTTGACAAATGCCACATTCTTCAATTAATGTTGACAAATGTCACATTCTTCAATTAATGTTGACAAATGTTACATTCTTCAATTAAAGTTGACAAATATCACATTCTTCAATTAATGTTGACAAATGTCACATTCTTCTATTAATGTTGACAAATGGCACATTCTTCAATTAATGTTGACAAATGTCACATTCTTCAATTAATGTTGACAAATGTCGCATTCTTCAATTAATGTTGACAAATGTTACATTCTTCAATTAATGTTGACAAATGTTACATTCTTCAATCAATGTTGACAAATGTCACATTCTTCAATTAATGTTGACAAATGTCACATTCTTCAATCAATGTTGACAAATGTCACATTCTTCAATTAATGTTGACAAATGTGACATTCTCACATTCTTCAATTAATGTTGACAAATGTTACATTCTTCAATTAATGTTGACAAATGTCACATTCTTCAATTAATGTTGACAAATGTCACATTCTTCAATTAATGTTGACAAATGTCGCGTTCTTCAATTAATGTTAACAAATGTCGCATTCTTCAATTAATGTTGACAAATGTCACATTCTTCAATCAATGTTGACTAATGTGACATTCTTCAATTAATGTTGACAAATGTTACATTCTTCAATTAATGTTGCCAATGTCACATTCTCGCTTTTTTCAATTAATGTTGACAAATGTCACATTCTTCAATTAATGTTGACAAATGTTACATTCTTCAATTAATGTTGACAAATGTGACATTCTCACATTCTTCAATTAATGTTGACAAATGTCACATTCTTCAATTAATGTTGACAAATGTCACATTCTTCAATCAATGTTGACAAATGTTACATTCTTCAATTAATGTTGACAAATATTACATTCTTCAATCCATGTTGAAAAATGTCACATTCTTCAATTAATGTTGACAAACGTCACATTCTTCAATCAATGTTGACAAACGTCACATTCTTCAATTAATGTTGACAAATGTCACATTCTTCAATTAATGTTGACAAATGTCGCATTCTTCAATTAATGTTGACAAATGTCACATTCTTCAATTAATGTTGACAAGTGTCACATTCTCGCATTCTTCAATCAATGTTGACAAATGTTACATTCTTTAATCAATGTTGACAAAAGTCACATTCTTCAAAGTAATATTGACAAATGTCACATTTTTCAATTAATGTTGACAAATGTCACATTTTTCAATTAGTGTTGTCAAATGTCACATTCTTCAATTAATGTTGACAAATGTCACATTCTTCAATCAATGTTGACAAATGTCACGTTTTCCAATTAATGTTGACAAAAGTCACATTCTCGCATTCTTCAATTAATGTTGGCAAATGTTACATTCTTCAATTACTGTGACAAATGTTACATTCTTCAATTAATGTTGACAAATGTCACATTCTTCAATTAATGTTGACAAATGTCACATTCTTCAATTAATGTTGACAAATGTCATATTCTTCAATTAATGTTGACAAATGTCACATTCTTCAATTAATGTTGACAAATGTTACATTCTTCAATTAATGTTGACAAATGTCACATTCTTCAATTAATGTTGACAAATGTCACATTCTTCAATCAATGTTGACAAATGTCACATTCTTCAATTAATGTTGACAAATGTCACATTCTTCAATTAATGTTGACAAATGTTACATTCTTGAATTAATGTTGACAAATATTACATTCTTCAATCCATGTTGAAAAATGTCACATTCTTCAATTAATGTTGACAAACGTCACATTCTTCAATCAATGTTGACAAACGTCACATTCTTCAATTAATGTTGACAAATGTCACATTCTTCAATTAATGTTGACAAATGTCATATTCTTCAATTAATGTTGACAAATGTCACATTCTTCAATTAATGTTGACAAATGTTACATTCTTCAATTAATGTTGACAAATGTCACATTCTTCAATTAATGTTGACAAATGTCACATTCTTCAATTAATGTTGACAAACGTCACATTCTTCAATTAATGTTGACAAATGTCACATTCTACAATTAATGTTGACAAATGTCACATTCTTCAATTAATGTTGACAAATGTTACATTCTTCAATCCATGTTGACAAATGTCGCATTCTTCAGTCAATGTTGACAAAAGTCACATTCTCGCATTCTTCAATTAATGTTGACAAATGTTACATTCTTCAATCAATGTTGACAAATGTCACATTCTTCAATTAATGTTGACAAATGTTACATTCTTCAATTAATGTTGACAAATGTCACATTCTTCAATTAATGTTGACAAATGTCACATTCTTCAATCAATGTTGACAAATGTCACATTCTTCAATTAATGTTGACAAATGTTACATTCTTGAATTAATGTTGACAAATATTACATTCTTCAATCCATGTTGAAAAATGTCACATTCTTCAATTAATGTTGACAAACGTCACATTCTTCAATCAATGTTGACAAACGTCACATTCTTCAATTAATGTTGACAAATGTCACATTCTTCAATTAATGTTGACAAATGTCATATTCTTCAATTAATGTTGACAAATGTCACATTCTTCAATTAATGTTGACAAATGTTACATTCTTCAATTAATGTTGACAAATGTCACATTCTTCAATTAATGTTGACAAATGTCACATTCTTCAATTAATGTTGACAAATGTCACATTCTTCAATTAATGTTGACAAATGTCACATTCTTCAATCAATGTTGACAAACGTCACATTCTTCAATTAATGTTGACAAATGTCACATTCTACAATTAATGTTGACAAATGTCACATTCTTCAATTAATGTTGACAAATGTTACATTCTTCAATCCATGTTGACAAATGTCGCATTCTTCAGTCAATGTTGACAAAAGTCACATTCTCGCATTCTTCAATTAATGTTGACAAATGTTACATTCTTCAATCCATGTTGACAAATGTCGCATTCTTCAATCAATAATGACAAATGTCACATTCTCGCATTCTTCAATTAATGTTGACAAATGTCACATTCTTCAATTAATGTTGACAAATGTTACATCTTCAATTCATGTTGACAAATGTCACATTCTTCAATTAATGTTGACAAATGCCACATTCTTCAATTAATGTTGACAAATGTCACATTCTTCAATTAATGTTGACAAATGTTACATTCTTCAATTAAAGTTGACAAATATCACATTCTTCAATTAATGTTGACAAATGTCACATTCTTCTATTAATGTTGACAAATGTCACATTCTTCAATTAATGTTGACAAATGTCACATTCTTCAATTAATGTTGACAAATGTCGCATTCTTCAATTAATGTTGACAAATGTTACATTCTTCAATTAATGTTGACAAATGTTACATTCTTCAATTAATGTTGATAAATGTCACATTCTTCAATCAATGTTGACAAATGTCACATTCTTCAATTAATGTTGACAAATGTCACATTCTTCAATCAATGTTGACAAATGTCACATTCTTCAATTAATGTTGACAAATGTGACATTCTCACATTCTTCAATTAATGTTGACAAATGTTACATTCTTCAATTAATGTTGACAAATGTCACATTCTTCAATTAATGTTGACAAATGTCACATTCTTCAATTAATGTTGACAAATGTCGCGTTCTTCAATTAATGTTAACAAATGTCGCATTCTTCAATTAATGTTGACAAATGTCACATTCTTCAATCAATGTTGACTAATGTGACATTCTTCAATTAATGTTGACAAATGTTACATTCTTCAATTAATGTTGCCAATGTCACATTCTCGCTTTCTTCAATTAATGTTGACAAATGTCACATTCTTCAATTAATGTTGACAAATGTTACATTCTTCAATTAATGTTGACAAATGTGACATTCTCACATTCTTCAATTAATGTTGACAAATGTCACATTCTTCAATTAATGTTGACAAATGTCACATTCTTCAATCAATGTTGACAAATGTTACATTCTTCAATTAATGTTGACAAATATTACATTCTTCAATCCATGTTGAAAAATGTCACATTCTTCAATTAATGTTGACAAACGTCACATTCTTCAATCAATGTTGACAAACGTCACATTCTTCAATTAATGTTGACAAATGTCACATTCTTCAATTAATGTTGACAAATGTCGCATTCTTCAATTAATGTTGACAAATGTCACATTCTTCAATTAATGTTGACAAGTGTCACATTCTCGCATTCTTCAATCAATGTTGACAAATGTTACATTCTTTAATCAATGTTGACAAAAGTCACATTCTTCAAAGTAATATTGACAAATGTCACATTTTTCAATTAATGTTGACAAATGTCACATTTTTCAATTAGTGTTGTCAAATGTCACATTCTTCAATTAATGTTGACAAATGTCACATTCTTCAATCAATGTTGACAAATGTCACGTTTTCCAATTAATGTTGACAAAAGTCACATTCTCGCATTCTTCAATTAATGTTGGCAAATGTTACATTCTTCAATTACTGTGACAAATGTTACATTCTTCAATTAATGTTGACAAATGTCACATTCTTCAATTAATGTTGACAAATGTCACATTCTTCAATTAATGTTGACAAATGTCATATTCTTCAATTAATGTTGACAAATGTCACATTCTTCAATTAATGTTGACAAATGTTACATTCTTCAATTAATGTTGACAAATGTCACATTCTTCAATTAATGTTGACAAATGTCACATTCTTCAATCAATGTTGACAAATGTCAAGTTTTCCAATTAATGTTGACAAAAGTCACATTCTCGCATTCTTCAATTAATGTTGGCAAATGTTACATTCTTCAATTACTGTGACAAATGTTACATTCTTCAATTAATGTTGACAAATGTCACATTCTTCAATTAATGTTGACAAATGTCACATTCTTCAATTAATGTTGACAAATGTCATATTCTTCAATTAATGTTGACAAATGTCACATTCTTCAATTAATGTTGACAAATGTTACATTCTTCAATTAATGTTGACAAATGTCACATTCTTCAATTAATGTTGACAAATGTCACATTCTTCAATTAATGTTGACAAATGTCACATTCTTCAATTAATGTTGACAAATGTCACATTCTTCAATCAATGTTGACAAACGTCACATTCTTCAATTAATGTTGACAAATGTCACATTCTACAATTAATGTTGACAAATGTCACATTCTTCAATTAATGTTGACAAATGTTACATTCTTCAATCCATGTTGACAAATGTCGCATTCTTCAGTCAATGTTGACAAAAGTCACATTCTCGCATTCTTCAATTAATGTTGACAAATGTTACATTCTTCAATCCATGTTGACAAATGTCGCATTCTTCAATCAATAATGACAACTGTCACATTCTCGCATTCTTCAATTAATGTTGACAAATGTCACATTCTTCAATTAATGTTGACAAATGTTACATCTTCAATTCATGTTGACAAATGTCACATTCTTCAATTAATGTTGACAAATGCCACATTCTTCAATTAATGTTGACAAATGTCACATTCTTCAATTAATGTTGACAAATGTTACATTCTTCAATTAAAGTTGACAAATATCACATTCTTCAATTAATGTTGACAAATGTCACATTCTTCTATTAATGTTGACAAATGTCACATTCTTCAATTAATGTTGACAAATGTCACATTCTTCAATTAATGTTGACAAATGTCGCATTCTTCAATTAATGTTGACAAATGTTACATTCATCAATTAATGTTGACAAATGTTACATTCTTCAATTAATGTTGATAAATGTCACATTCTTCAATCAATGTTGACAAATGTCACATTCTTCAATTAATGTTGACAAATGTCACATTCTTCAATCAATGTTGACAAATGTCACATTCTTCAATTAATGTTGACAAATGTGACATTCTCACATTCTTCAATTAATGTTGACAAATGTTACATTCTTCAATTAATGTTGACAAATGTCACATTCTTCAATTAATGTTGACAAATGTCACATTCTTCAATTAATGTTGACAAATGTTGCGTTCTTCAATTAATGTTAACAAATGTCGCATTCTTCAATTAATGTTGACAAATGTCACATTCTTCAATCAATGTTGACTAATGTGACATTCTTCAATTAATGTTGACAAATGTTACATTCTTCAATTAATGTTGCCAATGTCACATTCTCGCTTTCTTCAATTAATGTTGACAAATGTGACATTCTCACATTCTTCAATTAATGTTGACAAATGTCACATTCTTCAATTAATGTTGACAAATGTCACATTCTTCAATCAATGTTGACAAATGTTACATTCTTCAATTAATGTTGACAAATATTACATTCTTCAATCCATGTTGAAAAATGTCACATTCTTCAATTAATGTTGACAAACGTCACATTCTTCAATCAATGTTGACAAACGTCACATTCTTCAATTAATGTTGACAAATGTCACATTCTTCAATTAATGTTGACAAATGTCGCATTCTTCAATTAATGTTGACAAATGTCACATTCTTCAATTAATGTTGACAAGTGTCACATTCTCGCATTCTTCAATCAATGTTGACAAATGTTACATTCTTTAATCAATGTTGACAAAAGTCACATTCTTCAAAGTAATATTGACAAATGTCACATTTTTCAATTAATGTTGACAAATGTCACATTTTTCAATTACTGTTGTCAAATGTCACATTCTTCAATTAATGTTGACAAATGTCACATTCTTCAATCAATGTTGACAAATGTCACGTTTTCCAATTAATGTTGACAAAAGTCACATTCTCGCATTCTTCAATTAATGTTGGCAAATGTTACATTCTTCAATTACTGTGACAAATGTTACATTCTTCAATTAATGTTGACAAATGTTACATTCTTCAATTAATGTTGACAAATGTCACATTCTCGCATTCTTCAATTAATGGTGACAAATGTTACATTCTTCAATTAATGTTGACAAATGTTACATTCTTCAATTAATGTTTTCAAATTGTAGATATCGGATTGTCTTCTGGGGGCTCATGACCCCGGGGACATCTTATATTTGCAGTCTAAGACATCAGTGGATCACTATATTTGAATACCAGGCAAGCTAAGGAACGGATAACACATTGGGCAGGGATGTAATAGCGCGATCTAGTGTGTGCATCAAGTCGATGCAAAACTGACACGAAAATGTAGCTGAAACAATAAGTGAAATTGGAATAGAATAGACTAAGACTTAGGGCAGTGAGCTGATGGAGTCTGTCGGTGGTTGAAAGATGAAAGTTATTGCTGCAGTCGCGGCATAACCTTTTATAGTATTCAGCAGAAGTTACGACCAATAGTTTTCTAAATATTCAAGCGAGAGCGTCGGTAGGGTGCTACGGACAGAGTGTACGTAGCACAGACTGAATGACTCATAGCATGATGTAGTAACGTGGCGCCGACCGACTTACCATAGGACCGTGATAATGTGACAGAGTTTCGATATTTCTATAGAGGCGACCCACGACACCAGATACGACACCAGATGTTGGTGAATCAGATGTGGTACATGGTCACTACGTCATGGCACCCTTGTAAAATGCAGGCGCAAGCCTAATAAGCAAGGGGCCGGACGAGGACGTGGTAGCGTCTGGCGCCAAGAAGATTAGAAAACCAGACGAAAAGTTGACAGAAGACGTCCATCAGAATAAGATATTGAGAAAAGATTAACAACGATTGTCGAAACAATATCCATCACTGTCAAGTTTGGGGGAGGTTATCGGATAGAATTCCACACTCATGAGTCGACTAAACCGCCTTAACTTGTTCGGTGTTCCTTTCCTAAGAGAGAAAGTCGGAGTTTGATTAGTCAGGATGACGTCACAATCAATGAGCATCGAATCAAACTCTGGAAAGAAGAACCCAAACGAACATGGTAAAGAGCTCCAGAGAAGTATAAAAAGTGGGCTTTAACTTTAATCGAGAGTCCGGTCGAAATCAAGAGCTAGAATAAGTTAGATTGAGAGTCCCGTCGTTCGTGCGCATTGAAATAGTGTTAGGGTTAGGAAACATTAAATTTAAGTAAAGGTAATCAAATATAGTCAAACTTGTATAAAGTCAGTATCTTTTATTTGTGGCAGCAAAAGCCACCATAGTTATATGTACAGTTAGTTTAAGCTTAATAAATCTATCACCTTGATAACCAAGGCACGAGTTTGATTTTATTAAATCTGGACACTACGGAAGACCACCGTAACGAATCTATACGTTCTGAAACATCAGTCAGATCAGGCCAGGATAACAAACTAAATATCGTTACTTACATCTATCAACGAGGCGAGCCGTTATCCATCTCTTTCGTTCCTGGTAAAGGTGGTTGTAGCAGCAACCATCCATACAAACCTCAGCCAAAACGAAAGAGACCATAGAGCAGCGTGTATATTAAGAGCACGTATCTTTATTGTGGGGAGATACGTCACAACCTTAGGTAACGTCATACAAAATCTTCAGTGGCTCCGTCTGCCAGGATCCAGATAAGCTAAACAGTGAGTACATAGAAGCGTATGACCCAAGAACAAGGGGGACGACTGACGACCATAATTGTTAAAGACGTAGCGGACCGAGTGGCGACATATCTAGCAGTAGCCCAGCAATCAGAAGGGTGTCAAGTCACGCAGCATAGGGAGTACGGACATAATTCCCTGTGTAAAATTACCACGGCTATCAGTTGCCCAGAACATCCACGTGTGGCTAGAGTGGTGGTTAGTATCCACTACAACTAGAGACGACAATGGCGACGCCGAGACGACCCACCGACCCGACGATACCGCCGATAGATAGACCCCCGGCAATGGAGTTGAGAGCTGAGACGGTAGCTGCTATGCAGCTGATGGGAACCGCCATGGCTGCGACCATAACGGGAAGTAGCGACCGCCGAGAGACAGAACGGATGTACCGTAGAGAAATACGGGACACTGTATACAGAATTCAACCATGCGATGGGGTAGTACCCGAAGAGGTGAGAACGTTTCTCGATGAAACAAAAAGGGCATATACCGCAAATGAGGGGCGACTGGAGGGCATCCCTGCATACGTAATCACCAGGGCAGCTCGAGGCCAGTTAGCTCGAGCAATCGACGGGTTTATGGCAGGCAAAGTACGGGAGGAGATAACATACGACGACTTCCATGTCTACATTACGAAGAACTTCGTCTCCTCCAACGAGGACGAACGGGTCAAATATGACCTTGATGGCACCCGTCAGCGGAAAAATGAGACTGTCATCTCCTTCAACAGAAGGTATCTAGAAGCCAGCCGACGAGCGTACCCTGAAAGCAACGCCGATAACCAGTGAACTATTCTCGGTATCTACCTCCGAGCGCTCAGCAACCAAGGTCTGAGCCGCCGAATAATCCGAAAGAAAACTGCTACCTTAGCGCGCGCCTTCGAAATCGCCGAAGAAGAAGAGACAACCAACGACCTTGTTTGTGCAATGAAGATCGACGATGGCAGGAGGGAGGAAAGTATGGAGGTAGACGCTCTAGAGCCCGAGGAGGAACGCGAGGTGTGGTCAGTGATAAGGACACTGAAGCGACAAGTCGCGCAGCAAAACCGCATGATAGAGCAATTGTGCGGGTTAGTGCGGGATCTCCAAGACAACGCCACCCCACAGCAGGCAGCACCAAGAAAGGCACGACCGGAGAAAAAGTCGGCCAATCCGCCACCAAGGAGGCAAGGTCCGACCCGATCCAAACCAGCGCCTAGAGACTTGGCGAACATCACCTGCTATAACTGTGGCAGAAACGGCCACTACAAAAGTGACTGTGGGAGTCCAGCACAACCAGCACCGAACGCACCCTGGAAACCAGTCGTCAGACCGAGACCACAGTGTCCACCGATGACTTATTTTACATGTGGCCGAGAAGGACACATGGCCCAGAATTGTTTTAGGACACATATGAGCCGGCAGACGACTCCTGCCGTAACAATAAAATGTTTTGCATGTGGCAAAGACGGCCACTACATAAGAGACTGTCCGCTGCAGAATGGTCCTGCCGGGACCCAACAAAAGGGTCCAGCTGACCGCAAGGCGATCAAGCGTCCCCGAACTGACGATATGGAGATCGACGAGGTGAACGATCACCGACGACGCACGAAGCCCAGTGACTGTTCACGTAATATCCGCATGGACCTAAACAACGCTAGATGCAACCGTAACGACTATGTCGATCGCGATGGTTTTGTGTTGACTGGGGAGGGGACGGATGAAAGGGGCCGTTATTCATACGGTGTCGGACACAATTCATCCTCCCGCCGGAACAGATACGCTGAAGTCATCAATGGACGAAGGATCCCGGGAAACGACGACGGAGAGAGCCGTTGGTGAGATCACCGACCGAGCGGTTCTTAATCCGTCTAAAAATGGATAAAGACGGTCCATCGGATCGGGGTAAGTACCTGCATGCCTCAGTGGATACTGGTGCTAGAACATCCTTGATTCGTAAGGATATATGGCGTAGCATGTTGAATGCTAGGCCATTGAAAAGAGCAAGAACGCTCTTAGCTGTAAATGGTATCCCGATAAAGTTGTTGGGGGAAACACAAGTAAAATTCGAGAACACCCGACCCATCCCTAGTACGATTGTGGCCAGAATAAGGCATGAATGTTTACTTGGAGCGGATGCTTTGCACCTGGGAAATGCAAAGATTGACTATCAGGCCAAAATTGTAGTATGGTTTGGCCAGGTATAGCCCTTTGAATATCCGCATAGAGAACAGACAAATTATGTCTATGCAAGCTGTAAGGAAACGACCGGATATAAAGATATCGACAAAGTCATGGCAGACGTTGCAGATATTTTTGATACGGCTCGTCCAAACACTTTAGGATTGGTTCCCAAAGTCAAGTGTACGGTACCGACAGGGGATGCCTATCCTATTAGGCAGAAAGCATACCGTCTACCGCTAGCCAAGCAATATATAGTCAAGAATCAAGTGGCTGAAATGCTGGCAGCGGGCGTCATAAGACCGTCGTCGTCCCCATGGGCGTCACCCATTACGTTGGTTCCTAAGAAGGACGGGGGGACGAGATTTTGTATTGACTATAGAAAATTGAACTCCGTTTGTCGTAAGGAAAGCTATCCTTTGCCGAATATATCGGACATTTTTGATTCTATGGGCGGCGCTACGATCTTTTCGACTATGGACTTGAAGTCTGGCTATTGGCAGATACCAATGGACAGCCAAGACATAGCAAAAACAGCGTTCGTTTGCAGTCAAGGTTTGTTTGAATTTGTTCGGATGCCGTTTGGTTTTGCGAACTCAGGTGCCGTATTTCAGAGGGCAATGAACGATATTTTCCGAGAATTCGTGGGAAAATGTCTACATGTTTTTGTCGACGATATAGTCATATATTCAAGAAACCCGGCTGAACATGCACAGCATTTGCGTACAGTTATGCGTAGAATTCAAGAATATAATTTGCAAGTTAAAAAATCGAAATGCGATTTCGCCCAACCATCAGTTGATTTGTTAGGATATCGTATTTCAGCACAGGGAGTGGCTCCTCAGGTCCAGAAGGTCAAGGTCATAAGAGAAATGTCACCGCCACGCGACGTGGCTGAGGTGAGAAGTTTCCTGGGCGCTACAGGGTATTACCGCTCTTGTGTGCAAGGCTATGCCGAAATTGCTACGCCTTTGATAGAATTGACTAAGAAATATAAACGTTTTGAGTGGGGTCAGGAAGAACAGCAAGCGTTTAAGAAATTGCAAAACTTGCTGTGTAGTGAGACGGTTCTCACAAATCCGAATTTGAATGCTCCGTATAGATTGTATACTGATGCGTCTAGCTATGCGATAGGTGCGATACTGGTACAGGTAGATGACGAGGGTATTGAGCGTGTGATTCAGTATGTCAGCTCTACTCTTAAAGACAGTCAGTTGAATTGGCCTGTGATAGAAAAGGAAGCTTATGCGGTAATATACGCGCTAAAGAAGCTTAGACCTTATCTATTTGGCGTGCAGTTCACCGTGTATACCAGCCACAAACCCCTAAAGAGTCTGTTTGTGGGCGAAGTTAGAAACACGAAGGTGCAGCGCTGGGCAGTACTGATTGCCGAGTACGGATGTAAGATTGAATACATCCAAGGCTCGAAGAATATTCGAGCGGACATGTTGTCCAGGTTACGTCGTCCGGTGGAAGTCGCGACGTTAGACACGGGCGACTTTGTAATACCAGACGTCGACGAGGGAGTGTTACCTCACGTCCCTCTGGAAGCATTCGACATACCATATGACGAATTGTGTGCCGAGCAGACCAAGGAATACCCGGAGTTGTTCAAAAACACCCCGGAGGTGTATATTGTCAAGAATGGCATTTTGTATTCTTTAGCTACGCCTTCAGCGTTGGACGCTGAGTACCCCAGAATTGTCTTACCTACCCTGTTCCGTGAGAAAGTGCTCCGGATGGCTCATGAACGAGCTGGTCACCAAGGTCTGCAGAAGAAAAGACGTAATTCGTATGCTTGAAACATGTACGAAATGCCAGGTCAACCGACCTGTCACTACCCAACCCAGGTATAGTGAAATGCCCATGGCCAATTATCCGAGTCAGATAATTGGAATGGATTTGATCGGTCCATTATTAGAATCAAATAAGGGTAACGTGTATATCATGACGGTGATCGATCACTGTTCTGCTTGGGCAGAAGCATACCTGATTGCAGCGAAGACATCTCAAAATGTGGAAGAAAAGTTCTTCAACGAGTATGTGGCGCGTCATGGCGTCCCTGAAATTGTAATAACCGATCAGGGTAAAGAATTTTGTTCTCATTCTCTGGAGGAGCGGTTCAAAGAACACGGTATCGACCATAGGCGGTCTAGCCCGTACCATCCGCAGACCAATGGACGTACTGAAAGATTCAACCGCACTCTTAAAGAGTTGATCCAGAAAGGGGTGAACAATGCCTCGAGGGCGTGGGAGGACGAGTTGGGTGCGGCTTTGACAGCGTACCGCAGTACTCGTCATTCAACGACTGGGTATACGCGACGGGCGAGATTGCCGAAAGCCATTCCCATCGATGCGTCGCAGGACCTTGGTGAGAGACTGACGTATCTCAACAACGCCTTGCTGCATGCTCGTGAGGGGACAGCTAGATCTCGGGAGGTTCACAGGGAACAAGTTAATAAGCGTGCGAACGCTGGTGAGTTTAAAGTGGGGGATTCGGTGGTCGTAAAAGCTGAAGAGAGGATGAAGTTGACCTCTCGCAGTGACCCCGAATATGAGATCTTTAAGATCAACGGACCCGTGGCGCACGTCCGCCATCAGAGGTCTTGTAAGGTGCGTGTACTTAATACATGTAAGTTGCGCGTAGTCGACTCAGAAATGTGCTGGGACGCGGTACGACCACGTCCCATTCGTAACCCTACCAGGGGGACGAAGGCTAGCCATCACCCCAGGGCGATGTTGCCCGAGCCAGAACCTATGGTCACCGACGCTGATACGACACCCCAGGCTCGTAAGAAGCGGCCAGCTTCGGATATGGAGCCAGAGGTGCGTACAGGGGGTAAGAGGGTTGACCGGAAAAAGGTTCAACCCAGTACGAGTCGCAATCGAAACCATGAGTCACGGAGTGACAACATCGAAACTCCTAGGCCTATGGTGATAGACACCCCGGAGGCTGCACCAGAGCCTGCCTCTGAACCAATGGAGACGCTTCCATCGCATCCTTATATGCTGCGCAAGTGCAGGCATACGCCGGATGACGATTTTGACATCAAGCAACTCCGGATGGATATGAAGCGAAAGCGCGGGCATAGGCTAGATGGCGGAGCTAGTGGCAAGCGACTCCGCATTGGTGTAATAGACCCCGCCCGACGCGATGACGTGCTATACGCTGATTTCATCGGTCGTATAAATGCTGTCATTCGGCGGCACAACCACCAGTAGTGTGTATTGTATCGCTATACTATAACATCGCGAATAGCTAGTGCATAAGGTATAATAACGATTGAAGCTAAATTCGTTCG
The DNA here is from genome assembly GCA_034401795.1 of Chaetoderma sp. LZ-2023a. Lineage (NCBI taxonomy): Eukaryota > Metazoa > Mollusca > Caudofoveata > Chaetodermatida > Chaetodermatidae > Chaetoderma > Chaetoderma sp. LZ-2023a. The sequence goes on from CM067360.1 coordinate 135,715,822, forward strand.
CACGATACAAAAATGTATTCGTTTAAATTGGGTATAATGGCGTTGTGGTTTAGCATGGTATCAAGTATATGTAAGGACTCGAGTATACACCGCCTGCCGAACGGCATCATGATAACCAAGCCGGAGGCTGTGTCGGTGATAAGGGCCGAATGGACCGTGATAGTATCCATCGACCATCCTTACCTACCCGCGGAATTCATGGGACGGTTGGCCCAAATGGCCAGTCTCGCCGCTAGCATGGGTACCAAAACATCGTTTTTGAGCGGGAACGATATATACGGATTGCAGCATCGAATACGGGGGTAAGAAAGATGGCAAGCCAAACACAGCACACCACGAGTAGTCGAAGTGGCGCTAGGCAGAAGCGAGGGTTATTTAACTTTGTGGGCGACATCGCATCATCGCTGTTCGGTACCGCTACATCTGGGGATATAAACGCCATACGAGATGTGGTAAAGAGGGCGATGACGAGGATGGACAAAGTGGTGCATTTTACCAACCAGTTGACGTCGCATGTCAAATTAGCTTTCCGAGATATTGGTATGAACACGGACCGTATTAACGAGTTAGGCGACAACTTGGCCACTGCAACGGGCAACATGAGCCGAGCGCTCAGGCAGCAGGGGATTCGATTGTTGGAACTCTATGCGTTGGTACGGTTAGGACATGTTATAGACTCGGCTGAACATGTGGTCTATGACTACCAGAAGGCAGCCGAACGGTTCCATAGGCAAACGGCATCCTTGGAGTTGGGTCGTCTAACGGAAGAACTTTTTGGTCCCGATGATCTGACGTCCGTGGCAAAACAGGTTAGTGCGGAATATAGGCTGGTGAAACCGTATCAGTGGTATTACAGAAATGTAGTGGTATATCCATTATGGCGGGACGAGTTGAAGCTCCATTATGTGGCTACACTACCGTTAATTGACGGAGGACGATATATCGAATATGGACTACACTCATGGCCTGAACCACTGGCCAAGAAAGGGTATTACATGCAAGTGATGCTGGCCCGTACCAGCATTGGTCTAGATACCAAGACTGGGTGGTACTTTACCGCGTCGGAGTGTCGCGGTGCTGACCCTAGGGTGTGCCAGGGACAACTACGGGTCGACAAGACCCACGTGCCCTGTATTGTGAGTGTATTGACAAATGCGACTGATAGCAACTGCAATAGTCAACTAACGAAGTCGAACGTAACCACTAGTAAATTATTTGCCAATGAGAAAATCGGAGTAGTGTTGCAAACGTTCGGCGAGACGGTGGAAATCCATTGCGACGGACGACTGACGGACCGATGTATGGTGAGTAATGGTGTGTATGCATTGATGTCTGGAGAATGCGGGTATAGTGGGAGGGGCTGGCGATTCGAGCCTGTAGCGTCTTATAGTCGGACGTACACTCGGATAGCCCTAGCCATTGAAATGTCCCACTTGGATGTGTCCGGCGTTCTAAATCAATCCATGATAGTTGACCATTTAAAGCCACAACCGTGGAACCATTTACAAAAGTCTAAGTACGTGCCGCTAGCACCGTTATCCATGATCGACCCAGTGATGGTCGATGGCATTGGGGTACATTCCTTCGTATCATATTCTACGGGTTCCTTCGTAGTTGTGTTAGTAATTGTGCTTATATTATATAGATGTGGCGTGTTATCACGCATGTGGAATGCGCTTAAATGCAAGCCACGTGCGGCCCATAAATGCAAGCCACGTGCGGCCCATAGTAGTGAACCGCATATCATTGCACCAACTATTCAGACCCAGCAGCCCCGGAGACCTGCAGCTCTACCGGAGCCGCTGCGGATGGCAGCCGGGTCGTCGCCTAATGCTGACGCCAGGACTGAGATCGACCCGACGGCTGCCGAATGGATAGAGATGGAGACGTACGTTGACGTGGTGGATCCTAACGTAAGCATAGACCGCTGGGAGGTATCACCATGACATTTTGGCACTAACTTTATATGTTTCCACTGGAACAGTAATTGGTGAATATTAAATGTTGTAGCACGAACATTAGTATGGTGCCATGTTGGTACTGTATTATTTAATAGGAAAAATTCACATGATCTGTAATGATATTTGCACTGTAGGATTAAGGACTGACATTTATGGTGACGTCGTCACGATCAGATGACGTCATTAAAATAATTGATTGTGGTGTATTATATTATTGTATTGCTTGATTGATCATACTGTTTTCTATGTTAAGTTACGCGTGGATCGAGGTTATCGACCACGGTTTAATGATGCTATTAATGTGTTTCCGGGGGCAGTCTTTTGCTACCCGGACATGTATGTTTGTATAATTATCAACCATACACTAACGAATACTACTAATGTATTTCCGAGCATTCCGCTACTCGGACAAGTATTGGTGTATAGTATATTGACCTGTAATGTTAAGTTGTTGATGATTGGACGACTATCGGGTCGTATCCGTTCAGGCTGCTGGTATAGGTTTGGGTTGTTGATAGTCCACAACGAGTTAGTTGACACTCTCTTAAGGCCTTAAGAGAGATGGTCAATTAACTTTGGTTAAGGGGCGTATGTAGACATCGGATTGTCTTCTGGGGGGTCATGACCCCGCGGACATCTTATATTTGCAGTCTAAGACCTCAGTGGATCACTATATTTGAATACCAGGCGAGCTAAGGAACGGATAACACATTGGGCAGGGATGTAATAGCGCGATCTAGTGTGTGCATCAAGTCGATGCAAAACTGACACGAAAATGTAGCTGAAACAATAAGTGAAATTGGAATAGAATAGACTAAGACTTAGGGCAGTGAGCTGATGGAGTCTGTCGGTGGTTGAAAGATGAAAAATGTCACATTCTCGCATTCGTTAATTAATGTTGACAAATGTCACATTCTTCAATTAATGTTGACAAATGTTACATTCTTCAATTAATGTTGACAAATGTTACATTCTTCAATTAATGTTGACAAATGTTACATTCTTCAATTAATGTTGACAAATGTCACATTCTCGCATTCTTCAATTAATGTTGACAATGTCACATTCTTCAATTAATGTTGCCAAATGTTACAGTCTCGCATCCTTCAATTCATGTTGACAAATGTTACATTCTTCAATTAATGTTGACAAATGTTACATTCTTCAATTAATGTTGACAAATGTCACATTCTCGCATTCTTCAATTAATGTTGACAAATGTCACATTCTCGCATTCTTCAATTAATGTTGACAAATGTCACATTCTTCAATTAATGTTGACAAATGTTACATTCTTCAATTAATGTTGATAAATGTCACATTCTTCAATTAATTGACGAATGTGACATTTGTAAACATTGATTGAAGAATGTGACATTTGTCAACATTACTTGAACAATGTGACAGTTGTCAACATTGATTGAAGAATGTGACATTTGTCAACATTAATTGAAGAATGTGACGTTTGTCAACATTAACTGAAGAATGCGAGAATGTGACCTTTGTCAACATTAATCGGAAAATGTGACATTTGGCAACAATGTTTGAATAATGCGACATTTGTCAACCACTATCTCGTTGAATTTTAATGTGCATAATTGGTGTTATGTACTGCATGTAGAAGATTAACAATATGCTCCTTGTATTACAAGACCCTGAAACCATGGGTTATAGATACCATTTCTACCGCGCTCACATACTCAATTAAAAAGGTATAACAAAATTTCAGTTTTCAGATATTGCCGGAAACTAATTAACATAAATATGCAAATTTGACCCTTTTCACCTAATTGCATTTTGGCAGACTTTTGAAATGTTATAGTTTAACCTGGACCAAAAACAACTGAGAAAATTCTGTTGCACTTTGTTCCCGGTTCATCTTCTTTCGCTTTGACGAACTCACCTGGTCACGTGCTATATCATGTGACTAAACAAACTGTTGCTAATGTTATGTACTAACTGGTGTCTGAGTGCAGATGGTGCTGAAAGCAGTTGCTGTTTTAGTCATTGAGACTGTTTATGGTCTGAGCACGGCTCTCGAAATGATATAACAGATGTACGTTACTTGATCCTTCATATATGACGTAAGCTTGGTAAGCGCGATCTTACAGAATTACCTACTCAATATATACCGATATTTTCAAGTATGGTCCAGCATGGGCCACTGTGTCCAAGTATGCCTTGTCCTTATCAGTAGCACATGTTTATAGTAAGAAAGCAATGTCCTTTATTAGCGATTAAGTTCTTGATTAAAACCCAGTTCACAGTCTGCATTTTCGCATACCAGATAGAGGCTGAAACAGAATACGTGAGTAATTAATGCAGTTCATCGATCCACATCTATATCCATAGCGCATCACTATGCGCATCATACAGTAATCAGATGATGACGCATGCGCAAACATAAGGTGTCGTCAAACCACCCACTCAGTCACAGCCTGAGGCATGAATCCGAGTTTAGCGTTCAATCGACTGTGACAGAATAGCCGAACACTGCCACCGGTTTGCATTATACACATATATTATGTACATAACTTATTTACCAAGGATCTCTATTTAGGATGAATTTTAATTCGAGAAGGCATAGCGAGATAGAACTACATTTCATCTGACCGTGTCTCGGGTTCTGCGCTTGACTAGCTATGCGTGACGAACGAGAGGCGGAGTGTATGCGTGATAGACTGCGAACGAATGGCACTGACTCATGTGTGTAGTTTCTTATAGGAGTCTCCATCCCATA